>CM076580.1:171710180-172051146 GCA_034641835.2 Pinus albicaulis
CGCCAATTGGCACGCCCTCTTTGGAGGATTTTCCCCCTTGGCGCGAGGGCTGAACTGTGGAACCGCGCCAATGGAAAAAGAGCTATTTTTAGGGTTTTTTGCAGGGAGATGTCTTCAGGGAAATGAAAGCTCATCTTCAGAGGGATGCAATGAAAGTATTTTCAAGTCTTATCTCTGCTCACAGGTCACGGAATGAGCCCTCCAATGTGCGGGATGGGGAATGGTAGGGATGGTGACAAATTACTGTGTAACAGATGCCCCCTAACGCATGAGGTCTGAGAGAGAGAGAGGGGTGAAATGCTTTACGAGAACATGCCGACTGAAAAAACTGCCATCGGAAAACTTGCGGAGCGAAGTACAACTTATGTCTCAGATACATGATATATATGCGTGGTATGGGCGCAACCATCCATAACAGAGTATACAATAATCTAGATCCAAGGCATGGACGCAGCCATCTAGAGAGGATCGATAAATAGACTCAGGTATGGTCGCAGCCATCCAATCAGTGAGTCATGTAATAATAGTCCACAAAATCGCAGCCTGGATTCCAACAGACAAAATCCAGGATCTTGCGCTCCATCTCGACCCGAACAAAGTACAATTTCAAGCATGTGAATATGTGAGCTGAAGTCGAACATGCAAGAACATCGTCTGATTACCAGCCAATGATGAAATCTGTTAACAGACGCGAGAGGAACCACCAATAATGACAATGTCCCTCAAGGTACTATAGGTGTAATCTACGCCATGTGAATCAATGAGTTGGTGTCGAAAACCCGTAGAATCACTCGATCGGAGGCCAATGATGAAAACCTCACATCGAATGCGACGAACCTGCCATTGAGACATGCAGGCTCCAAGGTACCATAAGGGAGTCTCTAGATCAACTTCCTGGATAATGAGCTAAAGTCGACAGGAACTGACCTTGATTGAAGGTGGGCCATAATGTTTCCCACATCATCGACATGAGATAGAGGAACATGATGTTTTTGTGAATCAGGATCATATGAGAATCAGAGGAAGGTTGATACTTTTCAGAGGTCAACTTCTCTTGAACATATAACGGCACAATAATGGATTTGGAAGTATTTGACATCAACAGATCAGAGGTCATGGTGACGAGGCAACGAGTAGATGAGAGGTCAAAAGGGATTATCCAAACCCACGGAGGCAAGTGAAGAACGAGATGAGATGTCCCCAACCCGACACGAATGCAGACAAGTGCCATGTTCAAGAGCGACATACTGCCGACACGACAATGATGCTGGTTCCATTTTTCCCCCACCATTTATGGTGATTACCCAAATTATTTTTGATAACAAGCTTGAAGGGGATAGCATATTCTTGTAATATAAGTCCGCCCTTCAGGCGAATCCATCCTAGTACATTTAACGAGCCCTAGGAAGGAGAAACTCGGAGAACGTCATTTCGACTGAATCCAATGTCATCAGGGTTTAACGAGTCTGACAAAGGAAGAACTCGATGTCTTTTCATATTTAGAGAGTTTGAAAAGACAGCAGAAAAGTAAACTCCAGCGGTCCCTTTTCGTAGATAGTTCCTCGGACCCGAAAAGGTAGAAAACAATATCCAAGAAAACCTCCTAGTCGCGATAGGCTAGGGTATTCCTTTTTCGTAAATAATCCATCCCAACCCGAAAAAGGGGTAAACGTATACTGGGTAGATGTCGATTCATGTCCACTTTAACGAGATCAAAACGACAAGGGCCTCGACAATCTTTTCATGTTTAGAGAGTCAGAAAAGAGCTGAAAGATGACTCCAAAGTGACTTTTTCGTGTATTTACCGAGTCTGAAAAAGTATAAAATACAACTCGTTTCACTGTTTAAGTCGCGTAAAAAACCTGTTGCTGCACAAAAAGCAAGTGTAAAACCCATTTTTGACAAAATATATTAAAATATTCAGAAAAATAACTTTCAAAACATATTTTGAGTTCAAAAAGTTATAAATATGTCAAATGGTAAAAATAAAATTACTTTTCACTATTTACCTCACTGAAGAGCAGCAGTGGTCCATTTTGTGTGCGAACTTCTGACGAAGATTGCGACCGACTGGGCTACCATTCAGATTCCCATCTGTTCCAGGTAAGAGGCGCTTCTTTTTACTCCATTTAAATCCATTTTTCATAAATTTTTATTGCATATGAGACTTTTGTGAGGAATTTTTGAATTTTTAGGGCTCCGCCCATTGGCGCGGGTATCCGGCACGAACCCGCGCCAATGGCATTTTATGTCCAAAGGGCCCGCGCCAACTGGCATGACTGTTAGGAAAACAGTTGCGCCAGCGGCGCAATCCAATTTTCCGTTTGAAATTTCCACACAATGAATGAATTGCATGAATTTTTAAGGATAGCAGAGGTCTAATTGAAGTTTTTTGACCATGTAAATGCAGACAACCGATCAAAATGGTCATTGAGTGGAAAGAGAGGGAGCACGGGGAAGAGGATGAACAGGCCATGGAGAATGAAACTTGCATGAATGCCCTCAAGAACTGTGGGCTTAATAAGTTCTTCCTGACACCTTGCTTACGAGCTCAGCCTGAGCTCCTACAGTACCTGATAAGCATATGGGACGAACATGAACAAATGTTCAAGTTGTGGGACCAAGTATTTGAACTGGAGGTTTCTGACATATACTTCATAACCGGACTATCGCGCAGAGGTCCGGTGCCCATATTGATAAGGAGCAGACCGTCTGGTGAGAAGATGGAACAAGTGATGGCACGAGTGTGCCGAGGAGCATGACTGGGATCAGGAAGTGGAAAGGTAGACATCCATACTATTCCTGATCTAGCACTCAGGGTAATGCATCATACCATCACGCGGGCTGCGGGATCGCAGGCACCGTACGAGGCAACAAAGGCCCAACTCTTACTGGCCTCAAAGTGCATGAGTCCCCTATTATTTGACTAGGCCACAACAGTGACATTAAATATCAAGAGACAGCTCACGAAGTGTAAGCAGGCCAAACTGAAATAGTTTGGCTACGGTTCTATCCTGGTATCGTTCATTTTGGAACGATTACCAATCTTCCAGGGCCAAGGGGCCATAGTAGCTGAGCCGATTCCATGAGAGCCAAGAATGGCTCGCTGGGCGGCACTGATGCCCAGAGCTGGAGGAGGCCAACAGATGTCCTGGAGGCCAGAGTTTTTTGGGTGGTTGCAGCGTCAGTTGATTGTAGTGGAAGACTAGCCATATGCAGGAACCGATTTCACTGGAGACCCAGATCTCCCACTGCCGGAGGGAGATGATTGGGACGAGGAGTTGGGTATGATCTCTTCTCTTTTTTATTTTTATGTTTTATGATTTTTTTTTGGTAATACATGTCCGTTCTGACACATTTTATATGTATGCAGATGTGGGCCCAGAGAGACCAGCCGGTATGTCTCCTATTGCATGGAGGACTCTTCCCGCACCTGATCCTCAGGCAGAGGGTGCAGAGAGGGGGGAGTTGATCCAGAATCTCGAGGGTATTGCCCGAGGGATCCCAGACTATGCCCGACTGGCAGATGTACCGATGGCGTACCAGAGACATACGGTGGGAGTGCCTAGTCGCCTCCACCGACTTCTGAGATGCTTAGTGCGTGCAGTCACTTGTTATCATGAGCACCATGCGGATTAGACTCCTAGGTCTTTTATCATGCATATTTTTTGAGAGACATGTCGTCTCCGGACGTATTAAGATGAACATGTATATTTTTGATTTTATGTGATGCACACTATGCAAACATTCGATATCTATATATATATACATATCTATTTCTGGATGGATTTTCCTTTTACATGTGATGATGATTTACAAATTGCGCAAATGTCTATCTAGAACCAAATTAGCTACTGCATCAGTTAACGTATTCGTATGCATGGGTATATGTTGATATGTAATATAGTCAAAATTTCTTTCCAGTAAACGAATACGCAGATACAGACGTAAAATGTACGGGTTTCTTACTGAATAGTGTCTGTTCAGTTGTGATACTACAAGTTGCGAGTCTAGATACACAAGCAATTCACGGATACCGAGGTTTACAACCTCGGTTAATAATTCTAACACAACACTATATTCCGCGATGTTATTTTTAGTACGTCCTAGACACACACCTTGCAGGTTAATCAAATCACCAGTAGGATCGTAGATTACCCAGGCTACCGAAGACAGGTTCCTGGTACTGTGGGAGGCACCATCCGTGAAACCAACAAACAGAGTAATGGACATCTGCACAATCAGGAAGACCCGTTCAACAGAAAGACGTTTACATCGCACACCACACCACACATGCACACAAATGAAAAATACTCATTTATGTACACTAAAGATGGGCATGCCCCCCAGCATGGTGTCTCAATTCGAGGTGCATGCCCCCCAAGCTTCAGTCCATAGGAAATGGATTGAAGGTTGAAAACAAAAGAGATTTGAACTAAATATATCAAAACTCGAATTGAAAATGCTCGTGTTTCATTATTTTAATGAGGTTGACACACTTAAGAGAACTATCCTCATAGCAGCTTGTTTCATTGTTTGAGGAGCTTGACACAAGTGGAGGAACTATGCTCCGACGAGCTGCAAGGAGGAGGCTCAGGAGGGAGATGATCATGTATGTTCTCAATGATCCATGGTTTAACGGAGATGTTGATCGGGATGGTTTGAGTGATATTACTCAGGTTTCCCTCCGAAAGAACCTCGTGCATCAAGATTGGCGTTTGGAGAGGAGGAGTAGGAAGCTGAGATGCATAACGCTCTAGAAAATCTGACATTGCCCCCAAGCTAGGCATGAAAGAGGAACGATGATGTCCATCGCCCCAAGGCAGCTCCTCGAGAGACATAGTTTCAATGATGGCTTCATCGGAAGTAAAATTCTCTTTAAGAGGATCCGACGAGTCGGCCTCGCCAAGCCAGGGGGATTGAGAATAGATGTCTAAAGCCATGCTCGAAGGAGCATGCTGAGGCGGGGGAGGATCAGATGCAGCAACGATTTCATAGTAGCTAATCTCTACTGGAGTTAAGGGAATTGATTCTCCAAACTCAAACACCTGCTCAGGTGTAGGGATGAGCCAGGGGTCATCAGTCCTGGAGATCATGTTAACTTGAGCGGTGTGTAGTGGCGGTGCGGGAAAAATACCCATGAGGACGGGGTCTTTGAAGAGACCGGGCCCTACACTATCAGGGGGATTTGGGATCTGATCCACGTATGGAACATTGTGCTCAGAGGTGGAGGTGAAGAACGACAACTGATCCACCATAACGATTTTTCCCTCGTGATGGAACTTAAGAAGTCGAAAGACGGTGGATGGCACGCATAGCATGGCATGAGTCCAGCTGCGGCCGAGAAGTATATTGTAGTTGAGCTTGGCGTCAACCACTTCTACTTCTACGTTGATAGTCTTCCCCTATAAAGTGATCGCTAAACTCTCGATAACACCTAGGGGTTTGGATTCCCGACCATCGAATGCCTCTAGGGCATTAGGAGACGATGAAAGGGCCGGAGAGCCAATGGCCTTCCAGCAAGCGGACAACATGACACAGGTAGAGGCACCTTCATCCACAACGGCCCTATGGATGTTAAGACCATTGATCCTGACTTGAATAACAAGAGTGATCTGATGTGGAAGTCGGGGGGTGAAATTCTCTAAATCGAAGGTGAGAAGACTCGAAACGGCGGGATCAATGCCACCGATTGCAGACAATAAAGCCTTCTGTTGCGAAGGAAAAATTTGAAGAAATTCTAGTGCAGACATAGCAGAAGGTTCCTGTGCCAAATCCTCAACGATACTGTAGTGCTAAGTGGCACGGGCATTCGGATTATAAGAAGATCTTCGTAAAACACCTTTAGAAGGTGGCTTCACAACAGGTTCAGGAGTAGGCTTCTCGATTTCCAACGAACCGGAGACAGGTGGGGGAGGTGGTCCATCCGCAACTGCCTTCCCTGGTGCCTGCCGTGATTCGTTATAATCCTTCGAACGCGTAGCAATAGAAATGGGTGCCGTACCATTCATCATAAAGACTTGGGACCCAAATGGTGCAGATGGTGACGGCTGTTCAACCATCTGGGTCTGCTGAGACGGGAATGGTTCTTTAAAAAATGCCGGAGTCCCTTTGGAGCCTTTTAGAAGTTGACTAACTTCATATCGTCATGGAAAATCCTTAGTATAATGGTCTCCTTCAAAAATGAGGCAGTGATACTTCAGTTTACGTTGAGAACCATCGTCAGTGCGAGGTTTGGATTCTGGCTTTGGGGCGTCGGATTTAGATTTACCTTTGCACTTATTTTTCCCTTTGGAGGCTTTCTCTGTAGGATTGGCCTGAAAGACGTTAACCTCTGCAGTTTTACCAGAATCGGTAGGGGCAGGAGGAGCACAATTATTGGATGAGTTGGACTTCTGCTTCCCATTCAAAGATTTCTTTGAATTCTGAGACACGAAACCAATGACACCATCCACTGCAGGGGTAGGTGGAGCCTTAGAGGTTCCGGACCGTGGAGCATCAGGCAAGATATCATAAAGCATGCCGGACTGAGAATATACAAGATCCAGATATTGGGCACGCGCAATGGCTTGTTCCTTCGTCACACACACTCCCATCGCAATATCTTGGGCGATTTTGTTCACAAAGGAGGTGGTGAACCAGTGAGTTAGTATCTGATCAGGTATATGAAACTTGATCAGTCTACGACGGTGCTGCCACTCATGAATGTGATCAGAAATGTGGGTGGCTTTGTCCTACTTCAAAGAAGTCAGGAGGTGCGTCCCGGCTTCATAGAAAACCGGTAACTGAAAGTGCATCAGAAAAGCCATGGATAAGGAATTGAAATCTTGGAAGATGCCACGGGATAACTCGATGTACCACTTAGTAGTAGCTCTGGTCAAAGTGTGTTGGAAGAGGCGCAGACGAATTGAATCATTGACCCAAGAGTTGGACGAACACCAAAGATGACACGTCATCACATGCGCTTGGTGGTCCTCCCCAGCTTTACCCTCAAACTTGGGGAAATTACCTGGTATCTTGGTAGGAACTGGAGGCCAATAAGGATTATGCAAAATCGGATCATTGGTCAATTTTGAAACATCCGGCAACTCCAAGGTGGCCAGGAACGGCAATGGCGGATTGACCGGCATGCCAGGCCCAGGATGAGGACCGGTACCTGTACTCCATGCTGGTTGGGAATATCCTTGCCCCCATGGGTTCTGTCCCGTAGGATTCTGACTGTAGGGGGTGTAGGTCGTATAACCAGACTGATTTGGCTGCTGGTAACCAGTGTGTGGGGCTTGATAACCAGAGTACGGACCCTGATTATATGTCGGCCCAGTGTAAGCAGCATTTGGATTTGGCTGCTGAGTATAGGTAGAACCGGGTGGCTGAGGATAATACTGAGAGCCTTGGGGCTGTTTATAATTTGGTTGAGATTGAACTTGAGGATAATAACCACCCTGAGGATGAGTCGGCTATTGATAGGTGGAACCTTGCGGAGCTTGATAACTAGGGCGCAGTTGTTGATTTGGCTGCGGCATCGAATAAATCGGCTGCTGGACAGGGTTAATGGAATGAGCGGGCTGCCCTGAGTGAACAGGTTGACCCAGATAGATAGGCTGCACCGGTTGTGCAGGTTGACCTGGCTGTAAAGGAGCCCCAGGTTGTGCCGGATGGGCCGGTTGGCCTGGAGGCGGAACACCAGGTTGTACCGGATGGGCCGGTTGGCCTGGTGGAGGAATAGAGCCAGGTGGTTGCTGGTAACTGGTTTGACCTAGAGCAGGACCATAGGATGGTCTCGGATGATATGCAATGTTGGAAACAACAGGATACTGTGGTTGCATAGGTTGAGAAGGCTGGATTTCCCCCCCAGGACCATAGACCGGTCCCGGTTGGTACCCCGGCTGAGGCTGCACAGGTTGACCGAAAGGGTTGTAATATTGTCCTTGCGGACCGTACGATGGCCCTTGCTGGCCCGCAGGATAGCCTTGCACGGGCTACCCCTATGGGTCATAAGGATAGCCAGGTTGGCCCGAAGGTTGGCCTTGGGAAGGTTGCCCTTGCGGGTTATAAGCTTGGTTATAAGGTAAACCTTGAGCATGGAGGTGAGCCTCAGGAGCGGGTAGACGTAAAATGTCCCCGTGCTCATCATACTGACCTAGAAAAGCATACACGGGTGTACCATCCTGTGCATAGTGCGAAAAATAAGAGCGGTTGGGATCTTGGGAGGATGGTCCAACCTCAGGGTTCGGCTGTTGTAGGGACAACCGATACTCCTCCGGAGAGATGTTCTCCAGCATAGCAGTTGCTAAATAAACATCTTCAGGAGTCGGCATAGCCCTCACGGAGGGTGCCGTAACAGCGGGTGCAGAGGCGGCCACACAGACAGTGGGCTGAGTGGGTACACAAGTGATGGGTGTCTGAGGAGACATCCCCAATGAAGGAGCAACCGGCCTTGTAGAAGGAGCTGCCACTCCCATAGAGGCTGCGGCGGAAATGATCTGACCCAAGGATCTATACCCTGCTGGCAATGAGAGACCGGATGATGACATGATCGTTGGTTCAGAGTTGTCTCCTAGAAATAATCTTCATGGGAAGAGCTGATAGTCTTCACCAGACGTTAGGATTTCCTCACTAGAATCACTCATGTTTGAGCCTGCCGCTAGATCTTGTAATAGACGGCGAGGACTAGGAGGAAAAACAACAGCTATAAAAGGTGAACCCGATGTAAGAGAAAGGAACTCTGCCCCTACTCTTAATTTAGACCAAGGGTCAGAAAAGGGCCAATTGAACTCAACTGGTCCCCCAAAGGGTTTCTCAGAAAGAATCGGTCCCCCGTCAGGAAACTCGGAAACAATGGGCTGTTTTGGTTCAACAGAGGATTGGGAAACCTCTGATGAATCGTCCGTATAAGGACTACCAGTAGACGAAACCGAGGGTTCCGCCACTGTGGTAGTAATGACAAGAGAAAAAGATCAAACACACACACGGGCTGAAAAAGAGTCAAGACACACAATAAAACGGTCAACGAGCAGAATCTAACAAGACGTTTGATCGTGGGTGATTAATTTTTTACCACATTGAAAAATAAGAAACTTCACCGTTTCATGTTTTAAGAGTCGAGAAACGGTCGAAAAGGTGACTCTATCTCTTTCAGATTTGACACAAGCGTGAAAGGACAAGTGCTTGGTGATCCTTTCAAATTTAGGGAGTCAGAAAAGATCAAATGACTACTCAGGAATACTAGGCAAAAGGGTGTACCAAATAACCGTGAACTGCAATATACACCTTGGTTTCAATAATGAAAGAGAAATCAACCAAGGACTTTCCGTATGTGCAATCAATCTCCCCAAATGCTGTGTCTGGTATATCACGGGTATAGGGCGGCAGACTCGGCTTCCTATGGATAAAGGATTGAAACCTAGTGGGGTCTCCCTTTATATACGCGACGGTACGGGGAGCGCAAGTCCGTACTAGTGATGTCTAAAGCCAAGAGGCGAACAATAGCTACTAGGTTTTAAGACGCCAGAACACGTCTCTAGCCTAGAACTCTAAATGTGTTTCGTTAGATTTCAATGCTGCCTTAGTGTAAATTGAGTAAATTTTAAAGTTTATCTTCAATTACGTTTCAGTTTTCAGGCCCTAACGAACGTGATGTCTCAAAAATCTCCTAAATGCAAAACTACATGCCACATTATATCATTTTGTTCGATGAAAGCTAGCTACAGAAGAGTTAAGAGCTTTTTACACAAACAAAATGATCGGAAGACAATCAGTGATATCTCTAATGCAGCTAATGAAATTAAAAACTTTTCTTTCAAAGTCACTAATTACTAATAACACCGAAAATATTTTAATTTGCACTAATCAATCAAAAGCAAAAGAGATTTTTTTTATTTTCAATGTTTGAGAGCTAGATGCACTAAACAAACCGAAAACAAATGAGAAGCAATTTGAGAAATGATAATAAGAGAGCAAAAACAAGCAGATTTCACTCAATGGCACAAACAATCAGATCTCAAATTGACCAAAAGTCTCTCAAAACCAAGAAAAGTCCCAAAGACACTAATGAGCCGTGTAATCTAGGCCCAAAATGAAGCAAAGCGAAATTCGAATGAAAACGAAATCAGTCACTCAAAAAGCGCAATAAAATGATAGACAACTGTCAAACGAATGCAAGGAAGCAATCCCAAAGTCGACTGAACGAACGAAAACCAAAAACTCCCAAGGGAGGCTCAACTCACAAAAGCACCTAGATGCCCTAGGGCTCAAATGAAAAATCGAAAGAAATAGGCAAACAACCAAAGGATGGAGGTTACAATCAGTCAAACTAGGCTCCAGTGCACTCAAACAGCCGAAAAAACAAGATCAAAATCACAAGTCAGTCCCAGAAAGCATGAAACACAGCAAACCCTAATAGCTCACAGGATTGGCGCGACTGTGAGCTTGAAATTAGTGCCAGAAAGGCAATGGCGCAGGTGATACATAGGCAACTTGCGCCAATGGGCGCGACTGTAACACTGAAAAGCGCGCCAGCCGAGTTTACTATGGGAAAATGAAAAACAAGCAATCTCAGACACAGACAAGTGATGACAAGGCTAAAACAAAGCCAAACAAATAGAAAAAACCAGTCCAAAGAGCTGACCAAGCAAGCAAGGCCAAGAAATTGACCGAAAAGAGAAGACAACACTCCAAGTTGTTCAGTCCGTAAACTAAACCGGAGATTGACTGAAGCAGCGTTGATCTACTCCGCTAATGCAGAGCAAAAGCGTTTCGAAGGCTATCTGGCTGTACTTCAGGCTCCGTCTATAGCTTACAAATCAAACAACAAGCTGAATCCCCAGCGGAGTCGCCAAATTGTTGAAGAGGTAAATCCCCTCTGCGGACAGAGGCGATCCCTACTAGCCCAGATCGGGTCTAGCAACAATCAAACATGCTACAGTGCAGGTTCCTAATTGCAAATAAACCGACTTGCGAGGAAGGCTTACCTGGAATCCAACGCTGTCGTTTGTAGAAGAGGTGGTGCTCCCATTCCTTTGCCCTGGCAGATCACAATCCTCACGATCTCCGTGATCGGACACCTGCACATGCAAGAAACAACACAAACACAAGCATAAAATCCATTATATACAACTATATGTCAGTCGAAGAGGACATAACTCATGAACATAATCAAGAACAAGAGTGGAACCATAACCAATAGTCGCTTATCATTAAAGAGTCAAAAGAAGAATACAACCATAGCTTCGACACAGCACTCTCCTTTGGCGGGTCATCAGCAAAACATGTCTCGATAAAGCCTGTCAAGGATGGGACAAGCCTCTCTCTCCGGATACTTGGCAATAGTCTCCTTGCTTGGATTTAGCCTTAAGGGAATCAAGAAGGCTCTTGCAGCATAAGGATGTGAAAGCTCTTGGGAACTTGGAGATTAGCTTGCCATGGAGATGAGCAAGCTTTTATAGAAGGAGGAAGGGGAGTTGGGATCCCCTATAATTATGGGATTGGCCCTATCATCAAGGAAGCTTCCATGAGAGGTGGAAAACCACTTCCTCTCTATGGAAATCCGTAGCCAAACCTCCCAACTCAAGATAGATATCAGTCCAGGAATTTGTTAGGATGAAACTTCCGCCATTTATTTTTAAAAAACACCTCTTAATATGGTTGGCGCGGGTGCGGCTCTATGACAGAGTGCCAATTGGCACGCCCTATTTGGAGGATTTTCCCCCTTGGCGCGAGGGCTGAACTGTGGAACTGCGCTAATGGAAAAAGAGCTATTTTTAGGGTTTTTTGCAGGGAGATGTCTTCAGGGCAATGAAAGCCCATCTTCAGAGGGATGCAATGAAAATATTTTCAAGTCTTATCTCTGCTCACAGGTCACGGAATGAGCCCTCCAATGTGCGGGATGAGGAATGGCAGGGATGGTGACAAATTGCTATGTAACACATTATAACGGTAGTTGGAGGTTGGGCGCACCCCACACTTGGTGCGGGTGACCCATGATGGCACCGATGGAATGCGAGGGGTGAGTCAGGTGGTTAGTTCAATGGACATGACTCGAACAACAACACATTGCGATGGAGTTTATATGCAGTTGAGCCAATGGATTTATGTGTGCAGGATGACCCACACAATTTTGAAGAAGTGGCAGAGCCAACCCATGGATAGGTCGAGGGGTCATGATGATTAGCAAAGCTAGGTACAAACTTAGGAATATATATTAGTGCTGGGAAACTTGTCGAAATGATCATTTCACCAACAATTCTGGACTTGGAAGATCGCAACAGCGAAGTAAAATTCAAGTGAAGGTAGATGAGCTAGTAGGGCAGTTGGATGAAGTAGAGGCAGTCGAATGGGCGTTTTTCTCAATGTGAAGAACAATATAGAGTCGAGTAGGGGAGTCAGGTGCATGCATATGGTGACCCGAGTGACCCGACTGCATGACAACGGACCGGGTTGGGCTGACCACCTACAAATAGTGGCGCAGGTGACCCAACTCCATGAAAATGGGTCAGGCTTGGCATACCATGAAGACGGTGACCCGAGTGACCTGAACTTCACGATAACAGGTTGAACCAGGCATATTGCATGCAAACAATGACCCTTGTGATCTGAGTTGCATGACAATTCAAACAGAACTTCAGATTGGTATTTTGGTTGAAATTTTGGGGTTTTTAGCAGATTGATGTGCAATTGAGTGGCAGCATTGCACAACTCTAGACACGGTTGTTAGGTAGAATTGGCAAGGTGTGTAGGTGGCTACACAAACTTGGTGAACTTGTATAATTATTGTAAAATTTACATTATTGAACAAATTTATATATTATAGGGCAGATTTCATGGGAGTTTCCCCTCTCAAGTATATGTGTATACTTGTATTGTGATTTTCGATGTGCATGTTAATAAAATATATTTGAAGAAGATAAATTAATGCATTTTATTCCATTGTGTTACTATAACACTTATATGGAAAATTGACTAAGTGTTGAAGTTAGGTGTAGTCTATGCACTTGAGTATTGGTAAAAAGAAAAATTCTAATAGTGCCGCACCCACTATATATGGTTGAAAGAGAACCATAGGTATAGGGCCGTGACAAGTGGTATCAGAGCTTGATTCAGGGCGAGTTGAGTTGCGTTGATTATTCATGAAGAAAAAATACATTTGTAGGGCTAAAGGTGGTATTGAAGCTTGGAATTATATTGGTTGGTCTCATTGGCAAGGGCAAGACATAGGTCGGGGTTGAAGCTGCATAAAAAGACATGGCAAGTTGGGAATAATTCCAAGGGAGGCTCTTTGATACTTTACACAGGTTGAGGTGTATGAAAGAAGATCACCCATGGAGATGTGTTGAACTTGAAGTCTTGGAGGAGAATGTTGAAGCAGAAATTATTCCACTTGGTTGGTCAATGGATCAAGATGGAGTTGTCGGTTGTGATAAAAAAGAAGAAGTTGAGATATGTGAAGAAAAGGATGTTTAAGGTGTGTCAATGATCAAGGAGTAAATTGATGACCAAGCTGGACCAGGATCGTACACATTAAAGACATTACTGATGGGAGGCACTCACTTAGAGAGATATCATGGATATGTGACTTGTGTTTCATTGGAGCTTTTGGAGGATGGGCCATATGGGATGAGAAAAGAGGGAACTTCTTTGATGATGCCATGGGTTATCTCTCCTTGGATGACTATGATGATACCTTGTGCATTGGAGAAGCAGTGAGCATTGGTTATTGCAACACTTGTTGGGTAAATTTGGGACCTCATGGGAGAAGGTTAAAATGCCCATGATAAGAGTGGAGCATGATTAAATTTACGATGGATGAGCCATTCTTAACCACATGGATAATTGGATAAGTGTCCGACATGACTGATGGAAATATTGAAGGAAGGGCACACTGGAGTTGATATATGGGTAGAATTAGTCATGGCTGGAGACCAAGAAGAGAATCTTGGTGTACCTTTAGTAGGGGAGGAAGCAGTGAAGAAAGGACTAATGATAACATATGAAGGTAGAAGTGACTATGGGCACTTACCTGGATGATGGAAAAGGATGCAATGAATAGAATTGTCTTGAGTCTACTTTTTATGGATATATGGGCAGCTGAAGTCTTGGACATTGACGAGCATGACAAACATTATTCAGGTGCAGTTATGGAGATGCCACTTATGAGCATCAATAAGGAATGTCAGGGAAAGGATGTTGAGCAGGATGTATTTTGGAGTGCTACATGGAGGCATTTTGTATATGGAACAATGGGGATTTTGTTCACATTTGGACAACAAAACCATGGTTAGATGAGAAAACTATGAGGACATTCATATGAATTGTAGGGCTACGAAAACTTACAATGGAATTCTTTGCCAAGTCAATTATGCTTGACGAAGTATTGGATGGAGATGATGCATAGAATTTCGTGGTGGTTTGGAGATAGTTGTAGCCATTAGAGACTTCATATTATAGTGGTCTTGGAGTATCTAGTTCATTGATGAGTTGAGGTCAGGATGTGTCTTGAATTTGATGCAATATGGTATGCATACCTTAGGCACATTGTGGTGTGTGTTTGTGAGGAGTGACTTGATGGATATAATTGAGACAAGACACTTTGAAGTTCGATCGAGTTGCAGTGATGGAGATGCCTTGGTGAGGCACACTTAGGCATGGGTTGAGTCTTTTTTATTTAGCCACACTTTTGATGGAAATTATGGTTGATTGGTTTATGACCATGGGAAATGTATGACTAGGAAAGGTTATACTTTCCCCTTTGACATGTTTGATGGATGGAATATTACAAATGAGATGGAGGTTGCTTCATGGATCTAGATATGGAATATTGAGCATTGATTTTACGGGAGGAGCTCTTGATTGATTTTAGGAGATGGTCCTCTCACACATGGATGATGATGGTTGAGAGATGTGACTGTCTATGAGCAACAAAGATATTAGAATCATGTTCAACATGTTGCAGATGAAATGTGGACTACTTCATGGACCTGATCACCAATTATTTTGATAGAGGTGGGATGGATTTCTGATTGAGTTGATGATGTGACAGTATGCTAGAGAAACGACTTATGATGGCATGAGGATGTGAATTATCATGGTTTAGATGTGATGTTTTTATTAGCTACCCAACTTTTTTGAGTAATGGGGTTTGAAAGTGTGCAGAAATATGTTTGAGTTGTGTTGGAGTATCATGGTAGTAGTTAACATGATGATGACACATGTGGGAGTCACCACGACATATGTTGCAATGATAACATGTAGCTTGAGTTGGAGAGACTAACTTACCATGATAGGGGAAACATGTGGAGATTGAGAAAGGTGTGGTTGATGATCATGGATTGAGGATATTTTCCCATGTACATGGATTCATGAACCGTAATTGTTTGTGTGATGATAAAGCAGAGGTGGCCAGCATGGATATTTTTTTTTTATGTTGGAGCTAGCGACACTTTGAAATGATGATGATGGAGTTGTCGAGGACGAAAAATTTGTTTTAAGTGGGGGAGGATGTCATGCCCACGAGTTGGAGTCGTGCAATGGGAATATGCGTTGGCATGTGTGACACCAGTCACATGGGCACGTCGTGTTTGTGGGTGCCCACCTTTGTGATGAATCATGTGAAAAAGGCATGCCATGAGTTGTGCAATGGGCGACATTGTTGTCCATTATGGTGGGTGTTACACCATTTTTTGGTCATCTAACCTATTGTTATTAGATGGACCCATGTACACCATGTAAGACAAATTTTACCCTAAGTAAAATTGCATTCACTATGAAAAATAACTTATTAAACCACCTTTATTAAGTTGTTTATGGTCTAAACAGGAAACCCCATGAGGAAATATTAAATAAATCTACATTTATTTGATTCTCCTCAAGAAATAATTAGTTAAACAACAATTTAATTAATATTCCTGGTTATATTTAACCCAAAACAGGGAAATTAATTAGATAAATCATTATTTATCTTATTATTTCCTAAGAATAATTATTTAAACCTTATTCAAATAATATTCTTTGTTAAATATGACTAAATCACCCTTAAATAATTATAAATCATTATTTATTTGATTATCACTCAACCACATCCTTAAAATGATAAATAAATCATTTATTTATTTATTATTTACAAATAAAGGGATTTGACCCAAGTCAAATTCCTTTTCCCTCCAACAAATATAATAAAATATTCCATAAAAGCTGGATCTTGATTTGGTTAATAATAATTTAATTATGCACCAATATCTAGACTAACTCAATGTTTTATTATAAATAGAAGGGATTTCCCATTCGTTTACCACCTTTTGTTGCATAAATATCACTCTGGATCTATACTTTTGGTCTGACTATTAATCCACCATCATAGTCATATTTTGCTACCATTTTTGTCTGGGTTTTCTACACCATCAAGAGAGAGGAATTTTAGATTTGAAGTGCCGAGGACTTACAAGAACCCATCCCATTGAGGAGAACAGGGAACACCCTCTTGTGTTTTCCTCCCAGGTGCCATTAATACAAAATTCATTTGATATATTCTTGTCTTGTCTATTGGATACATGGAGTAAATCTTGTTTTTTCTACTGTTTAATGTCTTCTAATGCATAGATCTAGATTTTTGCATCATTTATCTTGATCACCTAAATACAACTTCTCCGAGGATATTTTGTCATATTTGTTGTTAGGTCTGCTTTTCATGTCAAAGCATTCAAAGTGGTTTTTTTTCTATTAATTTGGAATTAAGATTCATACTAAAACTCGCGACTCCACACGGTTTATGATTACGATCGTACTGCTGCTTTTTCTGATCCTTGCATATCTAGTTGCTTCAAACCCTAGGATTTCTCTTCAGTCCCTTTTTTTTCTTATTCTTGATGTTGTTTTTAACCCATAAAACCCTAAACGATAAAAATTCTAACTTCCGCGTGTTTTCAGACCCATTGCGCAGGTGATGTGACATCAATCAGAAGCGAGACGACAAATTCTTCTCAAATCTGCCACGAGAGTGCCGAAAGCAAGTCACACTTTTGGCCCAAAATCGCAACTCCTGACCCTCTCGGACGCACCTTTCACCCCCAAAACTATGACCTTTTCTTAAAACAAAGCTCTGGCCATTTGCTGACTTTTTATAGGATTTTTGAAAGTTTTTTGGGTTTGTTTGAGCCTCTGTTCAGGGTTGTCTGACCTCTATCTCTACCCATTTTGGACCTGTAATTGTTATGTTTTGCTCAACTAAGTGGGAACCTAGCCCCCTAGGGCTTCAATACCCTCCACTTCTTGTGGAAGAGTTTTGCTGTTGTAGGTTGTCTGAAATTTCAGAGTCTTCAGCCAATTTTTCAGATCTGATACCTCACCTTCATATCCGCTTCAGATCGGCTTGTTATCCATCCAAATCACCTCATTTAGCTTTGTTTGGGTTTTCCTCTAGGGGTCAGTATGTTTCCCTCCTGGAGATAGCCTTTTGCCACCTCTTTTTACAACAAATTTTCCTCTGATTTGTTGTTGTTTCTGCACCACTTTCTAGCATATTTTGTCCTTTAGATCCCTGTCCCTCCTGACCTTAGATCTATTGGATTTTTTAGTTTGTTTTTATTAGTTTTTTACTCACCTGTAGAATATTTATTGAGAGGCACACCTTCCTTGGGTTTAGATTATTTCATTTTTAGCTGTTTATTTTATGTTTGTGCAAGCCTATATACTGTCATTTGCAGGTTTATTTACAGCTATACAACACACTTTTTCTTTTTCTCTACAAAATTCTGGGTTTAAAAATTAAAATTTACACACTTTTACACAAACACCCTAAGAGAAAAAGGGCTTGGTTAACACCATCAAGCAAAGACTCTAAAGCATTGAAATCAATTTATCCTACACCTCTTTGCCCTTGTTTCGACATTGTAATCAGTTGATCCTGCACCTCCCTGCCCTTGTCGGTCTCTTTTTCCTTTGTGCCATGTTGTGTCATCACCTTTGCGCCACCAAGGCATTTATCTTGGAGACTTCTTGGCCTTCATCCTCAGTTTCCGGTAAGAAGACTTACTCATCCACGTAGGATTCGAGTTAGTCTTCCACCGAGTCTGCACACCAACTCTTATTCTAGTCCTTTGGGTTCTCTTTCTAGTTCCACCTTCGGTTCTCCCCCTGACACCTTCACCATGTCTAGTGCAAGACCTAATGCTGGTGGTAACCTCAACCCTTAGGCTATGAATACCACTAGTGGGATCACAACATATGCTACCCCAGCTGCGCCCTTGCTCCCCTTCATGGCAGGCCTCAGCCTCCCTGATTTTTACCAGTTGATAAATGACCCTATACACCATGACGCTAGTTGGCCTGCTATGTCGACAAAGCTCCCTTCCGACATCCCAAAGTTTTAAGGCCTTGCTGGAGAAGATCCTTCAAATCATGTTCGATCTTTCCACATGTAGTGTTCAACTAAATCCATTACCAATGACTCTATCTGTCTTCGGTTGTTCCAACGAACACTTACAGGTGAAGCTTCTAAGTGGTATGTTGATCAAGACACTTCCTCTCATACCACCTTTGTGACTCTTGCCCAATATTTTTTGTCTTACTTCCAACTTCCCCTTCGTTATGACACTGGTATTGAACTTTTTACTTCTTTCCGTCAATCATTTGCGACCCGCCTATCCGATCATGTCCAGGAATGGTGGAGAAGAAAGAGCCTATGTCAATCACCTACCTTCAAAGAGTGTGTCTACATGGACTGGTTCCTTAGATCTCTCTTGCCTCCTATCGGGAAAGATGTCGCATCGCATTTTCCTCAAACCAAAGAAGCTGCCCTCCAAATGGCGTTAAAATATAACATGATCTATGCTTAGTCGGGTTATGTTTATATCGTTCTACCTGATCTTCCCAGACCCGGTGGTGCCAATGCACCAAGGGCACCTCATGCTGCCGATGGTATCATTGGAGCTCTCTCTCATCCATATGCTCAACCTCCCATGGGGTATGGTTTTCCTGGGGGGGGGGGGCGCGCCGGCACCTACTGCACTTTTCCCCCTCCCGGTAGCACGTATCCAGGATACAGCATGCCTCCTCTTTTGGCCCAACCTCCTATTTACCATACTATTACCCAACCTTCTTATTATCCATATCCACATCTTGGTGCTCCAGCTCCTCTAACATTAGCACCTCCACCTCCCTTGCCTTCTCAACCCCCACAACAGCAACCACTGCCCCCTCAGGAGCAGGTGGATGCAAAACAGGGATTTGTGGCTACCCAACCACCTGAAGGATAGGTGGCAACTCAACCTCTTTCATCTGGTACCTCTGATTACCAGGTTCTCATGATGAAATCTACCCAACCTCTAACTGTAGACATCAATCTTCAGACTCGGTCCCGTCAGTACAACAAGCCTCCCACTACGTTTGTCCCTGAGCTGCCTCCTTCGGTCTCTACAGAGCCTCTTTCGACACCAAATGGTCCCTTGCAGATCCCTTAGCCTAAGGCGGAGGTTCATACCAAGATCCCTAAAGGACCACTACATCGAAATGCTTCTTCTGGCAAAGTTGCCCATTTGTATAGCATAGTAGATGATTTGGCACAATATCCTGCTACCATTTCAACCCTGGAACTCCTCCAGTCATGCCCTTCACAATGAAAATATCTACTACCTACCATGGGCACTGTAGATCCTTCCGATGATCAATTTATTTTCTTTGATGTTGACCGGTCAGAACATCCTCCTCTCTCTGCTTCCGTCGCCTTCCAAATATCAGTCAAGATCTGGAACGCCAATGTTTCTCGGTGCATTATTGATGGGGGGCATCCACCTGTGTGATGTCCGCTTTGGTTTGGAAGCAACTTGGATCACCTGAGTTGGCTCCTTCCACGATTACTCTCTGAGCGTGGGATGGCCACGCCTCCCAGCCCATTGGCTTATTTCGCAATTGTCCTATTACTCTTGCTGGCAAGACTATTTGCGTTGACATAGAAGTCATAGATGCCCACTTAGATTACCACATTCTATTAGGTCGTAGCTACACCTATGCAATGTCTGTTGTCCCATCTATGGTTCACCACAAGATGTTCTTCCCTCATAATGGAAATATAGTCACCATTCACCCCTTGACATATTACGAACCGAAGTCTCAGGCCTCCTCTGATTCCACCATATCTTCGGTGGCCAATAAGCAAACCATCGATCCTTTGACCAATGTCTCACCCGGAGTCTACAAATATTCCTCATTTCTTTGAACATTCCCTAGTCTTCCCCCTCCTATCTCTGATCCTAGATCATCAAATGTTTGCATGATGTAATTGTCTCGGGTTGCCCTCAAGCTGCCTGCCTCGACTATTCAGAAGTCTCCTCGCCCCCCGCAGCCTACTCCTAGCCCTTCAATTCAGCCTTCTGGACCTCCTCCTCCTAGCCTTTCAACTGGTATCCATGAGCCTTTTTACCCTACTAGAATGGTTCCTCTAGGCCTTACCCATTTAGGAGTCATCCCGTCTGGCCATCAGCCCCCTGGTTAGATACTGTTCCTAGCTCCTCCCCTAGGAGTGTACACGGTACCTATCATGGCCACCCTCTCTCTTCCTAACTTGACCCTTGGGATTCCTGTCTGGTACCTTGATCCTCCAGCTGCTACCTTGCTTGGTCAACCCCAACCTATCCTTTTTTGACCCTGGTTCAACTGGTCCCCACAACTTCTCCCGCTGCAACAATGCCTCAACCACCTCAACAGGAACCACCTCCTATTGCAACCACTCCGAGTAAGAAGGGAAAAGCTCACAAGAAGGCATCAAAAGACAAGGTTACCCCGACAAACCCTGCCCCTCCTCGGCCTCCAAAGCATACCATCCAGTGTGATTTGTGTGATGTTGTCGATCATGCCACCCATATTTGTCTGGAGTTGCCTCCTCTCAAGCCCATGGTTAATGTCGTGTCCCCTAAGTCTACGGTCCCAGAAACCTCTGTCCTTTCCTTGACTATAGCCAGGAGCTCAAATACTATTCACACCAACCATCCTTGTGCTTTGTGTCATCTCCATGGCCATTATACCCACCTCTATCCCCGCCTTGAAGAGTACCGCTCCTCTTTGGAAGCGGTTCGCCAATTTGAGGCCAAGTGCAACGAGTCCACCGCTCCCTTATTTGCACATTTTTCTTCAGCAAAAATAGAGGAAACGAATGCTCCCATTGACATTCCCCCTCTTGATGTCGAGATGACGAAGCTTTCGTCCACCATTTGTTACCTATCATCATCCATGAGACCCTTGGTAGAAGTCCCATTGGAGACTTCCCTTGATGTTTTGCCTGACCTCCCTTCAACGATCACCCTAGGCTCAACATCAGTAGATCCTTTATCTGCTTACTCTTCTATCACCACTTGTGACAATGTGCATATGAACCTCTCTTCTCATGACGATGAGTCTGGTAGCTTCACCGCGTCAGGTGGTATTTCTTCCACCAGTCACCCCATCTTTTATTATGATGACGACATTATGGAAGTAGTCACCAGCCCTGATTTTATCTATCCCCCCTTACATCAAACCCATGCATTCAAACCACATACACCTTATGGCCATTACATTGAGACCCAACGTTTGGGTAAGGGGGCACCCATATTTGAGAATATAGGAGAAGAAATTCTACACAACTCTCCGAGTGTATTTGGTCATGTCAACTCTAGTACCATTATTATTCTACATTTAGAGGAACCTCTAGAGTCCTATATCACTTCAGATCACTCTAGGGATGATAGCCCTCATCATTCTTTCATATTACATAAACAACCTAGTCCCTTCGACATTATTGTTGACCAATCTATGAGTTTTCTGGGAGAGCACCAGTTCATTATCTCCAAATCCTCTCTTTGGGATAGTGACACCATGTATGCCAATCTAGAAACTTAAAGTCCATTTGATTCATATATGCAGTACCAAAATAGATTGGTAATCCTCCATTCCATTTCTCAAAATGCATGAACCATAACAAAAAAAATGGCACACCACATCATTAAAATGTGTTTAGATTCCCCTTTTTTCTAAATACATTTTGGCATGACCACAATATGCTTGGGGGCACCTATGCCCCTCAACCATAAAAATCCCAGATCTCAGCCAAAAAATAGCACTAAAACCCCCTTTCTCTGATAGGTCGCACTTTTCAAGTCATTTCCTGGGACATGTCATAGTTTTCTGCCCTGTTCCTGCTACCTAGGTCGCAGAACAGACCCCCAAAAGTGCGACCTATCCTGTTCATGAGCTCTGGTTACCTAAACTGAACTTTCATCCACTGAAATGAAAGAGTAGGATTAGGCCTCTTACCTGCAACTGATGGATCTTAATTCCAATGGTAAGTTTGTCTATTATGATCGCCATAATATTTAGGGCCTTCTTTCCCTACAAATGAGTTAATTTGGAGGGAAACTACCTTATTAAAAGAAAACCCATAATTTTTCTTTCGCTTCCTGCGGCCAAACTGTAGCCCAGTTTGATGAACCATATATACCGTTGGAAACATCTCACTGAGCCCTCAAATGGGTATCTCTTAGTTTTTAGTGACTTAATGCTCCATCAGGACACATTTTTCCCAAGAAGCATCACTTCACCCTTCCTCAAAATCAAATTTCTTCACTTGCAACACTCGTACTGGGGGCACCACTTTGCCTCCATACTTTTCCACACTCGTGTCTACTTTCGTCATGAGTTACCAACTTGTACTCATGTTTGTATGGTCCCCATTAGACCTTTTCTATGTAGCAGCACCATCGAGTCACCCTTGTTTAGAGCATCCGAGTTGAGTCACCATTGCATTCATGGAATCTATCCCGAGTCCCTTTGCATCTCGCTATAGTCCTCCATCCTTCATTGCTTGGTCCCTCTCTTGTGTCACACACTATGGCCTTTAGTCCCACTGTCCCCTATCCCTCATGATATTGTGTCAGTTGCTGCTAGGTCATCCATGCCATTTATTCTCTAACAAGGGAAGTCATCCGTTCACTACTCAGTCCCCCCCATTTCATCATCATCATTGGTGTCAGTCTGTCAGTCGCTCTACTTTTTTCTCTCGTGCCTTAGTTGAGGATCCCTTATTTCCTCACCTATGGTAGACCTCCTTCTGTCGACATCAGCTTATTCATTCCAGAAGACAAGTCTAGAGGGCGGTGTACCTTGGTTCCAGCTTCCACTCTTGTTCGGTGCCTCAGATCAGGCAAAGGGACTCCTTATTGCCCTTTGAATTAATTTTTTCTCATCTCTAGCTCCTTTCAGCATGATTGAGATCTGTATACTCGATGGTGCATTGATGCAGTAGCTGACATCAGTGATTACCAGGTGTGTGTGAGATGTCTCAGCCCTCATGAGGGGGTGGCCCTATAGGTAGCCCCCCAGACACTTGGATGACCTCTTCATTACAGCCTTTGATGCAGCTCAATACATTTGATGATGTCGGCCTCAACTACTTGTAGCACCTTTTTGTTTTCATGTATCAGTCATATTTTCAGATCCCTTTCCTGTTTTCAGGGGCATCTGGGTTGCATTTATATCTCATGTACTCAGATATCACTGTACATGTCCTGGCTATTATCCAGGAACAATATATATTTGGGATTCATTATCGTGTTGTTTATATGGATCCTGTTTATGCCAGCATGTTCTATATCGGCCAATCCCGTGGTTTTCTGGACGCCTTATTCTTTGTACTTTGCCTCGGCGGGCATAGGTATGCCTCCCCCACCGCCTATAGCATAGGTACTTACTCATCAAAGAGACTTGTCCCACCCGTAAGTCTCACCTCCTCAAGGTCTAGTTCTTTCAGCACTTTGGTCTACCTTATACTTCTCTCTCTTTGACTTCCCCTTCGATGTCTAGTGATTGAATTCTTACAATGTACTTCGATCATACGATTATCTCCTAATGCTCGCACGCTGGGGGGAAACTGTTACACCATTTTTTGGTCAACTAACCTATTATCATTAGATGGACCCAAGTACACCATGTAAGACCAATTTTACCCTAAGTAAAATTGCTTTCGCTATGAAAATAACTTGGTAAACCACCTTTATTAAGTTGTTTATGGTCTAAACAGGAAACCCCATGAGGAAATATTAAATAAATATACATTTTTTTTATTTTCCTCAAGGAATAATTAGTTAAAAAGCAGTTTAATTAATATTCCTAGTTATATTTAACCCAAAACAAGGGAATTAATTAGACAAATCATTATTTATCTTATTATTTTCTAAGAATAATTATTTAAACCTTATTTAAATAATATTCTTTGTTGAATATGACTAAATCGCCCTTAAATAATTAAATAAATTATTATTTATTTGATTATTACTCAACCGCATCCTCAAAATGATAAATAAATCATTTATTTATTTATTATTTACAAATAAAGGGATTTGAACCAAGTCAAATTCCTTTTCCCTCCAACAAATATAATAAAATATTCTATAAAAGTTGGATCTTGATTTGGTTAATAATATTTTAATTATGCACCAATATCTAGACTAACTCAATATTTTGTTATAAATACAAGGGTTTTCCCATTCATTTATCACCTTTTGTTACCTAAAGATCACTCTCAGTCTGTACTTTTGGTCTGAGTATTGATCCACCATCATAGTCATATTTTGCTACTATTTTTTGTCTGGGTTTTCTACACCATCAAGAGAGAGGAATTCTAGATCTGAAGTGTTGAGGACTTACAAGAACCCATCCCATTAAGGAGAACAAGGAACACCCTCTTGTGTTTTCCTCCTAGGTGCCATCAATACAAAATTCATTTGATATATTCTTGTCTTGTCTATTGGATGCATGGAGTAAATCTTTTTTTTTCTATTGTTTAATGTCTTCTAATGCAAATATCTAGATTTTTGCAGCATTTATCTAGATCACCTAACTGCAGATCTAAAGATATTAGTAGTCATTTTTGTTGTTAGGGCTATTAGTTATGTGTGGATAAAGTGGTATTTTTTTTGTATGCTTGGAATTAAGATTCATACTAACAGCATGCATGAATGCCAACAACCCTTTGATATATATGGAAGACTCCTTCCTATGTGGAAGTATCTTTTGTCCCTCAAAGGCTATGGAGTATCCCCTCTACACCATGATTGTGAGACCATATACTCCTAAAACATCATGAAAGGTACAGGAGAGTCAACCCATACTCTCCCAAGAGTAACAAAAGCAACAATGACTCTTGTTGCCTCCTCATATCATCATTATACAAGCCATGGAGTAAGAACATGATGATTGACATGTAGAATGTTCCATATAACCAAACTCCCTGTTGCAACATAATGTGAGTTTCATGCCATGTCCCAAATAATAACACACCTATTAACATAGGATATGTCATATGATGGTCAAACTCTCTCAAGAGTAGCACAACGCAGTGATACCTCCTAATGCCCTATGTCATAGATCTGCAAGTGGCTCACCAACCCCTTGCTCATCATCCTCACCCATCCATCCAACTATGGGTGAATCCTATCATGCTCCAATTTGGAATCCACCAAATGGAGAATAACATCCTCCCAAATATGATGACTATCTTTACACTCCATGATATGTTGAAGTGAAAGCTCATAGAGATATCTACATGAAGACCTCTCATCAATGACCCGGTAGAACCCATAAGGTTCAAAATATGTTGTAGGAAAAATATTCTCTTTGAGTTGTAAGGTGCTCATCAAGAAGAACCTATCATAATAATGAAAGACTCCATCCATCACAGTATGTCTATCATCGACCATCTGCTTATCCAATGCTTCATAAGTGAAGCGGTCATTGGAATGCTCCAATAATGGTTGGGCTTCCAACTCATCACTGCTGCTCAGTGACAGTGCCACTGATTTCCATAATGGTGCATTTGATATCTCATGGTCATACAAAATGATAAACCCATAGTTCTGCACTGGAATAATTAGGACTATTCTCACCCTATTCCCCGAAACTCTACACTCCAACCCAAAGTGTTGTGTTTAACTCAGTAATGAAAAATCAGGATGGCTATACATCTCCTCCTTGAACCAGTCAAGGGTCCTCTGCGCAGTGACAGTTTGCTGATTCAAATCAGCAATGTGCTCTAACCCTTGGTCATGCAATTGCCTTGTTGGCATGTCCCCACAAATATCCATGTGATGTGTTGAAATAATATGGGGTTGAAATGTTTACATACCTTGGATATGCTGATACTTGGAAACATATTGTATATCTACAAGAGTTCCTCCAACCTGTGCAATGGTTTATCCAACGATTGGTGATGGTGATGGTTGCTCCTCTACTACTGAACCAGCACTGGTATTAGCCTCCTCTTCCCCATGCATCTCCTGGATCATGCATGGGACTCCCAATTTTAAGAGATCAATACCATCTTGCAAGGATGCAAGTGTTCCTTCTCCTGATGCAAGTACTCCTACAACTACTGGTGGTGGAAGTTGCTCCTCTTCCGTAGTGATAGTTTTGACATCTTCCCTTGGCTCCTCATGTGCTTTTTCATCAATGTCAGAAAATGTCTCATTGGGATTTACCTCTGTTTTTCTTCTATCAAACTTCTTAATCAGCCTTTGAGTAAAATCTGCATAAGAAATCAATCTTACATGTTTCAAATGGTTGAACCACCAATACTTGGCTTCACCCTCAAGGTGTAGTGCTGCAATCTCAAAAAATTATATTTTTGCTATTGGATGTAACAGGAAGAATGCATCTAAATTCTTCATTAAAGCCTTTTTTGTGCTTGTGGATGACCCATAAAATGTAGGAAAAATTAATCTATTATGCCTCTTTCTTTTAGTATTGCTACAGGGTCTCCATTCTTCTTTGATTTGGATAAACTGTTGGAGAGTTAGATTCTCCTTGAAAGCCCTTGATTGAGATTTGTACTCTATAAGATAATCAAATATATTCTCATGATCTAATTTTCCTCCATCTCCATGCCATTCACCTTCCTCTTCAAAGAAATCGGACATAGTAGATTGTTGTGGAACTCTATGCATTACTAGTTTCTTCTGCTGCTGATAGGAAGTGCTTAGACCTTCTTCATTTCAAAACCTTCTTGAGGTCTCATTTTTCCTTTCCCTTCTCATTTGTTTGAACTCCTTGGAGAGATCCTTCATAGATCTAAAAATAAATGAGGCAAAACTTACTCCCTCCATCATTATGGATCCCTTCTTCCTACTTATTCTTCTGGTGACATAAGATGTATTTCCCATAAGCTGAGCCAAAGATCATGCTCTGATACCACTGTAATATCCCAAAATGGAAAAGATAGGAATATAGGACATAAAACTAGAAAATGCAGTGATACAACAACACATATAATATGAGAAGATCATAGAGCCTTATTATTAAACAATATATCAGAAAATGTGTACAAGATCTTGAGGAAATGTACACTCAAGCTAGGAAAAACAAGCCTCTAGAGACCTAGTACATAAAACATGAAGAACAACTTCTATATAAGAATGCCAGAGGCTAACATATCACAGTTTCTATTGGGTTAAATGCTACTAGAAAATTTAGATATATGGATCTACTGATATAGTGCTTAGAAAATGTCAGGATCATATATATAGGCTTTCTAACACTATTCCAAGACAATCCAGAAAGGGTTTCTAGGAATACACAAGATGTAGAATGTGACAAGTTTGGCCCTAGGGATGAATAAAATTGTGCAACTAGATCACTAGTGGGAGATGGCTGATCTGATATGAAAATGGCTGATATCCCTCCTCGGCTGATATCCCTCCTCACAAAATTTCTGGTGAAGGGCTTCTCCCCTCACTGGAAAATTAGGTTAAGAACTTGGGTACTTGACCTCCTACTGCAACTGCATTGCAAAATAACGCAGTTTCTAAAGGAGACTGCATTGTGGGTGAATTTTTTTTCTTGTCTTGATGCCTGATGGTGGAATTAATCTCAAATAACTTCCTTTCTACCCTCCCGGATGAAGGGCTGCTCCTCTCACTGGAAAACAAGGTCAGAAACTAGGTCTATCAACCCTCCATTGCTGCTGCCCTACAAAAAAAAAACAATCCTAAAAAAGATTGCACTATGAATGATGGCTGAAGCTTGGCCTAAAGCTGGATGGTGGAAATGATTCTCAACGAACCTCTCATGAGTAGGCACTCAAAGTTCCCCGAGGATGAGGGTGGGATTTCCGCTCGGAAACACCCTTGTGCTAAACAACACAATAGACTTAGCTAAATAGATAAAGTGTGAAAAGAGTCATAAAATGCCACTACAATATCAATATTTTGAATGCCTTCTATGGCTTCCATCCCCTTCCTTATATGCTTGGTGAGCTTCCTCACCCTGGGTCCCACTCATTAAAGAAGCTACTCTAATGCATACACTCCTCCTCTATGACTGCGCTATCCTCATTAAATCTCCACTACCTTCATAACATCATTGTTGATTTGGTCAACTTTGACCCTATCCACATGCTTTAGCCCTTGTTCACACCTCAAGGTGCTTTATATAGCTGATACAATGATCTGAATTCACATGAGAAGTGGTTTTTTACTCCTACTAAAGAGATTTATGGGTCTCTCTACCCACTTATTCACCTATCTTATTATCAAAAGAAAGAATTAATATTCCAACTAGCTAAAAGATAATTAGGCATATTACAAAAATAGTGGTATTCTAGGAACAAATCTACAGTCACCGAAACCTGATATCCTAGATCGAAGTAGTGTTGTAAGACCCCTTCCAAGTCTGTTTATGAATCTTTTCCAAATCAACCTTCCAGACCAAGAGATTCCTAAAGGTTATAGGCACATATTTGACCAAATGGTGGAGAATCAGCCTCAGGGACACACATCGATGCTGGAGTATCCTATCATCGACCCAGTTGCTAATGCCCCCATGAAAGACATTCATTTTTAGAACATCCCTACATTCCATGGCTTAACCTTGGAAGACCTAGCTTCTTTATTGTTTGAATTTGAAATTTTATGTAGGGGATATGATTATACCACTGATCCCCAGAAACAAAAATTGTTTCCCTCTAGATTAAAGGGAGGATCTTTGCGATGGTTTATGGGGCTTGGTGGAGGAACTATTGACTCTTGGGATAAAATGAAAACTTCCTTTCTCACTACATATCAACATTATTGCAGGACTGGAGATTTGAAATATGAAATATTTAATATGAATGCAAAAGATAATGAAACTCTAGAAGAGTATGTTTAATGGTTTCAATACAATTAACAAAGGTATCCTTATTCTGCATTATCTAAAGATGTTTTAAAAGTAACTATGATAAAAGGGATGAAGGATGAATGGATAGAAACATTAAATTTAATGGGAAAAGGAGATATTTATTAGGAAAATTATGATGGCATTATTCAACTATGTATCAGGTGCTCTTAAGGCAATATGCGCATCATGCCAACTAGACGAGATATTATTGCCAGAAATAATAGAGCTTCTGGTGGTAGCATAACTCATACATAAATAAAAAATCTCTTAGAAGATTTCAAAATTGATATCTTGGGCTCCTTCACAACACAATTGGATGTCATGCAAGCCAGAAAGAAACAAGCCCTAGAAGAACATAATTTAGTCATATTCTTCACACGATGTCGAAAGAAGCACATTCAAAGGGAGTGTTTGTTGGACATGGTCTAGACATGCGCTATCTGCACTAAGGATCATGCCACCGAGTAGTTCCCATCACCTCCAGGATTAAAAGAAATTTTCAAAGAGGCGTAAGAAGAGACAAAACTAGTATATTTAATGAACCAACGTCGACAGTGGAAAACCCGACCCACAGGTATGTCACAAGACCCATCTATATTATTTTCTTCTTCATGATTTAATCAACAGAAGAATTATGGAACATCATGGAAAGGCCAATCACCTTACTCTACTTGGTAGTCCCAACCATTTCCTATGTCACTTTGGCCAAACCAGTCCTTTCCAGGGACTGCTTGGACAAACTCTCATTTTCTACTCCTTTCTGGAAAAACAATATGTACCCTTCCCGGTGCCCTGTCTCCACTTCACATAATCCAAATTGGTCTTCAAACTGGAAACGACCTATGGGGATAACCAATTCACCTATGGGGATGGGTCCTCAACCTCAACCTACATTACCAGCTCCATATCCATCATAGTGTTGGAATTTTCATTGATGGCAAAGGATATGGCAAAGGAATTGGCAAAGGCATGGGCAACAAAGAAGAACAGCAAAGTTGCAGAAAACAATGATCAGAAGCAAAGAACAAAGGAAGAATGCATTTACAGAGATAAGCAAGGAATTGAAGCAGAGTTGTCCAGAGACAGAGGAAAATTGAGAAGAATGAGTGAAACTCTTATTCATTCATATATGGTGATGAGGGATTGGTTCTAAACTTTCCATGACTTATATATTCAGCAGAATATTTGAGTCTCTGTGGACATTGGTGAAATCATGTGTTACTGACAGTTGGGATAATGCCCGTATAGACAACTTGAATTATGAAAAGCATGAGAGTGATGCTCAGACCATCTCAATTCTGTGGAAAGAGGAGATTCGTGAAGTTGTATATGATATCAGGTTGCTAAGGTCATGACACAGTGAAGTAAATCTGCATAATGGAGGGATTAATGGTGCTCTGGTTCTGTAAGTTGTTCGAGGAACCAATACAATCGACAGTGGAATTATACGCCTCTGCCTCTATGTAGGTATGGAAGGTTTACGAGGCTCAGCGTTGTCTATGTAATAGATCCTGGAGCATGAATAAATCGATTATATAAAGAAAACACTGAAGCGGGGTTTTTAATCGTTTAAACAATAAGTCTGACGGAACCATGTGCTTAGACGGAACCGTGACCGAGAGGAACAGTGACGGAAGTGTGGAGTGAAACCGTGGGTTATTTCGCACCACCTTTTGTCGATATGTGGTATTTCGTGGATTGGCAGTGATTTCATACAGATGTTGACACGTGTCTCTGCAAAACAGCCAAGCACACGATAACGATAGTCCTTCGCACGCTAACAATCGACCCAGGACGGCCAGCGAAATTGCTTGTGCATCGTCGATCTGAAAGGGGGTCATCGGACGGTCATTATTTGTGGAAGATACGCGAAGGTTAAAAAAGGTGTGCGAAGATTAACACAGTACGACATGCCATCGCGCGTTATTGCCGGAGCAAATTGCCCAAGTGAAATATGTCGATCTTGGAGGCTCACGATCCAACGATGATCGGGCAATGGACCTGAATGAAGTTTAGTTTGGTACGGAGGGGCACATATGTGGGCCAGGGGTCAAAGTTTTATTGATATTAAACTATTCGAAAGCATTGATTTTTATATAAAGCCTGGATTAAAATTTCATTGAATTTTTAATTAAAAATAATATTACGGGGGCAGTATAAAGATTTAAAAATTCAGAAGGGGTACCCCCGCAGTTGAACAAAAAATAAAGCGTTGACCGAAAATCGACGGTGGATATTAAGTGTGGGGGCACCAGCCAAAATTTTCATCCGTACTGCAAGAACCCCCCGCAGTGATGTAATGATGACTATGCAATATTTGATAAATATTTTAAGATGAAATAAAAACCCCAAGGGCCAAACTATTGGAAAATTTGTAAAAGGAATACCATTAGCGGTTGAAATGGTTTTTGTCTCTTGGTTTTAATAAAGGTGAGAACTATATAAATGAGAAAGATGATTATTCGAAATGTGGTGAAGTGAGTGAGAGGGTTGACGAAGAAGAATTTCCTCTAAGGAATATCTGTATGGACAGACGACGTGCTTAATTGATGATTCTGAGTCCATGATGTACCCTTCGATACATTGACCTAAAAGGTGATGAGTCATGAAGAAACGATGAAGAGCTTGTGCATAACTACTGAAGAACATATATGAATCCGGGTAAGTTTGTGTAGATCAGGTATGTTATGAAAACATATTGTTATTACAGATCTATACAAGAAAAGCATGAATATATATATATATGCGAGTCATCTACATTGAAAGTGCATATGGCAGTTGGGGTTTCAGAAGATTAAATTACACGGAAGTATACACGAGTTTGTAAATGAATATCTTCTCTGAAGTCTGGGTTACTCTGGTTATAGCAGGGAAAATATGCATGTTTATGATTAATTGTTGAAGCTGCTTGATCAGTGTGAAAATTGATGAAACATTGTAGGGGGTTGTATCTCCCTTCCAGGAGAGACTGGTAAACGAGAGAAGGCTGCAGCCTTCTGCAGGTGGGTGCCTGCGTACTGGTATAAATTTGCGCCAACACAGAAATTGTAATATGTTTTCTTTATAATAAAATATTGAAGACAGATATTTCAGCAGCGGTGGTTTTCTCCCAAACTGGGCTTCCACCTTAAATCCTGGTGTTCATATGTGTTGCTTATGTTTTGTACTGTTATTTCTATTCATACTTGCTGATGAATAAATGATGCAATGAGCTAAGTAACAACATGATAAGATCTTTACAAGTTGGATGTAGTAATATAACATATGGTCTTTAAGAGAAAGGAAAAACTAAAAGAATTTTAAGTCAGCTCTAAATAATGATTCACCCCCACCCCTCTCATTATTTTTCCCAACACATAGAAAAATTCTCAGCCTCTTATGCATCCTCAACTACGAGCTCAACCAAACCCAAATCCCAATAACAAACCAGTTCAGCTGATACAGATTGTTGAAAATTCAGATCCTCAGATAAAACAAATGGAATGCAACGAACTGAGGTTGATATAAAGATGCATTATTACCCCTGAGGAAAATAAAAACCAAAAACAAGATGAGACAAAAACAACAGCCATAACTAAACATTCGACTGTGACTAACTTAGAAATAAAACAGGGAGAAGACACAGTCAAGTAGCAAGCTCTTGAAAAAAATTATAGTCACTTCTCCTCCATTCCCTGAAATATTAGTAATACCATAACTCATTTTTTATCTATAATTTTATCTATTAGGGGAACTCAAAATTTTATGTATTAAAATTCCTCTCCTCCAAGATATCCAAGATATTCCTATTTATGCTAAAACAATTAAAGAACTGAAAAAGCCCGCAAGGAAACCAAAAGCTTCACCAACCATCCATGTCATAGGGACTTTATCTGATCTTATTTTAGGTAGGGAAACACCAGTAGAATATGAGGATCCAGGGAATCCCATAGTTACAATTCAAATATATGGTCGCTCTTTTCCGAACACACTAGTCGACTTAGGTGCAACCAGTAACATTTTAATGACTGAAACTTGTGAGGCACTTGGTATCATAGCTCGAGAACTAGCCACTACCTTGCTAGAACTTGTTTATTGTTCAGTCTTTAAACCTGAGGGAACTTTATATGACATTATTGTTTCTATTGACTCATGGGAATACCAAGTGGATTTTCTATTTATTAACCTGAGAAGTTGATTAGATGGTCACCCTTTAATTCAGGGTCGATCTTGGTTAGCAACAGTCGATGCTTATATAGGTTGTCGTGCGAGTAGCATGACCATTACAAATGGAAACACTGTGAAAAAACTTGTTTTATATCCCCCTGTTAAGCCAATTCTTCCCATTTTGAAAAAACATAAGCATCCACCGACATTCTTGGAAGAAAATATCCTTTCACCTCTTACAGTAGCAAAAACACTTGAGTTCAAGAATCAAAATGAAGATGATGTAATTAATAATTTTATTAATCACCCAACTACTGTGAATAATGTAAAATGTCAAATGTTGAAAGATATTCTTGACAATGAAGCCTAGGAAGACACTTTGAAATATGTCGATGATAAGAATATACCAACAATTTTTGTTCATAACTGGAGGCCTGTGGAGATTGAACCAGGAAATATTTTGAACATTTATGATAATCTGGATAGTTCTCAATAGAAAAATCTTATTCAGGTTCTGCAAAAATATAAAGGGGATTTTTCCTAGGACTATCAAGACATGAAGGGCATAGACCCTCAATTATGTACACACCAAATCTACAATAAAAAGGATGCTTGTCCTATCCAATAAACTCAACGGATATTAAATCTGTATCTCAAGAATATCGTAAAGGAAGAATTGCAAAATTTTTTGGACGTGAATTTTATTTATCCTATTTTGGATGGTAAGTGGGTCTCTCTGCTGGTATTTGTTCCCAAAAAATAACGGGAAGTGGGGAATCTGTGTGGACTACAAGGAATTTAATAAGGCCACATAGAAAGGCCACTTTCCTCTTCCATTTATTGATCAAGTTCTTGATACGCTAGCAGAAAAAAGATTATTTTCTTTTCTTGATGGCTTCAGTGGCTAGAACAAGATCCAAATTTCCCCTGAAGACCAAGACAAAACTACCTTTACTTGCCCATGGGGTACATTTTCCTATAGATTGTTACCTTTTGGTTTATGCAATGCCGCAAATACATTTCAGAGGGCCATATTCAGTATTTTTTCTGATCTCATAAATGAGGGACTTGAGTTTTACATGGATGACTTCACCCCGTATGGGAACGATTTTTACCAAGTGCTACAGAATTTAGAGAAAGTTCTAGAACGAAGCATCGCTACCAAGCTATGTTTAAGTAATGAGAAATATCACATGATGATGACAGAAGGCATAATCCTAGGACACTACAACTCTACGGCTAGAATATAGGTAGACCCAACAAAAATAGAGGTAATTCTCCTACTACCTACACCCTGCACCCAAACTGAGGTACATAGCTTCCTTGGATATGAAGTATACTATCACCAATTTATAGAAAAATTTTCATGAATTGATGCACCTTTTTATACTTTAATAGGAAATGTTGAATTTAAATAGTCTGATAAATGTGACATTACTTTTATAGATTTGAATAAGTTAGTCTCGACTACACCAGTATTTTGTGGAACCACTCAGGAGTTGCCTTTTCATATCTCCTCAGATGTGTTAGACAAAAGAATGGGTGTTTCCCTTGGAAAGAGGAGGACAAAAAGCCCTATGCTATTTATTATATCAACAAAAATCTCACTTCTTCTGAACTCAATTATATAGTAACAAAAAAAGAATTTTTGGCCATCATTTATGCGATAAACAAATTTAGACATTATATAATAGGCTGCAAAAAATTTATGTACATTGATCATTCCGCCATTAGACACTTAGCTAATAACACGATTACTAATGGGAAGGTGACCCATTGGTTTTTAATTTTGCAAGAGTTTTATATTACCATTAAAGACCATCCAGGGAAGGAAAACCCAGTTGCAAATTTTCTGTCTTGGGTTCTGAAAACAAACTATCCGCTAGCAGTAGACAATCAATTTTTCAGATGCACATGTGTTTGTCGTAGCAGTTAAGGCACCATGGTATGCAGATGTAGAAAACTATCTAGCAGTAGTAAAATTTCCAAAGAATCTAATTTTCCAACTCAATGCCAAATTTTCATGGATTGGTGGATACCTTTCTCACACAGGGTCTGATATGAAAATTCATAGGTGCGTCCATGAAGATGAGATTTACAACATCCTGAAGGCTTGCCATGATGAGCCTTGTGGTAGACACTTAGAAGATCACATGACAGGACATAAAATAATACATATGGGCTATTATTTTCCCACTATATTTAAAGATGCCAAGAAGTAAGTCCAACCTTGTGATAGAATGCAGAGGATGGGCCGCTCTGGTCAATTCGACGACATACCGTTGCAGCCAAAATTGGTAATGGAACCTTTCGAACGATGGGTGTTGGATTTTTTTGGCCCATTCAATCCGCCATCAAACCAAAAGGCCTACATCATGGTTTCTACAGACTATGTAACAAAGTAGGTAGAAACAATAGCCTTGCCAAGAGCTACTAGAAACTGTAATTAATTTCCTTTTTGAGATATCTGTGTGGTATGGTTTACCCAGGGATGTGATAACAAATGGGGGGCCACAGTTTGTAGGACATAAGATTATAGCCACTCTATGGAACCACCATATCAAACATAGAGTCACTTATCCATATCACCTACATGCAAACAGGTAGGTTGAGAGCATGAACAAGGTCATTGAGGTGGTTTTTGACCAAAATAGTTTCAACACATCAGCAAGGCTAGGCTACTAAACTATCAGAGGCCTTGTGGGCCTATTGCACAAATTGGTGAAGCACTACTAGCTATTCGCCATACTAACTCGTATTTGGCAAAGAACCTATTTTTCCTATCAAATTTTAAATAAAGACTCTCAAAATAGGCCAACAAGTGGACCTGGACCTGACAGAACCCCAAACTAAATGGCTTCAATAAAAAAATGAATTGGATGAAGTACGATTACTTTCCCTACAACAAACAAAAATTATTTAGCAGTAATGAGCTAAGTGGCATGACGAGCTAAGTGGCATGTCAATATTATAAAAAAGAAGATGTTTCAGGAAGGATATTGGGCACTCCTCTATGATTTGATATTTCAAGACTTTCCGCGTAAATTACAGAAAACATGGCTTGGCCCGTATGAAATTCAAGAAATGCACAACAATGGCACTATAAATCTAAATACCATCGATGAGTCTAGCTCTTCTTTCTGGGTGAATGGAAACCGGGTATGTATTTATTACTAGCCACTCACAAAAGAGTCTTTTTTACAACAGGTACGTAATGATCCCACTACGAAAATTTTAGCTGCAGGGGGTGATGACCCGACAACTTTACTTTCATTAAAATAGTTTATTTCTAATTGAAAATAATGTATATACTTTCTATATATGGCTAGTTTATAATTTTCCATTTCTGATTTTTTAGAATAAGAATTTTTGTATAAATGCACGGATTTTCTTTCTGATTTTAAACAGTTTCTTACAATCGAAATAACTGCCATTCCTTTATCATTGTTTCATACAGTTTCTGTTCAATTCTTGGGACGACTACTGTTCCCTTCCAATTAAAAAATTTTCGTTTCTTTCCTTTTTTTGTCTTGAGTATTTCACTATTGTTGTTCCTTTTCTAAAAAATTAACAGTTGGTGTTTGTAATATCCCAAAATGGGATCTGCTAGTAAGGCATGACTAGAAAATGCATTTTCCAGGAATGGATGCTACAGGATTTGAACCCAAGGCCTGGATCCCTTAGATAAATGTATATAAGACCGAAATCAAAGAGGAGGCTCAAAATAAATCACTCTAGGTGGGTTAAACAGATCTCCCACACCTAGTTGTCTTGAGAAAGTGCCCAATGAAGGGACTGCAGCTATGTATGAAGGGATTGAGAAAAAACTTTATTTTTATGAGCCTGAAGACATGAATATGTATATAGAAAACAAATGATGTTATAGCAATAAGGAGAGTACAAACCCTTGAGGAAAAAATCACTCAAGCAAGGCAATGCAAGCCTCAAGACAGCATGTACAAGAAATGTGAGAACATTGATACATAAAGAAAGCCTCAGGCTATGACTGCACAGTCTATTATGAAGAACTGCTACAAAATTATATAAATACATAGATAAAGAAATGTATAGCTCAAAATATATGGGGGATCAAGGTCTCAACCCCTGGAAACAATAATACAACAATCCTTGGAAGGATTGGCTGAAATATACAAAAATGGAAAATCTGTAGAAATGTCGGAGTTGCAGGGTGGAAGCTGCAACTCAAGAACTGGAAATGAATAAATAAGGTTGAAGATGTTGCATCAAATAAAATACCTCCTCCAATGGATCTTGCAAGTGAAACGCTGATCCTATCACTGAAGATCTCACCCTCCAATCAACACTGCAAACCCTCACTGCAAGTGTACTTTGAAAATAATGCAGTCATTGAGGGATATTGCGTTGTAGGTGGAATAGAATATGTGGCCAAGTGAAAAAATCTGAAATATGATTTGAATTATTCCTTACTGATCTCCCAAAGGAAATAAGGCTCCTCCCTCTAAAAAACAAGCCAATGAATGGTGTTGTGGGATCTCCATTGCAACACCCTGCAACACAATGTTAGACTTGAGTAGAAATAATGTTGTAGCTGAAGGAGGTGGCTTGGCCTTGAGCCTGAATGTGAAGATATGAATTGAAACCCCTCAAGAGGCCTCTCAAGAAGGAGAAGGAATCCCAAACAGGAATTCCTTGTGCTAAACAGCACTGCAACTCTGCTAAACAATAGGAGACTACAAATAGTCTAAGCAAACAAGAAATCAATAATCATAAAACATGTCTAACAATGGCTGCCTTGCCCTCCTTTTAAAAAAATTCAAGCTCCCTCTCCATGGGTCCCACTCATTAGGGTTTCCTCCATCAAGGAAACTTCCCTCCTCTTTCACTGTGTTGTCCCACAAGATGATCTCCACCTCCTATCACTGCGCTGTTTGACTTGGTCAAACTTGACCTTGTCTTCATGAAAATGTCCTCTTTCACGCTTGAGGGTGTGAAATCTAGCTCCAATGATGATCCCCTTTCATAATATGAGGGATTTTATTTATATTTTTATTATGCATGGGCCTCCTTATCCATTTATTCTTCTCCTAAGTGAAATCAGCAAAAATTAATATTCCAATTTGCTGCATGCAAATTTTGGAATTTTACATTGTTCAATAGAATGAATAGTTGTTGTTTAGTAAAATGAATAACTGATGTTCTGTTAAAAAAAAAATTTATTCAGTAAAAATGAATGGTTTTTGTTAAATAGAGTGAACAACTATTGTTCAGTAAAATAAAAATTGTTGTCCAATAAAATAAACAGTTGTTGTTCAGTTAAACGAACAGTTGTTGTTCAATAAAATGAACAATTGCAGTTTCTTTATTTTTTTTCTGATTTGTGTTCGACAAGTTCCTTTTTGACAAATTTTGCATACCATTTTTGTTCAATAGAGTGAACAGATGATGTTCAATAAAATGAACAATTTTTTTTTAGTTAAATGAACAAGTGTTGTTCTGACATCTGCACCACTTTCGTTCAATTCTACATCGAACAACCATCTTTTATCTCACATGCTTCGCTATGTAAATCATCTTTTTGGCTAGAAATTTACACCGAATTTAAAGAAAAATGAGTTATATTAACAAAATTATGACTTATGAAGAAATATTTCGGAAATAATCACATTATCATGAACAAAGTCAACGCGTTTCGAACCAACCAGTGTGGTTCATCAACTGGTTGGTTCGAAACACGTCAACTTTGTTCATGATAATGTGATTATTTCCGAAATATTTCTTCATAATTTATTGATGGATCACAAAAGCCAAAAATCTATTAAAATTATGACTTCTAAACCTTTGATGATTATCTTTATTCCAAAATTGACATGGTTCATCCATTTAATGACTTGCTGAATATATCCTCTTTGGATATATCATAAAATGACTCACTATCTCAATGCCATGCTGGTTTATCTTTCAAAATTTCAATTGATAATTAACTTTGGTATAATGATATAGGAATATAAGCATAACTTTCATTGGTATTATTTTCCTTATTACACCATCCCTAACTCTTAAGGAGTTAATGAGCCTCCCTCCACTTATAATATGAAGTTGAAAAATATAATATAAGCTTTCTCAAAGGGGATAGGGGGTCTCATCATGAGTTAGGCTACCATGATCATAAGGAAATTAACAAGTGACATTCCCATCATGGCAAACACACCAAGTTAATGGCCTTCCAGATAGTTCAACTGTCACAAGGACATGAGGTCTCATCACGAGCCGACCTGATCATTTTGTTATACCCTAGTGAATGGCACTGTGATTATCTAGTTACCATGCTAGCACAATGATTTCTTTGCTTATTATGTGCTCTCACAATGTACTCTTTTCCATCCTTGAACAAGTGATACTTATTCTCATGGTGATAGAAGATGGCCTTTATGTCATATAAATAGCGACTACCCAACAAAACACCTATAATTTCAAGCGGTACTACATCCAGTTCAACCCAATCAACATAGTGAGCTATTATGGCAAAGCGCAAGATGCACTTCTTTGAGACTTGTAAGTTTGGATCCTTGCATATCCACCCAAGTGGATAAGGCTTTGGATGTGGAATTGTCTCAAGTTTCAGCTGTTTGACCAAGTCTTCTAAAATGAGATTAGCTTGAGACCCACTATCAAAAAGTGTGTCTATCTTTGTGTGGTTTGAGATTATCCTCACATGAAATAGCTCTATCCTCCTCTTTTCATCTTGAGTATCTTTGTGACAGTTTAATGAGCTAGAACTGGGATTTGTGTCTTGTACAACCTCTTTCCCCTTTATGTTCTTTAATACCATGGTGATACTTTTTGTCTCATCACCTGATTCTGAACCTAAGTCCTATTCAATAGTTGCAACAGTTTTTCCCTTTTCTTTGGTTTTGTCTTTGTTTTATATTTCTCGGGTTTCATCTCGGGATGAAGCTTCCAATAGTGGTCTACATCGTGGCTTGTTTTTGAACATTTCTTGCAAAATATTTTTCCTTTTTCCTTTTTGGAATTTGCAACCCTTTTTCTTCCTTTTCTTTTAAAATCACTATCCTCATTTATTGCATCAAAAGTGTTTTTCCCTCTAGCCTCTAAATGCATAGCTTGTACACAAAATTTGTCTAGACTAGTAGGATTAAACATAAGAATAGTGTGTTTAAGGTAACTGTGCAATCCACCTATATACTTCAACAAAGTGTCTTGTCTTTGTAAATCTACCCCAAGTAAGAGTGCTCTTCTCCTAAATTTCTGGGTATAGTCTTGCACATTCTGTCCCTTAAGTTGTCTAAAGTTTTTCCAGTTCATTATAGCCTTTTGTAGATGAGAAAGAGGATAACATTGCTTCTTAATTGCAGAAATAAGCTCAGTCCATGATAGAGTAATCTTACCATGTTTCTTGATTTCATCCCTGCTTTTGGCTTCCCACCAAACCAATGCTACTCCATCCATCCTTAGTGAGGCTAATTTTATTTTGGTGTCATCATCATGTAGATTTTAAATCCTTAAATAGACTTCTAGTTGTCTGATCCAATTATCTAATTTCTCTGCATTGACTTCACCATTAAACATTGGCAATTAAAATTTGACATCAAGCTTTAAAAAAGTATTTTTGCCATTTTTTTTTACTTATGTGACTGATTTACTGAAGTTGAAGAGGATGACGATGGAGATGAAGGATCACCATTTCCTCCATTCCGTTTCTTAGACTTATCCTTGTCCTTATTTTCTCCTGAGGAATCCTCTCCTTATTTTTGGTTTTTAGACCCTTCTCCAACAATCCTATCATTTCTTTCTTGATAGAGGATCCTTACCATTTCAATCAAATCCAATAAAGCTTTCTGAAATATCCTTTCTTCTTCCTTAGGATCCATTTATTCATGAGATACTTCTTCTCTTGAAGACATGCTGGTAGCTGCTTCTAAGGATATTGAGGGTGAGAAAGAAGGTGGAGATAATGGCACCCTAGCCTCCTTGGTTGAGGATTATCTTGTGCTCTAACCAATTTTCCTTCCCCTCTTTTAAGTTTAAGCCTAGTAAGAATCAAACTTGCAAAACAATAAAATATTTCTTTGCACAAAACTCAAAACTTGAGCTCAAACCTATGCTCTGATACCAATCTAATCTGAAATGTGAGAACTTCTTATTTCTAATACAGTGATTGACTGTAGGGGCATTTACTGGATATGTCACCTTTAAAGAAAGGATGAGATCCAGAAGCTATCTGGCCCTTTACAGACTCTTCCTAAAGAAATAATAGAAGTAATCACTAATGATCTGGAAATGAAACTACTTGTTTGCTGGTGCAAGGGATTCATTATCCATAAAGTTATGTGTGCAAACTGTCAAATATGTTTTTCAATTGAAACAAAATGCTTTTGGTGAATTTATGAGTCTTTTTATGTGTAGGAGGCTTATTTATTTTTACTGTTTAACATCTTTAACTCTGGAAAAACACAACAAATAAATCACAAAATATAACATGGCATTTGATAAGGTACTTCACCCCTCCTGAGCTACATCTGTCGAGTCCAAGGCCCCCAAATGGGCATGTCCTTGCTTTTATTATGCTCAAAATTAGTTATATAGTGTGAAGAAAGCCTAAAAAGGAAAAAATAGTTGTAGAAATGAGTTCAGAACAATGAAAAAAATAAATATAGGCTTTCTTTTCACCTCCAAAGGTTAACCATAGCCCAATATAGCTCCAACACTCCCTAGGCCCTAATGGCTCTCCAAGCTTCTATGCAGAAAAATTACCTGAATATGATTTTTTTTTCCTCTGAAACCTACACCATTGGCGCTGGAATGCTCAAATTACCCAAAATCAAAAAAAAATTCGCTCCGAATGGACTCTCCTAGCAAAAGTTATGACCAAAACAGTCTTTTGCCTAATCAGGGCTAGAAAACCTCCACCAATTGTGGTGGAACTGCAAATAGCTCCACCATTTTAGGGATCGGAAATATATCTGGATGGAATCCACCAAAATCTCCATGCGGTTAGTGTAGCATTAACTGCGAGGGGTGGACATGGCCACATGGGGAGGTTAGGCCGACAGTTGGAGTTAACGGTTATTGAAACAGTAACATAACGTTTCCACACTCGGCGTCATATAACATGTGAACACCACCTCACATAATGGTTGGTTAACTATTTAATCCACTACGGGGGTTGATACATGGCCATGTTTCTTGAACTGGGTCATATGGTGAGGGGGTTGGCCCCTAGGGGCTGGCCCCTAGGGGCTGGCCCCCTTTAATTATCCGCCCACACACATTTTAACGTTCAAATAACACCACCGCCCCATACCTGTTAAGAACCAATGGTGTGGTGAGACTGTAAGATGTGGTGCTGTTTGCCAATAGGTCGGGTCTCCAATCTGGTAAATGCCAAAAAAAAATTGAACGACATTTGTTTGAAGTCCTGGGGCCACGTGGTGGCCTCCGGGCAAGCCACGTGGCGCCGTTTGATTGGCCTGCACAAAATATTCTGTAGAATATTCTATGGAATATTATTGAAATATTTTGTGGAATATTCCTTTTTTAATAATAATTTTTTTATTCAAAGTCAAACTGAGTCAACTTGGGCTTTTCCCTGAAATTGAGAAAATTCAAACTTGAATGTCTTCCACATACAGCATCAGATTTGAGTGTCGTTCACGACTATAGGATCATTTTGACGAGACCTTCTTGTCGTTCTGGTTTCAACCAATTCCGAGCAAATGAAATTTTGAGCATTTTATCCAATTAGGACATGATCACCTGATCAGGTACTCTTCCATGTAATTCGGTAAGCCCAAAAGGCCTCAAGAAGTCTATCAGACCAATCCTTCTTGTATAATTGCACTATTTTGGTAACGATTGTTTCCAGCACCTTGTTGGTTGATTCCACCTGCCCATTGGCCTGTGGATGATAAGGGGTGGAATTCCAGTTGGTAATCTAATATTTTTGCACCATTTCCTGCATAATCTTAGACACAAACTGAGCACCTTGATCAGTAAATATTTCCCTAGGTACTCCAAATCTTACAAAAATATTAGAGAAAAGAAAATTTTCCACTGTTTTTTCCATTGCTCCAGGTAGTGCTCTTGCCTCCACCCACTTTGTCACATAATCATTAAAAACTGAAATATACTTCTTACCTTTGGATATAGGATTTATGGGACCTACAAAATCAACATCCCAACTCTTGAATGGTTCTATGAGAACCTGTGGCTGCAAAGGCATCTCATCTGCTTGTACAAGCCGCCCCATTCTCTGGAAACTATCACACTTCCAAACATACTCCTTTGCATCCTTGAAGATATTAGGCCAATAACAACCAGTGTGAAGGATCTTATAAGTTGTATTCTTGTCTGCAAAGTGTCCTCCATAAGGTTCATCATGATAGGATCTCAAGGTGTCATAGATCTCATCTTCTCTGACACACCTCTAGATAATCAAATCAGGTCCAGTAAAAAAGAGATATCCCCTAATCCAAGAATAATCAACACTTTTCCTAATGATTCTCTTTTTTTGATTATATGAAAAGTAAGGTGGAGAGTTTCCTGTAGCAAGATAATTGGCCATGTTTGCTGTTAGCCACCTATAAATTTTTGACAGAGAAAATAGGTGGCTAAAATTTTTCTGAGACTTCAAGAGAAACATTTTCTGTGAAAATCTATCATCCTTGAAGCCTCTATATGCCTTTTTCCTTTAAATATATCTCCACTGATGTTTCCATTGAAAATCCTCACTGTTTGTGAAAGATAATGCTTCAAAAATGCCTCCATTTGCCCAGTTTATTCCCTCAAAACCCCATTTTTCATCCCACTTTCCCTCACAAATTTCCTCCAAAAATCCCTTCATTAACCCTCCAGAGCATCAAAATCCCCTTTAAAACCTGACATCTCCCTTTATCCGGTTTAAAAACATCCTTTTCTTCCTACTGGAACCCCTTCGTAAGCCTTAAAAATCCTCATTTTGGCTTAAAAATACCCTGTTTCCATTACAGGCTTAAGCCCCATTCGGCTAGCCCTTAGCCCCTTTCCCCGCATAAAACCCAACACCAGAACTAGGCACTAAAGCCCAAGGCACTAATCGCAATCAGAAATTTCAATGTGCGCCCTTCCTTTGTTTATTATATTTTTTCCGATGTGATTGGCCCGCTTCTTCTCTATCTCTGCAACGATCTCCACTATTGATCTACATTAGATCAACGACCATCACGCTGTATCATTTTCGCCCGTTGCCTCTCTCCATTTACCCCTCCGACTGACTATGGACCGTTGATCTATCGTTCTAATCCGACGGCCCTGGTTTAATTGCACATCGCAAAAAGCCCAATCCCGTGCATTGACCTCTCCTGATTTGTGAGCCCCAATTAGATCTTAGCCGTTCATCATATAGATCCAATGGTCAGGATAATCTCTGCCAACCATATGACTTTTCTTCCCTTGTAAAGCCTTTCACTTCATCGTCGAATCTCATCCGTTCAACGTATAGATCCTATGGCCCACATTAACTCAATGAGCCTGATGGCCGGCTCCATCTCTCCCCCTCCAATCGGATCTCCACCGTTGATTCCCCACCGATCCAACGGTCCACGCGTAATCACAACATCAAAATCTTGGAGTCTCGCCCCCCTGCCTTGCTCCAATGAGATTAGATCTTCACCATTCCTTCCAATTGATCTAACGTCTCTCGTTCATCCCACATATTCACTTACCCTTCGGCCTTCCCACTCCCTCTTTTAATCCTGACCATCCATTCTACAGATCCAACGGTCGGGATCTAATCCACTTTTGACCACCTCCCGTCTAATCACCTGCACATCTTTCCATATCACGCTGCCACCTGCACCATCATATCTCTTCACCCCACATTCAACGGTCGACATGAATATCGCGTTATTTTTATACTCTACAGTTAATGCTCTGAAATTACGCGACATAAGTGGTTTTGTTTTGCCATGTGTCATGCAGCGAAGTATATCACATTTTTTTTGGAGAATTCTAAAAATTGCTCCGAATCCGTGTGACACCGACGGTTTTCCCACTAATACCACCCTTTCCCCTTTGCTCCTGAAAGAACCATCGTTTAATCCCGACCGTCGATTGCTTTGATCCGACGGTTCATATCTCATCGCGTCCCCATTCATTATCACTCATCGGACCTTCCAATTAACCTCATCAGGAAATATCCACCATTGATCTCCTCCTGAGATCCAATGGTCCGCATTCAATCGTCCTCCACCCTCCAGTTCCCACCACCAAAGGCCCCGAATTCATTCATTTTGACCCTTTTTCTTTGCAATTCACCCAAAATTAAACCTTAGTTTCTTAACACTAAAACTTATTTCCTCTGTCTAACCTGCCTCCCCGGTAAATCCTCACCATTGATCTCTGATGGCTGATCTAATCAGAAGTTCTGCGACCCTCTTTACGCTAAACCTTCACCGGCTCAGTTCTTCCCCATTTTGCAGGGATTTTCACTTGTCTTTCACCTACATCCACCATTTCCGTCACCATTCCATAGGCCTCCAAAACAATCTTCCACCACTCCCCTGGATTTTATAACGAGTTTATTATATTGTGCAGGATATACATATGGTGAAACACATTCTGTCTACACATTGACAGTCACTGTGGCTGAGAGCGCAGAGAGACCACCACAGTAATGGAAAAGAGTATGAGCAAACGAAATTAAAGGGATTTAATGGCTCCTAATTAAAGATTTAACGCCTGTAATCCAATGATTAAAGGAAGAAGACACAGATGAAGATCATGAAGATGATTAAGAGGCTTAATGAAGCCTAAAGCACATTAAGAAGCCATATCAGTGCTTTCGTATCAATAGAAACACTTTTTCTCTAGAGGGACACTTTCCTACAACGTTTCTCCATGCCTCCTCGAGCCGTGGAAAGTTTTTACACTGAAAGCTTCTAAAGTTGTCAGGACAACAGTAATGGAAGCATGGAAAGACGTGAAGACCTTCAGTCACTTTACTTATTTAAGAAGATAAACAAAGTTCCTCACAGTGAGAGGGGAATTCAAAGAACACATCTAAGGTTAATGTCAACCTGAAAAGACTTCTGAAACAACCTAAAAAGTACCAATATGTCAATACAGATCCATTAAGCAGAGTGGGCATGAACACTTCCTCCACTCTGTCTTAATGAATTAATTAAATTTACATCTACTACTACTGTTATTCATTCTCCTATAATAACCCCTGGAAAATACATTGTAAAGGTTGTTGTTGTTAGTTGATAGGGATTTGATCGACTGTTAGAACAGTTATTGGGGGAAGTAGCTTAGTATTTTTTAATCTAGTAGGATGGGAGGAGAAGTTTGGAGTGTAACAGCCATTGAGCTCAGAGTATGTGACTGGTTTTTCACATCAATTGAACAAGAAAATTTCATAGGATCCTCGTCTATATTTCTGGTGATGTTTCTCTTACTGAAATTGTCTTATTTCATTTTAAACAAACTGTTCATTATTCTCTGATAAGAATCAGTAAATCTAGCTTAGGATATACCCCTCCATGATACCCTAATGCTTTCCTTCTCTTCTTATCTTTGATGTTTTCTGCTGATGATGTATCTAAGAGAAAATTCACATAATTTAACCAGTCAAAGAAGTTGGTATTACCCATGCTTACTGATGTTTGAATTTAGAGTTTGTTGCTTATATGTTCTTGTTGGATTTAAGATGGAAGAATTGGGATACTGGGGATTTAGAGTTAGCCTTGTCCACTGGGGTCCTTTTCCAATAGTTTGGCCTTACTAAGATCCCTTTGAGCTAGTGTCAAAAGAATTGAAGGTTAAAAGTCCTTCTCTGATATTAGGCCTTGCTATCTGCTAAATCTTAATTGTTTTCCTTTGAGAGTATGCTGAAAGCAGGCCTGGAGTTAAATGAGCTCTGACCTGATCTTAAGCTACCCTTTGTGTATTTATTGAGAGTTTCCTTTGAGTATGTCAAAGCAGGATAGGTTAAAATCCCTTACCTGATCTCAGACTGCACTTGGGTTTCTTTCCTTCTTTCACTTCACTCCTTAATGTTCCATTCCACCATCTATTTAAAATATCCTTTAGTATAGATGACCTGCCCTATGGAAAACCTTGGTTATTTGTTATGCAAGTAATCCCCTTTCATGACTCCATAGCCCAATGGATTGACACTTCCTTGACCTATCTTCTTTTGCCGAAACATCCTGCTACTTTGTCCCTTTCATTCCACATAACCTTCTTAGATAATGATCTCCAACCCAACAACCAAATCATTTAAAAACCCCTTGTGCTTCATACCTGGCCTAATACCTCATTTTGAGCTTTAAATATATATCATTCTTTACATATATAGAGAGATCCCTCTCTAGATCCAGGAGGGCTAGATCCTAGGATCCAAAGTAGTTTGATGTTGTCTTATCTTTTGGTCTTGGCAATCTGGCCAAAACATAGGAACCCCAACATAATGGCGACTCCACTGGGGAATCTGAGTGAATTTCATCTTATATACCCTTAAGACCTCAGAATACCCAAAATCTCTGGTTAGAATGGTATTCAATTGCTGATGGTGGACAACAACCTGCTTCAAACTTTCAATTTCATCCACCTGGCGACTCCACATCCCACAATTCCTAATAGAACTAAAGACTCCACTAGAGGAAGAGCCTAAAATATGGCCAGACCTCATAGAAGGGTAGAACATTTAGGTTGGATTTGGTTTAAATAATTCATTGTTTTTATCTACCACTACGTTCTATCCTACTTGAAGCCTAATCAAGTGTACAAAGATGATATCCACATTGATTATGGGAAAGATCTCAAGCCTTAGTCTTCAGACCTTAAGTAGTACCATACACCTGTGAAAAGCCTAGTGAATCAAGAGCCTCATGCTATATCCCTCACCCCTGATGAAACTTCAACCATTCATGAGCCTATTGTTGCATCACCTACACCCAAAAAGGTCATAGAAAGATATAAGCCCCTGGTTTTGCCTCTTATCTTCCATCCCCTTCCCGCGGGACTTACAAATAATTTTCCCCTATTTGATGGAGAAAATTCAAAGATCACTACTGAGCAGCATGTCCAAAGCCTTGAGGATATACTTGACTTATATTAAATAGAGGAAGATGATGTGCGTATTAGAATTTTTTCCTTGTCATTACAAGGAAATGTTAAGAGTTGGTTTAAAAACCTTCCTGCGGCAAGAATTTTAAGCTTTAATCAGTTTGCTCAAGTTTTCCTTGATAGATGGGCAATTCTGGGAAATGTCTTCCTCATCCTAGAAGAATATCAGAATTTGAGAAGACAACCAGGAGAGACAGTACATAAATTTTCAGCCAGGTTCAATAAGATATACAATGCGATACCTACTGATGTAAAACCACCTTTGGGATGGGCCCTATTGCACTATCCAGGCTCTTTTGATCCTGAAGTGGAATTACATATAAGAGAAAGAGAGCCTTCGAGCCTAGAGGAAATGCAAAACATAGCAATTACAATAAAATACAACCTCTGGTGTAGGGAGGAAATATTAAAAGCAGTAAAGAAGGACCAAGCAGAGCCAAAAAGGCAGATCTCTTTAGAAAACAAGCTGGAAAGATTGATAGAGACAACCAACACCTTGCTGAACATAGAAGAGGAAGAATATGAGGTTGAAATCAGAAATGATGATTGGAAAAGGCCTACACATTGTCCTCAGGAAAAGAAAACCAGATCTCTGCAAGACATAAGCAACATGCAAATCATGTATGATGAACAAGATTTTAGACCAGAGAATGAACTTGCATATTATTTTGAAGAAAGACTTGTTGAGAGTCTAGAAGGTTTGATTGGTAACAATGCTTATAATTATGATTTTCCTAGTTTTGATCTATCTGATGATGATTTTTTCCAAAGGGAAACTAAGCTTGCAGGACCGTCATTAGTATATTTATGGGAAGAATATCATGACTAGCAACTTCAAGAAAGCAATGAGCCAATGCAGGCTATCTATGATACTAATGAAGAAACTATTGAAAGCCTGACAACAGATGAGGATTCAGTGAATCTTCACTCTATTATATATCACATCATCAGTAATGATTGCCATGAAGATGGAAGTAAGCAGATTTCTAGTTCAGAGGATGAGGAAGAAAGAAATGAAGAAACTCTTGAGCAAGAGGAATATACCGAACCTTCTCCTGAAAGGGTTGAGGTAATCAAAGAGACCCATGATCAAGAATATGCTAGTCTTCTCATAGAGCTCAGCTTACCAGAACAACATATCTCAGAGTTACAAGAGGACATCACTATCAAATATAATGAGCCCTCTAGCTCAGAAAGTGATGAAGACAAGGAAGGGGTTCTCTCTCAAAGAAATTTTTGTCTTGATCCAGTGGAAGAAGAGGTATTCCTAGTTGAAAATTACCTGCCAAATACTCCTAACTAGGAAAAGGAGAATTGTAATTTCAAGGACTAGACTGTAGATGCAATGATTGAAACTATCCAGGATGCAGACAACCTACCAACCATGGAAGGCATTAAAGAAGAAAGTTTATATCACGTTCTTGCTGATCCTGTGGCAGAATATATGGAGGCCCTGATTGGCTCAAGTTCCCAAGCATTGATCCTTTGCAAGAGCCAGATACATCAGAAGTGGTCACCACTGGTGGTGGCCTCAGTTTTGAAGACCCACATGCAGAGTACCCTATGGTTATCTCTGACAAGTAGTCAATTTTTCTACCCTTTTTTGTTACTACTTGACTGGCTACACTGGCATTATTGTATCACCTAGAGCATCAGAGATTCCCAAGTAGAGTAAGGTAGGTAGGAAATCTCAATAAAGCTCAGACTCTGAGCATTTAGCTAGTTGTTTTTAATTTTTGCAAAGTCCAGCAAGCCAAAAAGTCTAATCATGGTTTGGTTGTGTTTCAATTTCTGTTTTAGAATGTAGAGAAATAAATCTGCTAGACAGTTTAATCCTAGCAGATAGTAGTGTAGGTAGAGAAACTATGAGGCCAACTGTTTAATCTGGTCTCATGGAGTAATAAGGGTAGAAGTAGGATAGGTTTATTTTCCTGTTTGTAAAAAATTGATGATGTAAAGGGTCTGCAAGTCCAAATGCACCTAGAAGAAAAAATGTTAGGTCAGTAGGATGGGTAGGTAGTTGTTTGGGAGAATATTACTATTGATATGATGTCTTCATGATTTGTGACAGCTGATAAAAGAGGAAGGATGTGTCAAGTACCCGTGCATCCGGCCTACTCCCAAAGAATATTTTCTCGAGATTCTTGACACCTTCAAGAAGATGCCATCCCCATGTGGACACACCCGTTAGCCACCTATGAATTTTTTGACGAGCAAACAGTGTGGCTAAATTTCTCGAGTCTTCAAGAAATACATTTCCTCTAAAAAACATATCATTCTTGAAGCCTCCTTGTGTCTTTCGTCCTCTCGAAAAATCTTCACTATTGTTTTCCACTCGAAAGCCTTGCTCGTTTTGAGAAGAAGAATGCTTCCAAAAGGCCTCCATTTGCCCATCTTGTCCCCTTAAAACCCCATTTTTCATCCCTTTTTCCCCTCACAAATTTCCCCCTCAAAATCCCCTCATTAACCCTCCAGCATCAACCTAACCCCCCCTTTTAAACCTTACAATTTCCCTTTTCCTGGGTTTAAAAACATTTTTTCTACCTATTGGAATCCTCTTTAAGCCTTAAAATCCTCATTTTGGCTTAAAAATCCCTCTTTTTACATTACGAAAGCTTAAGCCCCTTTCTACGACTTCCCCCTAGCCCCTTTCACCGCATAGAACCCAACGCTGCAAAAATCAAGTGCTAAAGCCTGTAGGTGCTAATCGCAACCGCAGGTTTTTGTAACACCATTCCCTTTGTTTATTCTTTTTTCCCCCAATGCGATTGGTCCGTCTCGCTCTACCTCCGTCGTGATCTCCACCGTTAATCTACATTAGATCAACGGCCATCACGCATTGCCATTCTCCACTCACCACATCTCTCTATCGCCCCTCCAATCGGAATTTGGACCGTTGATCTACCATTATGATCCAACGACTGCGGCATAATCGCTCATCACAAAAGGCCCAATCCCTGTCGTGCCGTTGACCCTCCCGATTTGTGAGCTCTCGATTAGATCGTGACCATTCATCCTTTCGAGATCTAATACCAAGATCATCTCCACCACATATAACTCTTCTCCTTTTTTAAAACCCTCCACCTCATCTTAAGATCTCGAGCCGCCCATTCATGAAGATCCACAAACTCACATTTAACCCGATGAACTCGATGGCCCGCCTCTCGTCTCTCCCCTTCCGATCGGTCTCCACCGTTGATCTCCTCGCCGATCCAATCGGTCCACGGGTAATCACGAGTTCAAACCTTGGATTTTTGGCCCCTTTTGCCTTCTCCGATTTCCCGATTTAATCCCCGCCATTTGTTCCCTTTGATCCAAAGGCTCGCTTTCTCTCCCGCCCACTCATTTGGCCCTTTGCCTTCCCATTCCTTCTTCCTAATCTTAACCGTCCGTTCCTTTAGATCCGACGGCTTAGGGATCTAATCCGCCTTTGACTTTACCCCACTTAATCGCCCCATGCATCTTACCTTTGTCACACGTCACCCGCACTATCCGATCTTTTGTCCCTCCATCCAACGGCCAAGAAGCATATTGCGTTTTTTGGTGTCCTGGATGTTAACGGTTCAGAATCGCTGATATAAGTGGTTTTGGGGGAAGACACGTGTCATGCGACGACATATATCGCGTTTTTTTTGGGGAATTTCTCGAAAAACCACTCTAAAGCCGCGTGACACCGGCGATTTTCCCAATCGAAACCACCTTTCCCCTTTGCCCCTCGAAAGCTCCATCATTTGATCCCGACCGTCGATTTCTTTGATCTAATGGCTCATATTCCATCGCGTTCCCATCCATATTTGTTTTCATTGAGCATACAAAGGAATTTTCCAAGATCTCGTGGCTCGTTGATATCCTCCAAGGATCCAACGGCCCACATTCAAATCACCCTCCTGCTCTCCAGAGTCCCACCACCAAAGGCCCCACTTTCATGCATTTTGCTCCTTTTCCTTTGTAATTTGCCCAAATTTAAGCCTTAGTGTATTAACACTAAAACTCATTTCTTCCACCTAACTTAGTCTTAACCACTCCATCAACCAATCCTAACTCAGTTGATATCATCTCATCCATCTAATCCAACGTGTCCCCCGACCCTCTTGACACCAAACTTTCATCGTACTGTTTCACCATTCCGCATGGTTTTTTTTCTCCCACTTTCACTGTATCCACCATTTCCACCACCATTCCACAAGCCTCCACGCCAAAGAATCTTCCACCACCTCCCCTAGATTTCATAACGATTTTATTATATTGTGCAGTGGTTTATAGAGTGAGAAATTCACTGCCTCTCTACTGGTCACGGTCATTGTGACCCAGAGCGCAGAGATGACCATCGTCAGTGGAAAAGTGTATTAGTAGAGACGAGATCGGTGGATTAAGGCCTATTATTGAGATTAATGCTATAATCATAGTGGTTCAAAGGATAAAGACACGCTAGAGACCGCAAAGATGATTAGAAAGGCTTAATGAAGCCTAAAGCACACTAACAAGTCATAGCAAAGAGCATGACAAGATCAACAAAAACGTGTTTTCTCCGTGATAAAGGACACCTTCGACAACATTCTCGATGCCTCCTCAAGCCCTTAAAGGTTATTACACCGACAAAAGCTTCTAAATATGTCGACAAGCTTATGAAGGTATGGAGACCTTGTAGACTTTTCTCATCCAGTGTTACTTATCTCGGAAGGCAAAATAGAGTACCTTACGAGCTTAGAGAGGATTTCCAAAGAGCATACCTAGAGGTTATTTTCGACCCTGACAAGGGGCTTCAGCACTGTGACATACGTAGTACACACAATGCGAGATCCATTAAGAAGAGTGGGCACAAACACTTCCTCCACTCGTCTTAATGAATTAATTAAATTTACATCTACTACCACCGTTACTCATTCTCCTATAAGAACTTCCGAAGAATACACTCTGAAAAAGGTTGTTATTAGTTGAGAGGGATTCATTCGATCATTAGAACGATTATTGGGGGAAATTAGCTTAGTAGTTTGTAATTTAGTAGGTCAGGGAAGAGAAGTTTGAACTCATAATATTCATTGAGCTCAAAGTATGTGATCTGGTTTTGCACATCAATTGAACAAGCAAATTTCACAGATCCTCGGGTCTCATATTACTGGGTGAGGTTTTCCTTATTTATTTCATGTTTAATCATATTTTCTCCACTATTATCCGATAAGAATCGGTAATATGGCTTAGATATACCCATGCATGGTACCCTAATGATTTCCTCGCTCTTCTTATCTTTGATGTTTTCTCACGATCGTGTATCTAAGAGAAAAATTCACATAATTTAACATTACCAAGATGTTGGTCTAGCCCATGCTTATTGATGTGTCGAATTTGGAGTTTGTTGCTTAGATGTTCTTGTTGGGTTTAAGCCGGAAGAATTGGGATACCGGGGATTTAGTGTAAGCTCCCCGTCCACCTAGGGTCCTTTTTCCAACAGATTGACCTTACTAAGATCCCTCGAGCTAGTGTCAAAAGCATTGAAGGTTAAAAGTCCTTCTCTCGATCTTAGGCCTTGCTCGTGGTTGAATCTTAGACTATTTTTTTCCTTTGAGAGTATGCTCGAAAGAAGGCTCCGGAGTTAGATGACCTCCCGACCTGATCTTAAGCTACCCTTGTTTCTATGTTAAGAGTTTCCCTTTGAGTATGTCAAAGCGAGTCTGGATTTAAAATGATATCCTGACCCCGATCTCCGGATCTACAATTGGGTCTTCTTTCCTTCTTTCACCTTCACTCCCTTAATTTTCCATTTCACCATCTACCTAAAAAGATCCTTTAGTATAGATGACTTGCCCCTATAGGAAAACCTTGGTTAGTTTTTATGCAAGTAATTCCCTTTCATGACTCCATAGCCCAATGGATCGACACTTTTTTGACCTATCTTCTTTTGTCGAAACATCCTGTACGCTTTTGTTCCTTTCATTCCATAACCTTCTCGCTTAATGATCTCCAACCCATAAAACGCAAATCATTTAAAAACCCCTCTGTGCTTCATACCTAGCCTAACACCCTCATTTAGAGCATTCAAGGATATATCATTCTTTGTATTTATAGAGATCCCTCTTTGGATCCGAGGAGGGCTAGATCCCAGGATCCCAAAGTGGTTTGATGTTGTCTTGTATTTTGAATCTTGTTAATCCGCCCAAAACATAGGAACCCCAACATGTCCAGGGGAAAACCACCCTGTTTCATGTGAAAAAATGGGTTTTTAAACCCCGACACCAAAATTGCGTGCGATACCGATTACAAAATGTCGGATCTCGGGGGAAGCTAGATCGACGATAGGGGATGGACGCGTATCGACTGAAGATGATCGACCATGGGGAGAGGGACGAGGACGGATGGTATGTAAGGGATTGGATAGATCGGTGGAATAGTGGGTGGTGGGCCAGGAGTTATGTTAGCTTTTTTTCGTGAGGTGAAAGGTTGGTCTAGTGAGTTTGGAATCATGGATTTACAGGGAGCCGTAAGATTCGAAGGATCAATGGTTGAGATGTGTTGCGGGGGGACCATGAAGGTACGCACCAATTTCCTACCTTGTGCTTCCGCAAAGTGAATCTCAGCCCGTTCATATGAGTTTCTATTCAATCAACCAAGTCAATCATGCGGGAGCACCTCTAGTGTTAACCCAAGCATTTAAAATGCCCGCGGGTGAAAGGGAAGGCTGGGGGACAACCGTTGGATCGAGGCCAAGTGGGTTAGATTTACTGGCTAAGATGGGTCGAGGAAAGGTACAGGCGTGGGTGGGGGGAGAAGAGGCCCACCTTTGAATTTTTAAAAGGTTTTGGGGGACTTAACAAGGTTTGGGGTAACGTAAATAATAAGGGCGAGAGGGGGTAAAGAGAGAGAAGGGGGAGAAGTAAGGTCACATGGGAATAGAGGGGAGCTGCGGGCGGGGTTTAAGGAAAATGGGCCAAGGGTTAACAGTGGTCGCTGCCTCGAGTCATATGACGATTTAAAAAAGGGTGGAGGGTTAAGCCCATAGGGGCTTAAGGCCCATTTTTATGAAAAGTCGGAAAATAGGTCAGAAAAGTGGGTTTTTAGCCCTGGTGTTCCGATAAGTATTAGAAAGGGGAGGTTTAAACCATTATAAAGAGGTTTTAATGGTTTAAAAAGTGTTTTTTAGAGGAATGGAGGGTAAATGAGAAAGGAAGAAAACATTTTTAAGGAGTGAATGAAAAAATGAGATGAAGGAGTGAACATGGAGGATGCTTATGAAGGGGAAAATGATGAAGAATGATGGTGGGATAACAAGCTTTCAAAACAGCTTTTTCTTGGGACTAGAAAGGCTTCTTGGAATGCTCTTTTTGAAGGAAATGTAGTGAATATTATTCTTAAGTCGAGGACACCCAGTAGGATTCAAGAATGAGTAGTTTTCTATGAAAATAATCTCTTGAAGGATCACACAACAAATTTAGCCATCATCTCGCTCGCAAAGCAAAGTTTATCGATGGCTAACAGTGGCTCCACTTGGGGATGGAAGTGCCTTGGAGGTGTCAAGAACCTCGCAGATTTATCTCTAGAATGTAGACTCGTGCTTTGCATCTTTGACAACCTTTTCTTCTTTGATCATGTTGCTTGAAAAGATGATTAGTATTTATCATAACTAGATGATTTCTCCTGAACATTCTACCTACACAACCTACTTTACTAACATTTTTTTCTCCATAAGGTGCACTTGGACTTGCAAACCTTTTGACATCAACATTTTATTCTTTTATTGAAAGAAGGAAAAAACTAATCTAAAACTACCCTTATAACTTCCATGAGTCCATATTAAACAGCTTGGACTCAAAAATTCTCTACCTAATCTACTATCCGCCAAGATTAGTACCGTCTCCGACGGATCCGCATTCTCTCACATTCTAAAACGAAATTGAAAACACAAATCAAACCAGGATTAAGTGTCTGATTTGTTGTGATGGATGTGACATCACCGCACATAGACCTTTATTTGCAGAAAATTAAAACAAAACTTGAAGGCTTAAGATCCGAAAACCATGAGAGTCCTTCCTTCTTTCTTTCAACTCCGATTTTGATCTCTTAGATATATTCTTCTTCTTTTCCCTCGGTTCAATTTTTCGCAGCATTTTAGAACCAAGATATTTGTATCTTTGGCTTAGGTTTTGATCCGATTAGAGCCATTCTTTTCTTTTGATTCTTTGGTTCATATTTTGAGCATGTTTGAACCATCTCTTTTTCTATCCTAATCTAATCTTCTCGATAAGCCAAGATTAAACGGTTTGGAAAAATCTTCTTCACTAACCTCCATCGTCAGTAAATTTAAATCTATCTAGTCATTATTAGGATGTATGACTAAATAGCAGTTTCTTTTTTTCAAGTAGTGGCATTTAGGCTTGCACACTTTCATGCCCTCTTTCTTTTTGGGTATGGGGTTGTACCTTTCTTCTTTTAACCTACCCTCTTTTTTCTCTTTTTCTATAATTTTTCTCTTTTCAAAAAAAACAAAGCAATGATATTTATAATGAAGAATGAAAAAGCTTTAAACAGAGGTTTCAGTAAAATAATGTTTGAGCATCCCCGCCATTGACAGACCCACAAATAGGTCTCGTACCATCCATATCTTGTAGAAAAAATGCATTATGACCAATGGTAGATTGAATGATGTAAGGGCCTCGCTGTAGCTCTACAACACCCTCCCAAAAGACTACCATTTCAAATTTTTGGAGCCCCTTGAAGCTAGAGGAAAATCAAGAGAAAATCAATAAAGTTAAGTCGCAAAGTCGCAGAGTTCACTTTAAAAAAAAACTGCGACCTTGCAACCTTGCGACCTCGCGACCCCAAGTCGCTAGGTCGCAAGGTCGCAAGGTCGCGAATGGTAACTTTCAAAGAAAACTGCGACCTTGCGACCTTACGACCGAGCGACCCAGGTCGCCAGGTCGCCAGGTCGCAAATTGTAAATTTTAAAGAAAACTGTGACCTTGCGACCTTGCGACCCCTGCGACCCCAGGTCACCAGGTCGCAAGGTCGCGAGGTCGCGAATCCCCTAGATCACGAAACTTGTGACCCAGTGACCCCGCATTTATTGCCCGCACGTGCGACTTTTTATATAAGGGAGGTCGCCAGGTCGCATTTTTCACAATCGGCGCATAGGAAAAAATGGCTCTGACAGGTCGACTGATGCGATTTTTCCAGGTAAGTTGCCGTTTCTCTCCTGTTGTTTCATTTCTAGACATTTCTTGCCAATTGCATGCTTGCCCAGACCTTTAAATTCCCCCCTTTGTGCGAACCATTGTTTCTTTTCCAATTTCTGAATGTTTTTTTTAAACTTGCTTCATCAAAGCTGCCCAAACTCATCACACCTCTGGTTCATTTTCACATGGCCTTGTCCCTTGCTCCTAACAGCCATTCCTCATCTCTCCCTGGACCCAGCTAGCTTATAATTCATCAGTAGGAGAAAAGAGACCTTACGGCCGCGCACGCGCAAAACCCCCCGGAAAGGCTTATCGCGACCTGCGACCCAGCGACCTAGTCGCTAGGTTGCAAAGTCGCATTTTCTTTAGATTACTGGAATCTGCGATCGAGCGGCCCACCGACCTACTCGCAAGGTCGCAAGGTCGCATTTTCCAATTTTCCGGAGAGTTGCGACCCAACGACCCAGCGACCTGGTCGCGAGGTCGCAAGGTCGCATTTTCCTCTGTGTTCGTAATTTGCGACCCCGCGACCCTGCGACCTAGTCGCAAGGTCGCAAAGTCGCGCCTAGACCTCTTCTTGCAATCCGCGACCCTGTGACCCAGTAAACCAGTAACCCAGTTTTACATGTGTCTCAACTAAATTTCATCACTAAACTGTAACTGGTTTTATATCATCATGTCGTTCTTATCGTGGGATTCCTTTATGAATTTGACAGGTGAACTTCAAGAAGACATAGAGTGCATACCTGTTTTATCAGATTCTAGTGACATGGCACCCCCGCTGTCCTAGAAGAAGGACAAGCAAGTGGTGGAAGAAGTTGACGAGCTGGACGTGGTATCCCCACCCCCAATATACAGGGATACACTATGTACATTTGCAAAATAAGACAGCATGCGATGGTACCAAGTGTATCATGAGTTCGCCATACCGGAAGAGGAATTTCCAAAAGATCTCCCAGACCGGGAAATATACTTGGCAGTCAAAAAGTCCAAACTACATCTGGCAGGGGCGCATCCAGCCATATTTCCATGTCCAGAGGTTATAGATTGGATCATACAAAAGACGGATCCCAAGAAGTTTGTGATCCGAGACAACGAAGGCTGGGCTTTCGCTACGCTCGTAGGCGCGGATGCCCACCTTTACTACTCGTTGCCTCGCCCAGATGAGCATTTCACTCCAGAATGGGCTACTGCTCACGCTGTTCCGATAGTTGATACTATTAGACAATGGTGGGAGGAGCCCGAGAAGTTTAAGGTCAAGAAAGACCAAGAATATCCGGTGGCTAGCCTGAGAAAGGTTTATAAATTGGTTGCCGCCATGCTTTGCAGGCTTTACGGGCGCCCGGATTGCTCCAATTTCAGCGGTAGTTGGGCTACTATCATGGAGTATGTGACAACACACGGCACCCGTTTCAATTGGGCAGGCATATTGATGACTTCGATGCAGACCAACTTGAACGCGGCATTGGCCCCAGATGAAGGAATGCCTGCCGAATTTTACATGGCCTCTTACCTACTGGATGTTGTCTGCGCAAGAGTACACTTTGAGGGATGGGCACACAACTGGGATTCCGAGCAGTTGCGTGCAATTCATCTGCAAATCAGGGTATTTTGGGAGTCCAAATACAAACAGGATATAGATCAGATCTCCCAAGTATTTATCCCCTCTCTATATAGACACTTATTTGGCCAAGACACCCCCTGCATGTCTTGGCGGGCCAAGGAGACTCTAGTCAAAGTGGCACACTGGTTCCCTTTCCCCGGATATACCTTCATCCGAGTCTTTGGAACTTACAGGGCACCACATGCTATGCCTCGCTTTGTTACGGACAAAATGCTCATTCAGGAGGTATGCTTCCAAATGTCTCAAGGCTTCTCCAGCGTCCTATCTAAAGGCAAAAAGAAGCCGTGGCCCACGCTACCCCTCACCATTGGCGCGTGCACAGTTAAAGACTTCAGGGAAGTAGCAGCAGAGGGAGAAGCAATGAAAATTTATCAGCTTGGGGCGCTAGAACACCGAACATATGACCCGGAGAGAATAGTTCTTGAACACTGCCTGAAAGCTAAATTCAAGTGGACTTATCAGCATATTGAGCACCCGGCAGAAGTTGAGAGAAGGAACTGGTATAACGCTGAGAGACAATTTTCTCCGGGAGTAGACATGGGCCAGGAAGATCCAAATGATCAGAGCCTAGAAGACAGAAGTCGTCAGTTAGGAGGTTCCTCTTCCTCTTTACCCAAGAAATCTCGGGCCAACACGGGGCTTACTACATCTATGAAACAGAAAGAAGCAGAAGCAAAAGCCCAGCAAGAAAGGGAAAAGAAGATAAAAGAGGATGAGGAAGCACGCCAGAAGAGTGCAACGGAAACACAGAAGAAGAAGTAGGCCAAGGAGGCCAGGAAATAAAAGGAGGAAAAGGAGGCACAGGCCGCAACAGAACGGGCACCCAAGGCAGAGCTGGACAAAGCAGAAGCTGAGCGCCAAAAGAAGGCCGAACAGGCTGCTGCAGCTGAGCGGAAAAGGAAGGCCAAAATAGAAGCAGCAGCAGAAGCTAAACGCCGGCGAAAGGAAGAAGAGGAAAAGAACACAGAAGAAAGGGAGGATGACATGCTGGAAGACATCGAGGTAACTCCCCTCGAGATACCTCTGGGCAGTACCAAGCTTTCTGATGTTAGATCCCCCCAGGGGCAGGAAGAGGATGTATTTGACCTCACCAGACTCACATTCGATCAATTCTCTTTCAAAATCCGGCAAGAAAAAAGAATATCTCTGGAGCAAAGCCCCTCTGCCACATCCACAGTTGCAACAGGAAAAGACATAGTCCTTGATACCAGGACTAATCTGGTAATGATAGCATCGGCGGGCACTGCTTTCGCCACAACCACAGAAGAGAACGTAACTAGAATGAGTAGAGAAATAGTCTCTCTACAAAATAGACTGCAAGCAGCTGAGCAGTGCGAGAAAAAAGCAGAATAGGAGAAGTCAGAGTTGAGAGCAGAAGTTCAACAACTCTGAAACCAGACTCCACCGGTGAATGAAGTCCCACTGGCCATTTTCAAAGAGTGTGAAGTGTTAGAAGTAACCATGAGGCAGGTGTATGGAGAAATGCTCACCATCAAACAAACAGTCGCCCCACTGGTAAGAGCACGAGCTGAAACCAAGCAAAAGCACGAGCAACTCAGGGAGGCCTCACAAGCCTTAGACAGAATGATGGGCTGGACAGTACAATACCCTCAGGCACCTGAAAATTTTCCCAAGAGGGATTGGATTCATACACAGGATGCTAAGGTTCAGCTCCATATGGCAATACAATCTAAGGACAAACTATCTAAGGACCTGGACAAAGTAATGTCTTCATACAACCACCTGATCAGCGGTATCGACTCGATGCACACTTTGCACCACATTCCGTTGCTTGGGGCATTGGACGAAGAGAAAACCTCGGAACAAGTGGATCAGGACATCCAGTCATTTTTGCAGCCTATCAAGCAAGCCGCTGCTGCTCTCGAGCCCTCAGCATCTCAAGAACATTTGAGTCAGTTTATTGCCACTCCAGCTCGGATTTATACCAAGCTTGCCTCGCTTTCAAACCAGATCTCACAAAAAAGGGAAACCTTAGTACCAAATGCTTTGGAATGCATGCAACGGTTGAAGGAGGAGGTTCCTATGGTTTCCCCCATAGCGGCAGAGTATCGGACATGGCAAGATTTTCTCAAGGAGCAGCAGATTGATGCTCCTGACCTCAACATTGCGCGTCCATCTTCACAGCCCGGTAGCAGCAATTCATGAGCAGCAGTTAGAAGTAGGTCGCAGGTCGCACCACCCGGACAAGTCACAGGTCGCAGTCTATCCAGGTCGCAGGTCGCACTTCCTATCCAGGTCGCAAGTTGCACATACCAGACAAGTCGCGGGTCGCAACCTCTTCAAGGTCGCGAGGCAACTCAACAGGCAGGCAGGCGAAAAGTTGGGAAGCATAAAGGGCAAGTTTTGTGCTATAAAACTCCCCACGGGGAAAGTAATGGGGGATTTTTCTTTTTTGAAACTCAAGAGCCACATAGCATTGTATTGAAAGATTATACTCTTGTACATATGAATACAGATTCTTGTTAACACACCCTATGGTTATGATGTGTTTTTCTGTGCGAACACTGTGTGTATTCCTTGTACAGTTTCAGAACATCCTATGATTAATGAAACTGCACTTTTCATGTCATAATTTATGCGTCACGACTATCTGTGTTGTATTAATGATGTTCAATTTATCATTTGCTCTATTAATGAATGTTAATGAACTATTTTGTTAGCATTTCGTTTTACCTTTCAGAAGTAAAGGGATATCTCATCATGAAGAACTATTTCTTTTGTGGTCAGACTACCATATAAGCATTACCCCCAAAGATGTGTTGCTAATGACATCTCCTGAGGTGTACATGCTTTATTTATAATCTTGCTACACATAGTGTTTGATTCGTGTTTAATGCATCAATCATGTATTCTATATCATGTGAATAAGTGTGTGTCCGCAGGTCCAATCAAGTTCTTTTGAGACCGAAGGGAAGGCGTCTTAAGCGGTAGCCGGACCCACACCCCAGACGGGATCCCCACTCCAAACGGTTCAAGGTATAATTGGGACTTTCTACCGGGGAGATCCCCTATCAAGTAATGATAAATTTTCCAACAGTACCTGCCATAATTGCCAACCTACATGTTTTGCCTCTTATCTTCTCTCAAATCATTTAGTATCATCATCTATTTTAATCATTTCAGATTTAACTTCTTATCAAACAAATTGGTGATATTCTTACTTACGCTTCTATTATAACCTCTTCTTGTTTGTCAAATGTATGTCCGATTTATCCTTCATCATGTTATCTTCTTCCTTGATTGATTGTATTTCTTGGATCAATTTTATCACTGGTACTCCCAAACTAGTAGGAAACACTGCATCTGCTCCATAGACTAACTGATAGGGAGGCCTTCCAATGGATTTATTTGTTGTCAATATGTCTGCTCATAAAGCATACACCAACTTGTTATGCCACGACTTTTTGTTTTCTTCCAGCAGTTTCTTGATGGTGTTTACAAAACTCTTATTTGATGATTCTACCAGCCCATTACCTTGAGGGTAATAAGCAGTGGAATGACCAAGTACAATTCGATATCTATGACAAAAATCAACCATCCATGAACCAAATGCGTTAGCAGACATGATAATTTTCCCTGTGACAAACAAACTGGGGACAGAAGATGATTCTAAGGAATTGAAGATAACAAGATCATGGGAATTCATGATAATGATTCATCCACATGGTGAAATAATCATGTATTGTGGATATCCATTTATGTTGGTAGAGGAGGCAGGAGGATTTCCAATGAAGTCTAGTCCCATCGTTGAAAGAGCCAAAACCATACTGCTGCAGGAAAACAATTTTCTCTTGCCTTCAATAAATTCTGGGTATTTGTGGTGATTGTGGTAGAAAACTATCATTTTTTGGACATCTTGAAAGGAGGGTGGGCCAGTAATAACTAGCTCTAAGGATTTTATTAGCAGTGGTTTTCCAATAGATATGGCCTCCACATTCTCCTTCATGAAAATCATGCTTGATCCTATCTACATCATTCTCAGGAAAACATTTAATCAATAATCCACTAGAATTTTTCCAATATAAACATTTATCTAAAATTCAGTAGTTAACAACTTTCAACTTTAAAAATCTTGCCTTTGTTTTAGACATACTAGGACGGGCATTGAGATTAGTAAGCACATACAAAATATCAGCATACCAAGATGAATTGAGGAAATGATCTTCAATAAGAGGAGTTTCCAACTCTTCCTATTCATCTAATGCATCTAACATGTTTATATCAAGTGCTTGCAAATTAGATTCAGCCATTAATTGTGCTAGGCCTTGACCCGTGATGAGTTTAGTGGGTTTAATTTCCAAATCATATTCCAGTATCACAGCAATCCACTTTCCTCTTTTTCCATCAGGGTCTTGTGACAAAATGTCATTTACCACTAGATGAGACACAAATGCACTAATGTGAGATTGTAAGATAGAAACTCTGAAATCCTTCAAGGCTTTGACCAAAGCATAGGCCTGTTTTTCCATGATATTATATTTCAGAGGTACATCTCTTAATTCCTTGCTAAAAAATGCAATTGGCTGCTCTTGTCCTTCTGGATTTTTCTGTAATAGGACAGCGGCCACAGTATGTTCTGATGCAAATGAAAATATGAGGAAGTCCTTAGTGAAATCAGGACTGATAAAGACTGGTTCTTGGGTGAGTGCATGTTTGACCAGTTCAAAGGATTTCTTTGCTTCTAAGGTCCATTTAACTCCTATCTCTTTCTTTAACATGTTTTTCATGTTCCTAAGGAGTTCTGCCAGGTTGGGTATGAACCTTCTTAAGAAATTAATCTTTCCAATGAAATATTGAAGTTCTTTGATGTTCCTGGGGTGACTGATTTGCAATATACCTTCAACCATTTTTGGGTCTATTTTAATCCCTTTTTCAGATAAGATATGACCAAGAAGTTTACCTTCTTGAAGACCAAACAATGTCTTCTTGGGATTCAAGGATAGCCCATACTTTCTACATTTCTCAAAGAACTTTCTTTGGTGTACTAGGTGTTCTTCATCTATTTTGGAATAGACTGTAATGTCATCTAAATAAATCACAATGAAGTGGCCTATTTATTTTGAGAAATAAATGTCCATGGCTCTTTGAAAGGTGGCACCGACATTCATTAATCCAAAAAGCATTTTGACATACATGAAGGTGCCCTAAGGAGCAGTGAAGGCTATTTTTAGTTGGTCATCAGGGAGTACCAGTATCTGATTATATCCTGAAAAGCCATCTAGCAAAGAAATCCTCTTGGAACCAACTACCCTTTGTAAGATGTGCTCCATTTTAGGCAAGGGATATTTGTCCTTTAATGAGGCTCTGTTCAAGTTCCTAAAGTCAATACAGAGCCTTATTTCTCCTGTTTTCTTTCTTACAGCTACGAGATTAGATACCCACTCTGAGTATCTCACAGGGACAATAATTCTAGCCTCATACATTTTCCTAATTTCTTTCTCAACCAGAGGTAACTGCACAGGGTTTATTCTACGTAATTTTTGCCTGAATGGTTTTTAGTTTTCTTTAAGTGGTATCTTGTGCTGAATTTTTTCTGTGTCATATGCCTTTAAATCCTCATAGCTCCAAGCAAATACATCAGAAAACTCTTTAAACACCTCAATATATTTCAGCTTCATGTGAGCTGGCAAGGTTTTAGATAACTTGATCATTTTAGGCTTGTCTTTACTGCCTATATTGCATTCCTCAATATTAGATTCAGTGGGTTCTATTGTTAAATTCTTGGCAACGTCGTTAAAATCAAACAAGTCTTCTAGAGGTCCTAGTCCTTTGGGTAAGCCTTTGTCTTTAGACTATAGTACCTCTATGTCTTCTTTTCCTGAGTTTATGTACTCTTCTGTTTGATTTTCAAACTCTTTGGTTAGCAGATTTATTTCTGTAATGGGAGGAGGTTCTTTTTCAACAAGATGTTCCTCATTAAGACAATCTTTATCATACTTTGAGTCTGAATTTGGAAATTCAAACTCATTTCTGAACTGCAGGAAGTCCTCTATCTGTTTATCTCCCTCAAAGACCTGCCAATAATTTTCATTGTTTGGGATAGCTGGTCTATATTTCACTTGGACTATGAACTGTTTGTTGTCATAGGGTCTTTGACATGAACTGGCAGCACAAGCTAAACCATTGGAAAGAATGTTTTGGTTTCTAGGGATAAAGACAAGTTCATATTCCTCAAAAGTTTTCAAAACGTCCATGGCATCATTTCTATAGGCTTTTACTCTTGGATGTTTGGTAGTGTACTCTCCATTTATTTGCCTAATGATCAGTTCAGAATCTCCATGAACAGCTACCCTCCTAGCTCCTAATTTCTTCAGTAACTGTAGTCCTAAGAGGAGTGCTTCATACTCTGCTATGTTATTTGTGCATTGGAAGTTTAACTTGTATGAATGACTTTCAGCGTAATTATTCTCTGTGTTGTGAAGCCACACACCTGCTCCTACACCAGTTCTATTACAAGACCCATCAAAACTCATACTCCAAAGAGGGCTAGTTTCAAACTTGTTGTTGTTTTCATTCTGGTCCCCTTTGTCCTGTGTGTTCTAACTGTCATTATGCAGTTGTATGGGTTCTGCAACATTTTTACATTGGTCTTGTTCCTTAAAGTTTTCATGGAGTTGAGGCCTTTCTTCTTGAATCTCATGACTTGCACTAAGCTAGTGGACAATGGGTTGTTCATACTCTCTGTTTTGTTGGCTGTAATTCTCATATTTGGCAAAATGTTTGAGAGCCTCTCCCTCCCTATTCCCTCCTTCCATGTTTTCTGTTATGTTGGGAGATTGCTCACTTTCCAACTCTAGTTCATCAAAGCTTTCATCATTGTAAAGAATGAATGATTCTAGGTCTGTATGGATAGAATAAAGAGGGGAATTTTCTGATTTTTCTTGACTACTCACCATATATTTCATGTGTGATTCCCTATAAAGTATTCTAAGTTGACTGAAGACAGGGATGGTGGCATATTTCATTTCCTTTTTTATGGTACCTTGAAGCTTAGCACCCCATGATCTTGAAAGAAGAATACCATATTTGGAGGGCACATCAACCACTACCACATCCATCACTGTGCATTTGGCTGGGATTTGGGTCAAGTTTACACAAAGATCTTTGATCAGGCCTAAGCATTTTACTCTACTGGAGTCAAAATAATAAAAATCTTTATATAGTCTGGTTATCTCAAGGCCTAATATTTCCATGATTACTTTGGGCATGAGGTTATGTGAAGCCCTGAATCATGCATGGCATTGTGTAAAATCTTATCATGGATATTCAAACTGACATAGAAATGAGGGACCACTCCTTCTTGGAACTTTCCTTCGATTTTAGGACCAAATAAAAGGGCTAGCTGATCATCATTTAGGTTGACAGAGTCATTATTTTATTCTATGTTCAAATCTTTTAACACATAACATTTATATACATCTTTAGTGACTAACTTAGTGAGGGGGACAAAGATCTTGATTTTAGCAATTTCGCTTTCCAAATTGAATGAGAACTGATTCTTTGAAAGGCTCAAATCTGTCTTGTTAGTCACTAACTTATCAACAAAATCAGCTTGCTGGTTTTTACTATGTACATCAGTTAAGACTATTTTTACGGGGGTACTAGCTGAAGTGCTAGTGTTGTTAGGTTCCACACTCTGTTTGTCAGTGGTTTGAGTACTTTTCCCTTTGTTTTTACTAGAAATTTTAGCTGTTTTTTTTTTTTTCCAGCAGCCCTTCTGACCAACCTTTCAGATCTATTTTTAATAGCATTTTCAGGGGTCTTTGTTTGGGGAGTTTCTTGGTTATTTTTGCTCCTGAGGTCATAATGTCTATGGTCCTCCATAATGGCATTCTCAAAGCCTTGCCTATAGTCTTCAGATTCTAAGCCTTCATTATCATCATATGTATATGTGGCCTGATCATCCTTTGTAAAAAAGGCAGGGTCTTCATTACTTACTCCCAGCATGTTTATATCAGTTCCCTCTGGCTCTTCTATCATTCCCTCATCTTCATCAACATAATTTTCTTGAAATGGAGGTCTGATTTGTTGATCAGTATCTCTTTGTCTAATCTGAGGGGGGTTTCTCCTAAAGTTCTAGTTCTGATTTTGAGGTTGGTTCCTATTCTGAGCATTTGTTTGGACGACCATCCTCTCCATAATTCTTTTTAAACTTTCCATGTCCTTGGCTAAATGGTCTAACCTTGAGTCAGATGCGGAAGGTGCAGTGTCATCTCTATATGTTACTCTTTTCTCCGTTCTCAACCTAGCTCTCTTCTCAATGAGATTTGCTTCCACACTAATAACTCCCTTCTGCATGTCTTCTAAAGTTAAGGGATCCGTTTCTATTAGCTGATAGGCCATTTCAGGATCAAATCATTCAGGTAATTTGGCCAAAGCTGAGCCTTGTGGAGGTTTCAAATCTGGGGGTAGTGCATTATAAACACTATTAAATCTAGTGCAATAATTTTGAACACTTTCCCCAGTGTTTCTCTTGAGGTTGTTGTAATATAAAAGTATTTGGAGAGGGTTCTTCCTAATTTCGCATTTGTTCAGAAATAGTTGATGAAAGGCAGGAAGATCGTTGATGCTCTGTGGGGTTAAGACTTTGAACCATTTTCTTACTTCTCCCCCTAAACTCTGAGCAAACAATCTGAGTTTAATAGTGTCATCACCTATTTCATTCCTATCAAAGTAATCATTCATTTTGTCCACATGTTGTGAAGCAATAGTGGAACTGCTGGCATCATATAGAGGAATAGTGGTAAAATAACCTTGTGGTAAGGCATCTAAAGGTAGAGGAAGGACTAGAGGAGCATACCATGTAGCCATGATAGGATTTTGTGGGAGGAATGGAGTGGTTTAAACATTGGGTATATGGATGACAGAAGTGCTTGTACCAGCAAGAGATTGTTGAGCAGATTTGGGGTGAGAGAAACCAAAGTTATGAATGAAATGAAGATCAGGAGGTGTGGATGGAGGGGTTTCTCTGCTGCTAATATGTTGGCCACTATGTTGTGGTGAACTTGGAGGCTCAAAGTCTGTCTGATCTATATCACTAAGTGACTTGGTTCTTGGTAAACTTCCTAAAAAGGGTAAGTCAACTTCGGTATCTGATAGAGCTGTAAGGACTTCAGGCACGAAGTTAGCTCTATGAATGGGTCTAACAATAATTTGATCCGTAGATGCAAGAGACTTCCTAAGAATGTTTTCTGGATTATCAACTATCTTAGGAGGATTTGGGTCAGGATAGGCTCTGGTATGAATTCTTTTTGAAGCCAGTATGCTAAGATTTAGACCCAAAGAAAAGAAAGTTAGCCATATATGACAGTCTTTAGAGGCAACTAATATTTAACAGAGAAAACTTAATCCTCAAAGTTTCCTAATCATGGGTGTGCACTATGTTTTAATGGTAGTGTGGGCTATCCCATTGGAGTCTTTGTGAAACCAGGAGTAATTAGCAGGCCTACTGATCACCAGTGGAGTATTTTGGTCTTTTAGGAATTTTGGAGTCGCCAGGTGGATGATTTCAAATGTTTTAAGATGATTTTTTATCCACCATAAGCAATTAACTACCAATCTAAGGATGTAGTGGGTCTTCTGAGGTCTTAAGGATGTCTAAGATGCAATTTACTCAGAAGTCCCCAGTGGAGTCACCATTATGTTGGGGTCCTATGATTTTGCAGATTGGCATACCAAATGACAAGGCAACATCATAACCACTATGGAATCCTAGGATCTAGCCCTCCTGGATTCAGAGAGGGATCTCTTTATATGTGTTTTCAAAGGATATATCTTTAAGGCTTATGATATGATATTAGGCTAGTTATGAAGTATAAGGGGTTTCTTTGTTTTTTGGTTGGGGATCATTAACTAAGAAGGTCATGTGAAGTGAAGGAGGGAAAAAGTAGAAGGATGTTTCAGCATGGGAGGATAGGTCAAGAAAAAGTGTCAATCCATTGGGCGATGGAGTCATAAAAGGGTTTACTTGCACAATCACTATTCAAGGGTTTTCATAGGGCAAGTCATCTATATTAGAAGATCTTTTGAGTTGATTTTGTGGTATGGAACATTAAGAAGTGTGGTGAAAGAAGAAAACATGTAAGAAAACAAAGGGCAACCTGAGATCAGGTAAGGAATTTTAACCTAGCCTTCTTTTGGCATGCTCTCAAGGGAAAACATTTAAGATAAACATAAAAAGTAGCCCAAGATCAAGTGATGAATTTTAACCTATCTTGCTTTCGGCATACTCTTAAGGGAAATCTTCAAAATAGTTGTTTAAGAATAAACAAGGGATAGAGAAAACCATAAACTTCCTTGATTAGGAATCTACTTAGCATGCAGTGAAAAGATCATTCAAGAACAACATCTCGAGTTCTACTCAGCAAGACATGGGGTCACCAACATTCCTTGACTAGTTATACTTTATTGAAATCATTCCCAAACACAAATTTAGAAGAAAACATAGAGATAAAGCTTATCAGTGAGAAATAGGGTACTTTGCAGTAAATCCTACTCTATATTTGCTGCTCTTTATCAGATAAAATGGACGTGAAAAACATAAGAAGCAATAGAGACAATAAGGAAAAAACATCACCAATGATTTAGATTAGGATCCAGTGAATCTGCTTGTCTATTTGATGTCCAAAACCAGTTACATATTTTGAGTCCAATATATTTTATAATCTGATACTTCTCTTCCCAACCTACTATATTAAAAACTAATCAACAACTTCTACTCAATAACAGTTCAAAAATTAACAACTTTCCAACCATTTATAATGAGTTTTCTATGGATACATATAGGTGCAAAGAGGAAGAGTGCTGCAGAAATGGTAATAAATATTAATTAAGACAAAGTGGGAGAGGTATTAAAATTCCCATTCTGCTTAATAATCATGGAAATAACTGTTTGTACCACTTTAGCTGCCTTTAGTTGAATCTAAAACCAATTAGCAGGCTAGTAATAACTCTGAGGCCTGTCCTTTGAAGCTATCTTGGTCTAAAGTACCCTGTTTGACCTCTATGAAAAGTAAACTATCATTTTTTGGGTTTTGAGGCCTCCCATGACTATGCAATAACTGTTCTGACAGTTTTGAAGAGGTTCTGTCATCAGGATGGCTGTCAAGGTGTCTTTGAAAGGTAAATCAGACTACAAGTGTCCTTTTGGTCCTTTGGTGGAGTAATAGCTTCTATGGATGTGGCATTCGAGACCTTTATTATGTTGATCTATCTTGTTTTAGCACTTTAAACACTGATATTTAGCTTTTAATTGTGTTTTTAAGGCTTTTTTAGGCCTTCTCAGATCATCTTTTGTCTTTAAACTATGTTTTTGTCTTTATCCTTAATTTTTCGGTTAAGCCTTTGATCTTCAGATTTATGCTTCAACCTCTAACTTTCACTGATCTTCTTTGTTTTCCTTTGTGTACAGGTGGCTCCTTTACCACGCTGGAGGGTTTTGCTGTATAACCAATGCTTCACGAAACAATTGGTTAAAATGTGGAATTAACCCTTAATATCCCCTTTTTGCATTGAATTTGTCTTCGAGGATCGTCATCCTCGGTTTCTTACCACTAGTCTGGCTATGGGAGGACCCTTTAACACCTTGGCCGCCATTAAAACCTGCAAATAAAACATCAAACGTTATGAAAACCCTGCGTTTTGGTTTAACTGCATTCAAAAGCTTGGGAATGGCTCGGGAGCGATTATAGAGAGGGGATTCCATGGTCGGAACCAGGAAAAAAAACAAAACAAATTGAATTTGAGCACGAACAGGGGTGAGTGGGTTTTCAGGAAAAACTGGTGGTTTTTGCACAGTCGAAGAGCAGTAAGCGGTAAAAACCAATATGAATGCGATTTCATACATTGATCACCACGTGTCCAGGGAGAAATCACCTGTTTCACATGAAAATGGGTTGTTAAACCCCGACACCAAAATCCGCGCGATATTGATTACAGACTGTCGGATCTGGGGAGGCCAGATCGATGGTAGGGGATGGACGTGATCAGTGAAGATGATCGACTGTAGGGAGAGGAGGAGGAAAGATGGCATGTAAGGATTGGATGATGGTGGAATAGTGAGCGGTGGGCCAGGGAGTGATGTAAACTTTTTGTCGTGAGGTGAAAAGTTGGTCGGGTGGAGTTTGGAATCATGGATTTGTGGGAGCCATCAGATCTGAAGGATCAACGGTTAAGATGTGTTGCAGGGGGACCATGAAGATATGGACCAATTTCCTGCCTTATGCTTCCACAGTGAATCTCAGCCATTCATCTGAGTTTCTATGCAGTCAACCAAGTCAACTGCGGGAGCACCTCTGGTGTTAACCCATGGATTGGAAATGCCCGCGGGTGAAATGGAAGGTTGGGGACAACCGTTTGATCGAGGCCAAGGGGTTAGATCTATGGCTAAGATGGCCTGAGGAAAGGTAAGGCAGGGTGGGGGAGAAAAGGGCCCACCTTTGAATTTTTAAAGGTTTTGGGAGTTAACAAGGTTTGGGGTATGAAAATAATAAGGGAGGAGGGGTAAAGAGAGAAGGGGGAGAAGTAAGGTCACATGGGAATAGAGGGAGCTGGGGCTTTAAGGAAAAGGGGCCGAGGGTTAATAGGTGGTCAAGCCCTTGGGTCATATGACGAAAAAGGGCGGAGGGTTAAGCCCACAGGGGCTTAAGGCCCAATTTTATGAAAAGTCGGAAAATAGGCCGAAAAGTGGGTTTTTAGCCCTTTTTTTGGTGTTCCGATAAGTATAAAAAGGAGGTTTAAACCATTATAAAGAGGTTTTAATGGTTTAAAAGGTTTTTTTAGAGGAATGGAGGGTAAATGAGAAAGGAAGAAAACCTTTTTAAGGAGTGAATGAAAAATGAGATGAAGGAGTGAACATGGAGGATGCTTATGAAGGGGAAATGATGAAGAATGATGGTGGGATAATAGGATTTCAAAAAAAAATTCTTGGGACTAGCAAGGCTTCTTGGAATGCTCTTTTGAAGGAAACAACAGTGAAGATTATTCTTAAGTCAGAGGACACCAGAGGCTTCAAGAATGAGTAGTTTTCTATGAAAATAATCTCTTGAAGGCTCACACAACAAATTTAGCCATCATCTGCTGCAAAAAATTTCACTGATGGCTAACACCATTACTATGCAATATTCGAAGCACCTTCTCTCCAATATGTCCAAGCATTTAATTCCATAACATGGTATTTTCTACAAAGACCACTAGGTTTTTTGTTCCACATTCACAAATCACAGAACTGTTGCACCCATTAATAATAGTGCTACTGAGAAGCTTGTATAGAGTTCCAATCTGAACTCCTTGCATCAATACCAATGCTCCCTGAACCATCATGTAGGTATCTTTCTCAAACATTGTTTTTACAGGTGCAACATCCATCTTTCTTACGAAAATAATATTTCTGGCCAATGTAGGAATATGTATAACACCAACAAGTGTTCCCTTCCACCTTGCAACTTTAGCTTGAATTTTTCATGTCTGGTGATTCTACCCTTCCTATCATCCCCTAAGAATACATCACCACCATCATATTTCTCGTAACCATAGAACCACTCCCTATGGGGAGTGAAGTGAAATAATGCACTTGATTCAATCAACCATGCCTCATGATCTACATGTCTACTTGAAGAAGAAGCCAAGTAAACATTCCCACCTTCATATGATGAGGTTTTAAACTCTGTAGAAGCAGCATCATCAAATCCCTTTCCTTTCTCAAGATATTTAGATCTAGAGCCCTTTTTGTAGTGTCCTTCCTTTCCACATTTCCAGAACACCTTTGTATTTTTTTCTGGATATCTAGATCTCCCTCTATATTTAGATATCCCACTCAAGGAATTTTTTTTTTTTATGTTTTGGGACTTTCCTAGTTGTACAGACAAGGCATCTCCATTCTGGCTCTCCATTTTTTTTTTTCTCATCTCCTCTGACAACAAGGATGGGACTATTTCATCAAAATTCAATGTAGTTATATTGCTACCTATTGCAACTACCATACTATACACGGATTTGGTAGAGAAAATAACAAGATGATGCACTTATCTTCATCTGTAATTTTTATATCAATAGATAAAAATTGTCTTACCACTTTATCAAAGGCGTTCATATGCTCTGTCATCGAGTCACCATCCTTCATCCTCAGGTTATACAGTTTTTTCCGTAGGAACAATTTGTTCACCAGAGACTTATATTGGTATAAATTCCCTAACTTTACCCACAAATACTTGTTCATATATTCCCCTGATACATTCAATAATATTGAATCTAAGAGACACAATATATTATTCTCTTCACCTTCTGATATAACTTCACCCAATATTTTTTCGCTTGGATCTACAAAAATCCACTAATCTCATTCTACCAATAAATCCTTTCCACAACTCAAAACTATGACCTTTAAATTTCTATATCCTTATCTTTATGTTGTTTGACATCTTCTTTTACTACAAGAATCGATCTCGCAGATCTCTCATTGAATAGGGTCTACCACAGGCCTGAGCAAACCCCTCAGCAAGAAATAAATCCTCTTGAAGCCGAAACATATATAATACCAAATGTATGTTTTAACCTTGTACAAAATTACCTACAAGTGAATTCTTGAAACAAAAAAATAAGCAATGGAGAGAGAAGAAAACAAGTATGTATAGAGATTTTCCCCTGGATCCCAAAACCGAGACTACCAGATTTAATTTTCATTATTTTCCTTTCAATGTTACAATACACACACACACACACACACACACACACACACACACACACACATATATATCGAAGCATTCATAAACCCCAATCCATTAACCATGGATTAGAACATAACCGTAGTTCCCTTAACTGGATCTAAAATATACCATGGGCAGAAAACCATCATGCCCAAAACCATGTGCAAAACCCATGCAAAAAACTATGGGTAGGTCCGCCCACCATCTTTGGGTCCACCCCCCATCCTTGGGTCTACCCAACTATTATTGGGTCCGCATAAAAAAAAAATCCTGTGGTGTTGGCCCAAACCCCATGCAGGGGGGCTACCACCCCCTTGCAAACCCCCCAACAGGGGGGAGGCTACCTCCCCTCTTGTGACCCCCCCGCTATTCCTAGCACAACATACAATGTACAGGACTATTCATGGAAAGAATATAACACACACCCAACATGAATATAAAATAATTCGTCAAGAGAGTTCCCATCTATTGGCTTATTGGCCATCAAAGATAATATTGACTTTCCAATAAATAAATCCTTTATCAACTCTGATCTAAGATTCATTGATTTGATTTTTTGACTAACAAGGCGAATAGAAAAAAATATTCCTGTAATTTTTAGTTCCTTCTATTTTCACCACCATACTAGAAAACATAGAAGAGTTTTGAATTATGATGAGAAATGAGCACTTCCATCTATTAATATGAATGATATATGAAACATTTTGCATATATTGTTGTCACCATGCTACCATTGATTCCTTTTCATGGAAACACATAGTTTTAAGATGGCCTACAAGCGTCGTTTTCGTCAATAAGCAGTAACAAAAAAAGGGGTGATCATTAGTTTTTGTAAATAAAATATTAAGTTTTTTTGGATCTTAGCAGTGGTCGCATGCAGAGCTACGATCTAAGCAACGTAAGTCTTATGAGTTTTGGGTTTGAGAGATTTTATATAACCAGAAAGTGTCGACAAGCGGGGCTGATAGGATTTAGCACCTTCAGTTCAAACCCTTGTTTCCATCCCATAGTCATAAGTTTTTTCATATTGTTAAGCCTTTGTGCTAAGGGGTTAGAGTGTTTGGGTGTTGTGCATAGTTAGCATTTTTGGAGTGTCGTTTGTGGATCTATTAGGGAGTTAAGGAAAATCACTTAAGAAAAATGTGTTGATCCACAGTATTGAGTAATGCATATATTTAAATACCCCATGCTAAATGAGATTTAATACTAATCAACAATATTCATTAAATTAAAGAGATGTGGGATTCTCCAAATAACTAAAGGGGAATTTGAGTATGGATTGTCATGTTTGAGTAGGAAATGGATGCACTTTGCAACAAAGTGTTACCATAGTAGGTTAGAAAAAAATGCTCATTTGAATGTTTGCATAAATCAAAGATCACAATGGCATAGTGGAAGCATGATAGTGAAATTATGAAGAAGAATTCAAGCCAGGTAGGAGGTTAAATAGAAGACACTAGTAAGGGAAATATACCAGCATAGAGACTTCAAGCATGAGGTAATGTATTTATATTTTTTAATTATAAATATGAGTAGATATTGACATGTGATGAGAAACAACTCTTTTATTCTAGAATGGCGATTTGGATAGGAGATGGAGTGCAAGGGATATTATAAAAAAGAGAAGACCATTCCATATAAGGAGTAGAGTTTGGAAGAATTGTTAATAGTATACTGGAGATAACTTGAGAATACTGGTAGTAGAAGTAATCTTGTAGAAATGTGAAGCAAGGAACTCAAAAATTTCTTGGATGAAGCAGATCTATTGAGATATGGTAGGTAATATGGTCTTATTATTTCTAATATAAGTTGGACAAATTATTTGTTGTTTGTAGGTAATTGTAAAGAAACAAGAAAGTTTGTGGTAACCCTTGAACTGTACGTTGCATAATTTAGAGATAAGAACAACTTATGGTAGAGGCTGGGTAGAAGTTGTTAAGACAAATCAACAGTTGCAAATGTGGTAGATTTTCCCAGGGAGAAGAGTGGGTGAATTTCTTGAAAGTGAGTAGACTTTAGAAGCATATAAGAGAAAAGGAAGCTCAGAAGGTTCCAAAGGAAAAATTAGTGTTACCAAAAGGCCAAGTTTAGACGAGAGAAGCTTAGTGCAGTATTGTAGTTGTAGAAATTATACAAAAAGAATGTATATCATGGATTCAATCTGATCTAAAAATGTACTAAAGTTAAATATTGAATCACTTCTACAAATATTTTGTGGAATTAAAAACACAATCACCAATCACATGAAGCAAAGAAGAATCAATCAAGCCACAACATAGATAATTTCTCGAGGAAAGATTGTTTCTCAAAACCCCACTATCTTCTATTGTATATTAAGCATGGAATCATGAAAAAATTACATACAACTCTTCTCACAAGAGCCCTCCTATACTCAACTAATTGTCTCACATTATCACACATAAAACTGACCAATACTTAGCCAATTTACTGCCTCCAGACAGCCTGCCTTGCTTGCGCAATCCCTGATGAATGCAATCCCTAAAGAACAGGAATTTTGGCCTTCCTTGACTACGCAAGTATCATGGGCAGTCCAATGGGTGTTTGGTTTCATGGGTGCAACCCAATAATCCTACATATGATAGTCAACTTCTCTTTCACCTAGATCTCAACTGGGTCTCCACTAGATCTAACATGCATGCAGCTAATAATAGTAAATCCTCAGTTGCATGTGAGATCACTAATTGTGAATTAATTAATATTTAATTCACTTGATCTCTCACTAGTGTATCTAACAGTTACAACTAGCACAACTGAATTTAACTCACTTAACTGAGTTAAACTGATTACAACCTGCATTAACTAATGCAACACTGCATTTCGAACTCTGTTACAACTAGAATGACTTTGCATGCCACAAAAACTACCTCTAACTCGAAATTCATGAGTTAACTGAGTTTATCACACTCATTTAACCACTACAAGTTATTTTGAGATAAGATTACATTTTATTGTCCATATTAATTAAGGGATAACTAAAATAAACATGCACCAAATTTAGCCCTGTGGGCCCACCCTAGTGTAGGTGCTGCATGGACCTCTTGGTCCCACACTAGGTGTGGGTGCTGAAATTTCTTGTTGAATCTCAACACTCCCTCTCAACAAGAAAGGGATTATCCTTCACCCCAATCCTGCCTCTATGGTATTCGAATTTTCTCTTGGTGAGCACCTTCGTTAGAATATCTACATCTTGTTCTTCCGTGGGAATGTACTGAAGAAAAATTATTCTACTCTGCACATAATATCTGAGATGATGCTACTAGATATCTATGTGCTTGGACCTATCATGAAACACAGGATTAATCGAGAGTTTAATGCAACTCTAATTATCACAATGTATCACTGTCAAATCCATTTGAGAACCAAACAAACCATCTAAGATCTTTCTCATCTAGATAGCCTCACATGTATCTTGAATTGCTACCATGTACTCTTCTTCCATTGAACTGAGTGTCACAGATCGTTGCTTCCTGCTGTACCAAGAAACTGTTGTCGATCGTATGTTGAAGATCCCTCCTGATGTGCTCTTTCTGTCCGATGGACTACCTGCCCAATCTACATCCGTGAAGCCTTGAAGCTTCACTCCCTCGGTCTGTCTGTACCATAGACTATACTCGGATGTGCCCCTCAAGTATCTCAAGACATGCTTCCTCGCCTTCCAAAATAGCTTGGTAGGCTTAACGATAGCTTGACTCAGCTAGTTAAATGTGTAGAAATTTTCTGGTCTGGTGTTCATTATATACATCAGTGAACCAACTAACTACCTGTAGACAGTAGCATCCACTACCTCTCCAAAAGTAGCATCCTCTTTCCTCCAATTTCCTAGAAGAGGAGTATCCATGGGTTTGTAGCTCTCCATGTGAAACTTACCCAGTATCTCCTTGGCGTTCTTGCCTTGAGACACAAAAGTTTACCATCCCACTGCCATATTTCCAAGCCAAGGAAATAATGAAGGAGTACCATGTCCTTCATTTCGAACTCCCTTGAAAGATACTCCTTGCATGAGTGTATCAACTGCTCATCAACAGTCAAAATTAGATAATCAAAATAAAGAAAAATAATCAATATCTTACCCTCAACCACAGTCTAGTACAAGTTTTCATCTACTTCACTTTTGGTGAAGCCCAATCCAGTGAAATAGCTATCTATCCGAGTGCACCAAGCAAGAGGTGCTTTCCTCGACCCATATAATACTCTGTTGAGTCGGCACACATATGGATCACTGTTGAAGATCTCAAAACCTTCAAGCTACTCTATGTACACTTCTTCCTCGATGATCCCATTGAGAAATGAAATTTTCACATCCATCTGATGAATGTGCCAACCCATCTGCACTGAGAGTGCAAGGATGGATCTAAGGAAGAGTAGATTGAAACAGGTGAAAAAGTCTCATCATAATCAATCCCCTCGATCTATGAGAATCCCCATGCTACGAATCTGGCCTTGTATTTCTCCACACTCCCATCAACAACTTTATTTACCTTGTAGATTCATCTCGATCCAACCATTGATTTGTCGACCAGTCTTGGGACAATCTCCCATGCAATGTTCTTGACAATGGAGGCATACTCCTCCACCATTTCATCAACCCAAGTTGGTTGTTACACTGCTTCTTGAAAGGAATATGGTTCAGTCACAATACATTTTCTCATGAGAGCCATGTATCTAGTAAACCTGTCTGGAGACTATCTTTGTCTGCGCTGTGAAGTAGGGGCTCCTACATTCTCTACAGCATCAAGTCTCAATCTATCAGCTTCCGTGGTGCGCCTTCTGCCATTTCTGATGGATGGCTCTGCACGAGTGTTTTCCTCCACTCCATGATCCTCCACATGTGGTTCCTTCGCATCTTGAGGCTCATCCTTTGGAACCAAGAGTTTCTCCTCTGCATGCAAGTCCAGCTCCCCTATCCTCATCAAAATTTATATCTCGTTGCACAAAAATCATTCTATTTTTTGGAAAATACACCTGATAGTTGTGGGGTGTTTCATTGTACCCCAAAAAATTCTCGATCTCAGCTATCGGTTCCATCTTCTTCCTAGCATCCTTGGTCACATGCACATAAACAAATGAGCCAAAAATATTAAAGTGTGAAACATTAGTTTTCTTACCAGTGAAAGCCTCTTAAGGTGTACTCATGCCAAGTATCCTATGAGGACAACGGTTCTGCACAAATACCTTAGTGTTGCATGCTTCCGCCATATATGCATCAGTAGGCCTTGATCATGCAGCATTTCTCTTGTTGCACCCACAATCATTTTTTTCTTTCTTTTAGAGACCCCATTCTATTGTGGGTTATGAGGTGCTATTAGTTCTCTTTGAATTCCTTCTTTGCTGCAGAATTTCTTGAATTTGTTAGAGATGTATTCGCCACCATTATCACTCCTTAGAGCCTTCACTTGATTCCCCAACTCTTTCTCCACCAGTGAATTAAACCCAAGAAACTTTGAGAATGTCTGATATTTATTCTACATGAAGAAGATCCAACACCTATGAGAAAATTCATCAAAAAATATCACATACTACTTATGTTTTGTTGTCAAAGCAATAGAGAATGGTCCACACATGTTTGTGTGAACTCTCTCAAGGATCCCCGAAGCTCAGTTATCCTTCTCATGAAAGGTGGCCTTTACATATTTTCCCATAGTACATCCCTTGCATGTGTCTAACTGCACAAATGTACCCTTGGGAAGAGCACTAGAAATCTATTGCATGACTTTCAAGGCTCCATGGTGAAGATGGCCCAATCTCCTGTGCCATAATTCACCCTCATCCCGGCTCACCACTTTGTCTGCCTTGCCCATCAATGCTGCATAGCCATGTACATCTAGATTGTAGGGATTATTAGCTTGAATCCCTATCTTTTTTTCTTTTCATGTTTTTTTTGTCGCAAGAAAGCTTTTCCTTCACTCAAAACAACATCATAGCCTCTATCCTCTAATATTTCAACTGAGACTAAATTTTTATTCAAACCTGGTACATGCATTACATATTTTAACTGAAAGGATTACCTGATTGCGTCTGGAAGGTAATGGTACCAATCCCTGGTATCACTGTACTGCTCGTCATCACCCATTTCAATATGAATATGGAGATCCTTCTCCTCCAAGCTACTGAAAAGCTCCTTGTCTCCCGTCATGTGAAAGGAAGCACCACTATCCAAATACCACACAGATCCCAATGTATTTGAAACCATGCATGTGATCAATGATAATTCAAGATAAAATTGCAAGAAAAAAGCCTCACCAACTACATATCCTCCAACCTTCTTGTTCTTCTTCTTTTGTTGACAATTAGTAGCATAATGCCCATGCTCATGACAGTGAAAACACTTCACCCTGGACATGTCCCGCTTCTTTCCATATTTGGACTCGAATTAGGAATGGAATTTCTGCCCCTTCACCTTATTCACCTTGGTAGCCAAAGCACGATCTTCTTCATCTTCATTCTTAGATGAAGTTCCATCTCTGGTGTTCCGTATGAACTCCTCCTGCACCAAATCCGACCACAGTTGTTCCCAATCTGGAAGCTTTTCCCTTCCATTGACAGAGTCTTGATAATTGTGCCAACTCTTGGGAAGTCCTAGGAGAGCCAAGTTCACCAAATCATCATCAACGAAAATTATACCAATGCTCCCTAGTTCATCCCAACATTGGACAAACTTTGTTAGATATTTTTGGTATGGAGTCGCCTTTCTCCATCTTGATATTCCTGAGTTTATCTTTAAGCACCAATTTCCTATGGTCGTTTTTGCTCTGAAATAAATCCATCAAAGCCTTTCACATTTCATATGGTGTGGCTTTCCCATGGAGGCTTGAGACAATGTGGTCTCGTACTCCCTCCAATAGGACCCTCCTTGCCTTTGCCACTTTCTTTTTCCATGCATCAAGATTTTCAGCATCTATCACAACGAGTTTAGGAACATCATTGTCAATGAATTACTTCAAGCCATTGTCTTCGAGTACTGCCTCCATCCTGTCCTTCCAAGAAATATAGTTTGAGCTACCCTCAAGTGCATACTCCAACCTCAAGCCACTGAAATCCATTTTGATCCTGAATCATCTATAAAACCAATAAAGTCTTTTTGCAAATTCGAATTCTATCCAGTCACAAACTCAGCTCCTCCTTCACAATTGAGATTTCTTATGCTCTGATACCATGTAGAAGTTATACAAAAAGCATGTATATCATGGATTCAATCTGATCAAACAATGTACTAAAGTTAAATTTTGAATTGCTTCTACAAATATTTTGCGGAATTAAAAACACAATCACCAATCACATGAAGCAAAGAAGAATCAATCAAGCCACAACACAGATAATTTCTTAGGGAAAGCTTGCTGCTCAAAATCCCACTATATTCTATTGTATATTTAGCATGGAATCATGAAACAATTACATACAAATCTTCTCAAAAGATCCCTCTTGTACTCAGCTAATTGTCTCACACTATCACACATAAAACTGACCAATTCTTAGCCAATTTACTGCCTCTAGACAGCCTGCCTTGCTTGCGCAATCCTTGATGAATGAAATCCCTAAAGAATAGAATTTTTTTCCTTCCTTGACTATGCAATTATCATGGGCACTCCAATGGGTGTTTGGCTGCATGGGTGCAACCCAATAATCCTACAACTGATAGTCAACTTCTCTTTTACGTATATCTCAACTGGGTCTCCACTAGTTCTGACATGCATGAAACTAATAATAGTAAATCCTCAATTGCATGTGAGTTCACTGATTGTGAATTAATTAATATTTAATTCACTTGATATCTCACGAGTATATCTAACAGTTACAACTAGCACAACTGAGTTTAAGTCACTTAACTGAGTTAAACTGATTACAACCTGCATTAACTAATGCACCACTGCACTTCAAACTCCGTTACAACTATAATTAGTCTGCATACCTCACCAACTACCTCTAACTCGAAATTCATGAGTTAACTGAGTTTATCACACCCAATTAACTATTACAAGTTATTTTGAGATTAGATTATATTTTATTGTCCATCTTAATTAAGGGATAACTAAAATAGACATGCTCCAAATTTAGCCCTATGGGCCCACCCTAGTGTAGGTGCTGCATCGACCTCCTGGTCCCACACTAGGTGTGGGTGCTAAAATTTCTTGTTGAAGTTCAACAATAGTAGGGTGAAATAGAATTGATATTGAAAAGGCTTAGTGCAGATCACAATTGGACAAGAAAATTTCATAAAGGAAAAGTGAATATGACTATTGTTAGTCATTGCAAGGTGTTGACGGGAAAATCTGTCCCATCCAACAGCAGGGGATCTCCCCGGTAAAAGGTCCCAATTAGACCTTGAACCGTTTGGATTAGGGATCCCGTCCGGGGTGTGGGTCTGACTACCACTGATTTCTCCTTTATTTGGGTCTCGCTTAACCTTCTATAAAACAATGGGTACACACCTAATCAATTGATACAAGACATATTATTGATGCATTAAATGTACATGCCGCACTATGAGTAGCAAGAAAAAATAATAAAGCATGAAGTCCTGAAGGAAGTGTTGTTAGCAACACTTCATTAGGGTCATGCTTGTAAACTATTCTGACCGCAAATGAAACAGTTCCTCACGGCAATAACACCCTTCACTTCCTAAAATTTTAAATGATAACACAAACACAGATAAAAAAAGTCATCAACATTCGCTAAGAAAGTGAAATAAACTCAACCACCATTAACATACTCAGCAAACTGTTATGCAACTGTGATGTGAATTAAAGATGCAGTTCCCTTAATCTAAAGATGTTCAGAAACTGAAGATATAATACTCAAGAGTGCTCATACATAAAACAACAATAGATCCACAAAGGGATTTTTCAAAATGCTTGTATTCATCATTAAATGTATAATCTACTGGTAATATAATGTACTCTGCTCGAGTCCCAAACAAAAGATCCTAAACAAGTTCCCGAAGGAAGTATTTATAGAGCCAGGTTTCCCCCTTGGGGTCCTTGACTTTTCAACTTCCCGACGGTTGGGCTGCCTTGCGACCCAGTTCACTCTGCGACTTGCGACCTGAAAGAAATCTGTGACCTGCGACCTCAAGCAAATTTGCGACCTCGCGACCTCCCTAGATTTGCGACCTTGTGACCTCGGACCATCCGCGACCTACGACCTCCTTGGATTTGCGACCTCACGACCTAGGTAAATGTGCGACTTGCGACCTGAAAGAAATCTACGACCTGCGACCTCAAGCAGATTTGCGACCTTGTGACCTCCCTAGATTTGCGACCTTGCGACCTGGGTAAATTTGCGACTTGCGACCTGCCCCTGTTATGCGACCTTACGACCTAGTCGCTGGGTCGCTGGGTTGCGTTGTCGGGCTTTCAATAGGGAGTGCGACTATGCGACCCGATGGCCTCTGCGACTCGCGACCTCCATCCATCAGCGAATTTTGTAGCAATATTCCTCATCTCACATTCCCTGCCTTGAAAACCAGCCCTCTTGCTTGCTAGGAGAACTGTGGTTCATTGCGCAGAACAAAAACTTCCACCTGCAGTCACATAACTTAGGTTACATGTCTTCATTTACGAATCATAATGTTAAGGGCCTATTTAATTAACTGCAAAAATTAAAATAATAACGTAGACCCCTGTGTGGTCAGGTGTTATGCTACAGCGTGGTCTTCACTAAGCTCTGAATGTTTGCAGCGGAAACAATTGATAAGATCAACGATCTTGTGTTTGTGCCACCCGTGTAGAATGTGACGAATTTAACATGAGACTTTGGATGGGCCTTCGCATCAGTTGCCCCATAGTGTTTATGTAGTGCTGGCTCAAGAAATGTCCTGGCATAGAAAGGAGGCTTTTGCATGCATAGACGGACAACATATTTGCCATGTGTGCAAACCAACAGCATCCCTAAAACAACGAGCCTATACCCTTGATGTATCTTCGAATCAACCCATTTGCAATCACCATACAACTATTTTGAACGTACAATGCGGAAGGGTATTGACACAAATGAATTTTCTCTTTTACTGCCAACACTTGCAAGCTTTCCTTCACTTCCTTGCATACTCCACACATAGCTAAAATGTGGCGCACAATTATATTTTGACGAGGCTGATATATTTGTACGCGCACATTTTATTGACATATGGCTGGTGTTCTATAAGCAATGTGATCATATGGTCTCCTACCCACTATTTGATTATCCATTGCCATGCAAGATCCCACTATTCGATTATCCATTTCCATGCAAGATTGATGCTTCCATGCACAACTCACAATATCCTTTCGTTCCCTCTTCAAAACACTTAGTAGCTCTCCTTGGGCATACCTTTCTGCGACTTAGCAACCTGGAGGGGTCGCACAGTCGCGCGGTCGTGTTCCTTGCCCAGCAGCATACATCGCGACTCAGCGACCTGGAGGGGTCGCACAGTCGCGCGATCGCATTTTTGGCCCAGCAGCGTTTGTCATGACTCAGCGACCTGGAGGGGTCGCGTGACTGCTCTTGTAGAGGTTGCTGGGTCGCAAGTCGCATCTTCAGTCGCTCTATCAGCCATGCAACTCAACGACCGGCTGAATGCAGAAAGACATGCGTTATCCTAGCACGTCTGACTTGTTATCATATTTTTTTTTCAATGAGCATTCCAACGTCCAGCTATTCTTCAATCCATGGGAAAACCTCTCCAACGCATGTGTTACACAGTAATTTGTCACCGTCCCTACCATTCCCCGTCCCGCACAATGGAGGACCCATTATGTGACCTGTGAACACTGTCATGCCTTGAAAACATCATCAATGCATCCCTCTGAGTATGAGCTTCATTTCCCCTTGAGACATCTCCTTGCAAAATCCATGAAAAACAGCTCTTTTTGCATTGGCGCGGGTAGACAGTTCAGTACTCGCGCCACTCAGGGAAATCCTGTGAAGAGGTCGCGCCACTTGGCGCTCTGTCATAGAGCAGCAATCGCGCCACCCATTTTAGGGACTGTTTTTTATATATGGATGGCGGAAGTTGAGTTCAAACAAACTCACAACCACTGCCTATCTTGAGTTGGGAGGTTTTGCTACGGGAGTTCTATGGAAGGGAAGTAGTTTTGCCACCTTCTATGGAACCTTCCTTGTTGATAGGGCCAATCCCATAATAATAGGGATCCCAACTCCCTCCTTCCCCATCTATAAAAGCTTGCTCAGATCCATGGCAAGCTAGTCTTGAAGTGCTGAAGCTTTGCATCTCTCTATTCCCAAGTGCCTTTGTGCTGTAAAGAATCCCTTCTTTCCCTTAAGGCCCATTCAAGCGAGGAGACCATTGTTACGAGACTCTGGAGAGGTTTCCTTTCCTTGGCGAGCTTTGCGAGACGTGGACAACCGGAGACCCGTTCGAAGGAAGCTGCGACGTCAGAACTTGGTTGTAACTTCTATTCGTTTATCACTTTAATAGATGACTATGATTATGGTTCCACTCCTTTTTCTATCATGTTAATGCGAGTAATATATTTTCTGACCGATGTTTAGTTACGTATGTTGGTTCCTATGCATGTATCTGTTCGTTTCTTCTGCGTGCAGGTGTTCATCCACGGAGATCGTGGAAGGATTGTGATCTGCCAGGGCTGAAGGACGGGGACATCTTCTTCTTCAGATCTAGCGTTGGAATCCAGGTAGGCTCTTATCCCAAGTCTTTCATTTCGTAACTAGGAGCTTGCGTCATAGCATTGTTTGTTTATTGCTAGACCCCGCTGGTTGGATCGCCTCTGTCCGCGCAGGGGATTTACCTCAACAACATGCACCTTTATCAGTCATGAGTCACGACAATACCATACTACCACTATGGGCACCATTTAGATACGGGGATGTCATTAGTGCTGGCAGTAACGGATGAAAACATTGCTTCAATGGCGCTGATGGCCACGTTAATTAAGGACCCCATGCCATAAGAATCGCCCTAAAATCCTCTGATTTTGCAAACGTTCGTATTACAACTTTGGCAATGTATGGTTACAGATCGTCGAAATTTTACACCGCCGTTCTGTTTTGACCGTAAAAAGCACCATCGTATTATAGCAGTTGCACGAATAACCTTTTGACCATCATATCATATCGATCTCAAACGTTTTGTCAAAGTTGGAAGACTGTGTTTTTTTGAGATGTCTTCATTTGTTACTGCGTTTCTCTTGACTCTAACCGCTCGATGATCGTCATATCATCGCCGTCGTTGGTCTTGTAATAAGGTTGCGCTTTACGAATTTGGCCAGTATTACTTCCACCCCAAATGTTACATAGCAGTCTGAAACTCTATCACTATAAAACTTGCAACCATTTGCACGTGTGGATGCAGTTCTTCTCCACGCGTTAGTTGAAAGGTTGGACCGCCACGTATACATTTACGTGGGGCTCCATGTTTGAACGTGCGTTTTGACCACAAAAACCTCGGCATAAAAATGCAACGTATTTCCTTATAGCCCTGATCTGTGTTTTAATTATAACGTTAACTGTTGTATGTAATATATTGGCTCTCAAACAAAACCCGCCATTGAACGTTGGGCTTCATATGGTTCACAATCCGTGTCTCAATCATAAGGTTAGGATCGCTTGTTTTATATGGTTGGGAAACTACCTTGTTTGCGCCTTGTCTTAATAATGCAACGTGATCATTTGCTTTTCGTTATGATCCCCCATCCATGACAGATGACAACACACACTCCCATTCCATTAAAACCATAACTAATGACCCGGTCTACGTGGCCAACAAATGGTCGCATGGCGATGGTATCGAGTCAATTTCTCCTCATAATTTAACTCACCATGGTTATTTAAACATAAGCTTAGATTGCTATATTCTCCATAGAAGAATTTAGGCTCACTTGTAATGTTTTCCATATAGTCTTGGCTCACCATTTTATATGGTTTTGGAAACCACATGGTCTTGCGCCTTGGTTTTAAACTTGCAATGTAACCTTGGCCCATCCAATGTGAATTCGTCAAAGAAAGCTGCGGTCAAAGCCATCCACGTGGAAGTCAACTATGGAGTTCTATGTCGGCTGGACTCTGTTTCGTGGCATAGAAACATCCATACGGCCGTTTCTAAGCTTGCGGAGGTTAATTGACATCCGTGCAAAGTTCTGGAGTTGAATTCAAGCGCCCACCTTCCATAGATCCGTTTTCCAACATGGCCATACTCCTATATCCGTGGCCTTAGTGGTCTACGTGCTGGCTGCTATCATAAACTTCAGGAGACAGTTACAGTTTATTGCTTTATATAGAGCGTTTGCATACGCACGTAGAGTTAGTTGTTAGTTGTTGAGTTGTTAGTTGATAGTTGATGTGCGTACTCTGTTATGTTAGCTTTGTAGTGATTACGCTGCCTTGAGCCGTAATACTACCAGTCTGTAATGAACTGCTTTTTAATGTGAAAAGACTCTGTTTTCAACTTAATTCCTGTTTGAGGATCGTACCAAAGCTGTGTAGAGGGCCCATGCTCAGCCGAGGTTCTATGTATTAATGTATATATATTTCATTTCATTTCTTTAAAAATTCATTGTATCATAATCCATTACATGTTCATATTTCATAGTTGTTTCATTTCTGTTCATACATTTCTATAATTTCCATTGCATTCTTGTCTTTCATGTTTTTATGATTGTTAAATCACTGATCAATTTTCTTGTGCAGGTTTTAGGTAGACAGCCCGGGCATTTTCATAGTATTTTGGCTAATGATATGAGACTAACATTATTCTGCTGCTAGTTTCCTTTTCATAGCATTTGTTTAACTTCATTCTTGCTTTGTACATTTCAGTTTTGTTTATCTGATTCAGTAGTTAAATTTAAATATATTAAGCTGCTCATAGTGTCTTCAGTTACCTCCGAAAGCCACAGCTGGACTGATGGTGAGGGACTGCATGATGAAATGTGTAGTTTAGTATTAGTTTCTTTTCTGCAAAATTAGATATATTAAGTTGCTCATAGCGTCTTCAGTTACCTCCGAAAGCCACAGCTGGACTGATGGTGAGGGGCTGCATTATGAAATGTGTAGTTTAGTATTAGTTTCTTTTCTGCAAACTTAGATATATTAAATCATGTATGACATCTTCAGTTGCCTCCGAAAGCCACAGCTGGACTGATGGCGAGGGATTGAATCATGTGTATATGGTTTAGTATTAGTTTACTTTCTGCAAATTAAATAATCAGTTACACAAGTTGTTTAAGATTACTTCCGCAAGTCATAGCTGGTCTAATGATGAAGGGTCATAAAATGAATTGATGTAATCTGATTTAGATTTATTTCATTGCAATTTTGAATTTCCATAAGCGTAGTTTCTTTTGTGTTCAGTTGGCAGCAAGAATAGTTTAGTTTTCATGTTCATTAGTTTCCTGTTTTGATTCATTAGATTAGCAGCACCTTTTCATTTCAGCAGTACACTTTTACTTTCTTTTAAGTTTTGTCATTGTAATTTCAATTTGCTTTTAAAGTTTCAAGATTGGGAAATCATTATAGGGGATATCACTTCCTTGAACAAATATAACCAAGCTTTTTTTTCACTTTAGAATTTCCATTTCACCTTAGAAAGACCAAAAACGACAAAAAGTTAAGAAAGAGGTTATCTTGCACATATAGTGCGCCGCACTTCATCAGCTTACGATTCCCGGATTGACAATTAAATGCAGCAATTTAGGACACACTAAATTTACCAAACATTTTGGCGCCGTTGCCGGGGAAGTGTAACTAGGTAGCCAATTTCTTAAAAAAAAAACATAAAATCATAAAAGAAGGGAAAACTTGATAACTTCTTGAAGTATGCTCTCCTCTTGCACCTAGTGTGATCTGGAGGATCAGAAAAGAGAGTTATTGGTTTAGTAATTTCTTAAGTATGCTCTCTTCTTGCACCCAGTGTGATCTGGAAGATCAGAAAGAGAATTATTAGCCCAACTTTTTAAAAAATAAAAAATGACATGCATAGAGCAAGAGATTATAGGGGAAGGTTTATAGCTAAAGCCAAGAGTTCGATTTTCACAACTCCATCTTCTTCAAGGCATAGACCAGATTCACCACCATCTACCCCTAGCCTTAAGATTTTTGGAAGTCAAAGAACAACTGAATTAGAGGATTCTCCTATACCACCTACTAAAACCCACTTAGAAAACAAAGAGACTTTCTCTCATCCTTCCTTGGTAGAAGAACTAGAGGACTATAAGGACTCTAAATAAACTATCATGGAAGAGGAAGTAATAAATAGAGGTGGAGATAGAAGAGGAGGAGATAATGAAGATAACAATGGTGAAGGAAATAACGGTAGAAATAGGGACAATTTGCTTGGATTCCCTATAGTTGATGAGGAAACTCATGCAACAATGAAAAATATCTCACCATCTGTTCTCCCTAACTTTTATGGATTGCGAAGTGAGGATCCTGAAACATTTTTGTTTGAGTTTGAAGTAGTGTGCCGAACTTATGACTATATGGAAGATTCTCAAAAACTCAAACTATTTCCTTCAACTTTGAAGGGATCTGCTTTGAAATGGTTCATGGGATTAGCCACTCAATCTATCAGGACTTGGAATGATATGAAACAAACATTTTTGGATAGATACTTGGATTATTGTATGCCCACCAATCACAAGGATGAGTTATTCAAAATGATGCAAAAAGAAGATGAAAATTTGGAAGACTTAATTGAAAGATTTCAATACAACTTGAAAAGAGCAAAGATGAGCAACTTAGATAATGAAACCTTGAAAGCCCTCCTATTAAAAGCCATTAGAGATGAATGGATAGACATTTTAAACATGATGGGAAAAGGAGACATCTCTCAACTTCCATTTCATGATATAACAGAACTATGTATCCATCTCTCAAGGGGAAAATCAAAAACTGGAAAAGGGCCTAGGGATTCTTCTCTTATTAGGGCTAACAAATCTGCAACTAGATCAGTAAGTAGGGCAGAGATTGGTAATATGCTTGATGAGTTTAAAACTGATATCTTAGGGAGTCTTAGTGAACAACTAGACACCCTTAAAATCCAAAACAAGCAGAAAGCAGAAACAGATGCTTTAGCCATCTTTGTCCGAAATGTAGAAAGAAACATGCTTTAAGGGAATGTCCCTTGGATGAAAAAGTTGTAGAAACATGTATGATTTGCTCAGAAAATCATGAGATGAAGGATTTTCCTTCAATCCCTGGACTCAAAGCTGTTTTTCAAGAAGATCCAAATTCAATAGAATCTCTCTGTTTTGTCGCAAGGAGACCTTGGCAGGGACAACAATCTCAAGGGTTTAATAACCCTATGAATCCTCAAACCCCACCAAATTGGACTCCTTGGCAACAACCTTGGCCCCAACATCAAAATTCATATCAGCCATGGGTACAAGGGATGCAAAATCCTTATGGGAGATTTGCTCAATTTTATCAATATCCTCCATCTTTTCAAAATCAAAAAGCTCCACAATTTCCAAGCCAAAATCCACAAATTTCATTGCCATTTCCACAACAACAACCTTCTCAACAAAATACAAATCCTCAACTCATGCTTCCATACCAACAGAAGACAAATCAACTTCCAGCTCAGCCATTGCCAAATCCTAACAATAAGAATCCTCAAACCACTTATATGGTAGAAGGACAACAATTTCCTACCTATATGATTGTTCCTCTCAACGATGTACAACTCAGATTTGGTAGAGTTTTAGAAAAACCTTCTATAGACATTCAAGAGCAAGATACCTCTGAGGAGGACTCTCTTCAAGTCAATAAGGGTTCCGAGGAAGAATCTCTTCAAAATTCAAAAATTCAAAAAGAAAAAGAAAAGCTAACATCCACAACTCCTATAGTTGAGCAACCTGTATCTTCATCTACACCTCCTTTTCTGGAAAGACTACAAATTGATAAGGGGGTGGAAAAACAAATCTTGTTGCCTAACTATGACTTTTTAGATGAATTGAAGAATGTTTGTATCAAGATTCCATTGCTACAAGCCATTCGAGAAATTCCTATTCTAGCAAAAACCATAAAGGAGTTGAGTTTCAAAAGACCAGGAAAAAAGCTAAAGGACACAAGAAGAATCCACCTGGTAGGAAAGATTGCAGACATTATGATGGGAAAAATTGCCATGCAGAAGTATGTAGATCCTGGAAGTCCAATTGTCAAGACACATATAAATGGGATAGAAATTCCAAACACATTGATTGACTTAGGGGCTGCTATCAACATTATGAGTAGATAGACTATGGAACAGTTAAAACTTCCTAACCTTCTCTTTACACCTACTTTATTGCAACTTGCAGATCGATCGGTTATTAAACCAGATGGTGTATTAGAAGATATTTCAGTCTCCTTAGATTCTTGGGAATATCCAGTAGACTTTATGATTTTGACTCCTAAAAGTAATCTAGGAGGACATCCAATTATCTTAGGAAGACCTTGGCTGGCCACAGATGATGCTTTTATTAGTTGTAGATCTGGAGACATGTACATTTCTAATGGTAATTCGACAAAGAAATTCAATTTGTATCCTCCAGCAAGAGCAATCACAGAAATAGGAGATAATGAATGGGTCGATGATGAGAACACTATACAACCTGTCTTTACCATTTCCGAAATTAGTGAGGATAGTCAAATTCTGAACACATTAGAAAATTTTGAGATAACTTCAGAATATGACCCCACACAATTTCAGTTGGAATCTGACATAGAATATTTATCATCAAGACAAATGTCTCTCTACTCTATGGAAGAGTTTGGTAATTCTGCTTTTGAGATTTTTCCAGAAAAGACATTGAATATTAACAAACATCTGGAGAAGTCACAACAAGAAGAACTAACCAGAATCTTGCAAAAACATTCTACTGCATTTGCATGGGAGTATACTGACATGAAGGGTATTGATCCTAAGACTTGCATCCACCATATCTATATTGAGGAAAACAGTAGACCAATCAGACAACCTCAAAGAAGGATGAATCCAAATCTTAGGGAGATAGTGAAAGAAGAGCTCCAAAAACTACTCAATGTAAACTTCATTTATCCAATTTCAGATAGTCGATGGGTTTCTCCTTTGGTTATAGTACCTAAAAAGAATGGTAAATGGAGAGTATGCATTGATTACAGGGAGTTGAACAAAGCAACTTTGAAGGATCACTTTCCTTTGCCTTTTATTGATCAGGTATTAGATACATTAGCAGGTAAAAAGTACTCTTCATTTTTGGATGGTTTTAGTGGCTATAATCAAATTCAGGTAGCACCTGAAGATCAAGATAAGACCACATTTACTTGTCCATGGGGAACTTTTGCCTACCGAGTGCTTCCTTTTGGGTTATGTAATGCACCAACAACATTCCAAAGAGCAGTACTAGGAATTTTTTCTGATCTAATCCATGATTGTGTAGAGGTTTATATGGATGATTTTACAGTTTATGGTAATTCATTTGAAGAAGCATTAGAAAATTTGGAAAAAGTTCTTATAAGATGTAAAGAAACAAACCTTTCATTAAGCCAAGAAAAATGCTTTATGATGTTTACTGAAGGGATTGTTTTAGGACATCATATTTCAGGAGATGGGATTAAGGTTGATAGATCAAAAGTTGAAGTCATCTCCAAGTTGCCTATTCCAAATTGTCAAAGGGATGTTAGAAGTTTTCTAGGATTTACTGGTTACTATAGAAGATTTATAGAAAACTTCACTAAAATAGCATCTCCACTCTTCAAATTGCTCACAAAAGACTGTGAATTTAAATGGGATCCTGATTGTCAATCAGCTTTTGAAACTTTGAAAACAAGAATATCTGAAGCACCTATCTTGAGAGGACCAAATTGGAAACTTCCCTTCCATATTTCTACAGATGCTTCAGATACAGCTCTTGGAGCTGTGTTGGGTCAAAAAGACTTAATTCCTTATGCCATTTATTACACCAGTAAAAATTTGACTCCCACAGAGTTGAACTATACTGTGACTGAAAAAGAGTTTTTAGCTGTTGTTCATGCAATTAATAAGTTTAGACATTACATAACAGGCTATGAAACTTTTATTCATAATGACCATTCTGCAATTAGATATTTAATGAACAAACCTGTTACTAATGGCAGAGTGACAAGATGGCTTTTACTTTTGCAAGAATTCAATATTATTGTGTTGGATAGACCAGGAAAACAAAATACAGTAGCTGATTTCTTGTCTAGGATTCAGAATACTAAAGAAGATTCTCCTGTAGAAGATAAATTTCCTGATGAATACTTGTTTGCAGTAACTATTAAGACCCCTTGGTATGCAGATATTACTAACTATTTGGTTACAGGGAAACTACTTTCACATTTATTTCCAAGAGAAAAACGAAAAATTATTCAGGAGAGTTCAAAATATTCATGGATTTCTAATGAATTGTTTAAAACAGGGCCAGATCTTGTGATCAGAAGATGTGTCAGGGAAGATGAAATGCCTGATATTCTTAAGGCATGTCATGATGAACCATGCGGCGGACACTTTGCAGAAAAAAGGACGGCCTATAAAATCCTCTCTTTAGGATATTATTGGCCTTCCCTCTTCGAAGATGCAAAACAATATGTCAAAAGGTGTGATAGCTGCCAAAGAGTAGGGAAACCTACCCTTTCAAATGAAATGCCCTTGCAACCACAGGTACTCATTGAACCCTTTGAAAAATGGGCTTTAGATTTCATTGGACCTATTAATCCACCATCTAAGAAAAAGAAGTATATATTGGTTTGTACTGATTATGTTACTAAATGGGTAGAAGCCAAAGCATTAGTATCTGCTACTGAAAATTCAGTTGTTCATTTTCTTTATGAGGATATTTTTACTCGCTTTGGTGTTCCAAGAGAAATTGTGACAGATCAGGGGAGCCAATTCACATCCAATTTGGTGGAGAAGTTGATGGAAAAATACAAAATCAAGCACAGAAGATCTACTCCTTACCATCCACAAGCAAATGGTCAAGTGGAGTCCACAAACAAAGTTCTTGAAAGTATCATCACCAAAACTGTTCATCTACATAGAAGAGATTGGGCAGAAAGGCTTCCAGAAGCCTTGTGGGCCTAAAGAACTACATGGAGGAATACAACAGGACATTCTCCCTATGAACTTGTTTATGGGAAAGAAGTCTTGTTCCCCATTGAGTTCCAAGTCAAGACCTTCAAGATAGCAGTTCAGTTGGGAATGGACTTATCAGAAGCCCAAAAGCATAGAATGGAGCAATTGAATGAGCTAGATGAAATCAGACAAGAAGCAATTCTAAGAACTGATCTAGTTCAATATCAAAGAACTAAGTGGCATGACAAATATATCAAAGAGAAGAAGTTTCAAGAAGGAGATTGGGCATTGTTATTTGACTCCAAGTTTAAAGATTTTCAAGGGAAATTTTAGACTCATTGGCTTGGGCCATATGAGATTGACAAGATCTTTAACAATGGAGCTGTAAGAATCAAGACCATTGATGAGTTTCAAACTCCTCTTTTAGTGAATGGCCATAGATTGAAAGTTTATCATAAGCCACTTTCTAAAGAGGATTTTGTCAAGTTGTTTCAAGAAAGTTCTGCAATTAGGCTGGTACAGAAGAATTCTTCTTCTTCACCAGCCTAGCTTTTTTTTTTCAAGTTAAAAAAAAAGAAAAGAAAAAAAGGGGTATAAGCCTGAAAACCAATCATTGATTGGCAGTCTTATACAGAAAATATGGGGTGAAAATCAGGGACACCTGACACTCTATATTTTCCAAAAAAAATTCTGTCTTTTATTTTCTCTCACCACCCACTCCATTTCACTTCACTTCACTTCATTTCATTTCATTTCATTTCACTTCATTCCACTTCATCTCATCCATTCCATCAATAAAAATATTTTTATGACCATTTCCATCTGGTCATTTGTCATTTGTTCATTTCTATTTCAGCCAAGTAATAGTTGTGTCAGTTTCCGCAGCTGACATCTGTTTCCGCAGCTGACTCCAGTTTCCGTAGCCAGAAGCAGATTCCGCAGCTACTACTACTCTGTTTTAAAAAAGAATGTACAGTTAGTTGTTATTTTCATAAATTATGAAATAAAATGCAGGAGAGGATCAATGGGACATTCAAGACACTAATGAAGATCAATCAGTTGAAGACCAAGGGCAAAAGCAAGGATTCCAAAGGTATGAATAAATTTTATTTCAAATAGTATCGAAAAACACATTTTTATGTAATTTTAAACCATGAGCTCTACCCATAACGCGCAATGATTATATTGACAGTCCCGTAACCTTCCACGATCTCTATGTTATCCTCTTGCATTTATTCACCAACGGTTTCATCATTGAAATTCCGACTCTCACTCATGTTCAAATATCCCGCCGTAGATAATGATACGTATTTGAGTTGACAAAGGACTCTTACAAGCCGCATAACTTCATAATCATTTATTGAAACGTGTTTATATTTATTACACAGCCACCAAAATTCAAAATGCGGCCGAATGCATTATACTTTGTTAACCTCTTTGTCGTGTCTCTGTCGTGTTTACAAAACCCCACGCTACTCATTCTCACTCCCTGTTTCACTCCATTCCGATCCTTTTGCTCACTCTCATTCCCGTATATCCACCCACAGTCTTATTCCATTCTGTTTATGGTGCTCATTTCCGTTTTGTGATAACATCCCCACAGTATTGTGCTAGATTCTGTGTATTCCATCGTTCCATTTCCACTTAAAACCCTCACAGAGGCAAGCCTGTGAAGCACAGAGAAGTGAAATGGGAAAATTATTAAGGGCAGAGCCGGAAGGACCGAAGTTTATAGAGGGATTTCCACAAGCAAAAGAGATGTTGAGGAAAGCTAAATGGCTGCGTTTTATTCAGAAATTCAAGGGTTACCACAGAGAAGTTACCAAAGCGTTTGCAAGATCATTTGATGGCTCGGAAGCAGAAGTGGGAGACCTCAAGTTTTTAGTCAATGAAGCATCAATAGCAGCAGCCACAGAGCTTCTTCAGGAAGGAGAACGGTGGTTCAAAAACAAAAGTATCAGTGATGAGGTATGGAGAACAATCCTCCGAAATCAAGGTATGGATATCACTGTTTTCAAAAGAGGAATTCCAGTGCATGCAATAAAAGATGAATGGGCCACTTTATTACTCATTGTTCAGAAATTTATCACATGTGAAGGCCGTTTTGGCTCTATGTACATGTATCATACTAGGCTATTGATGAATTTTCTTAAAAACCAAACTCTCAATCTTCCTTATTTCCTATTCAATAGCTTGAAGAAAATGGCTGTGACTGTGCAAAAACACCTAGGAGATGTAGAGCCTCATTTATATCACCATGGGCTTATAAAAATTCTGATTGAAAAGGAGCTAAAGGAAAGAAAATTTACATGGGAACAATTCCTAGTTAGAAACTTCTTTGAAGAACCTCAGGAAATTCCTGAAGGTAATCCAATTAGAAGGAGTAGAAGAAAGAAAATAAATGTTGAAACCCAAGTTGCTCCTACACAGGAAATTCCCGCAGCTAGCACAGCAAAAAGAAGTAGAAGGAATAGAACAGTAGATGAAATCCAAGATACTTCTACTACTACTATGAAGAAAACTGATAGGGAAGAGAGATTGGTAAAAAGGAAGAAGAAGGAAATTAAAGCTAAGAAGCCAACAATACCAAAAGGGAAAGAAATTATTGAGGCTGTCCATAAAAATTCTTCTTCTGAAAAAGAAGATCACCAAATTCTATCTGAAAGATTAATTTTTCTTCAAAAACAGTCATCTCTATCCAAGAAGGCAAAAACAGGAAAACAAGAACAAAAGGGTAGTGTACCACAGCATGTGAGGAGAAGCAGCAGGCTTAAGGGAAAACTGAGAAAAACACAAATTAAAGGTTCTCATTTCATTGATTTGGGTGAGGAGACATCTGAACAGTCTCCAACTGACCATAGTCCATTTCAGTCAGTTAGTGAACCTGACTCCTTTCACTCCCAATCAGACAATGAGCGTACTCCATCTTATTCTCAGCAAAATATTGATGTAAGTTCTCCTCGCCCAGATTTTGAACATAATTCTCCCTTGCAACACTTTGGGGACAGCCCAATGAAAAAGACACCAGAAGTAGACCCCAAACAGCAGGAGGTCTATGACTATATAGAATCCCTGGAGAAGGCAGCCACAGGCCCAAGTACCTCTTCTATTCAGCCTCATACATTGCAGGATGATTTGGTTCAGTCATTAAAACAGGAGATTTTTGAGCTTGAGCTTTTGAATCGACATATCAAAAATGAAAATGAAACACTCAAAGAGCAAGGCAAACTGGACAAGATTATCCATGACAATACTATGTTACATTTGGGTATTTGGCAAAAGAAGAACAAGAAGCTAAAAAGGAAATGCCAAAAATTGAGCAGAGCACTTGTGAATATCAAATTCAGGTGCTTAATGAAGAAACCCAGAATGATGGCAGTACCAAAGAAGACGAGAAGGGGGTTAGATGTGCTGGCTGAAGTATCAAGGCACATGAATTGAACAAAGAGTATCAAAATTTTGGTTGCATGAGGACATGCAACACCTTCACAGTGGGGGTATGTTGAGTCCCGAATTTGCCTCTTTTCCATACACTTTTCCATATCTTTTTCACTCACCCAAACCTCCAAAATTGTCAATATCATGTGCAAAAGGGTATCTAACATGGTTTTTAATTATGTTTTTGTGTTTTCTATTTGATTTAGATTTTGTTCATACAGCTGCGGAAACTTGCCACTTTCCACAGCTGCTGCAACTTTCCGCAGCTATTTTGTGGAAATCTATGCTACAGGTGTCTACTAAGGAAACGAGCCACATGGGCAGGCTAGGAATGACGAGGACATGGTTCGTGTCCTATTGGTTCAAGTAAATTCGTCAAAGAAAGCCGCGGTCAAAGCCATCCACGTGGAAGTCAACCATGGAGTTCTATGTCGGCTGGACTCTGTTTTGTGGCATATAAACATCCATACGGCCGTTTCTAAGCTTGCGGAGGTTAATTGACATCTGTGCAAAGTTCTGGAGTTGAATTCAAGCACCCACCTTCCATAGATCCGTTTTCCAACATGGCCATACTCCTATATCCGTGGCCTTAGTGGTCTACGTGCTGGCTGCTATCATAAACTTCAGGAGACAGTTACAGTTTATCGCTTTATATAAAGCGTTTGCATACGCACGTAGAGTTAGTTGTTGAGTTGTTAGTTGATAGTTGATGTGCGTACTCTGTTATGTTAGCTTTGTAGTGATTACGCTGCCTTGAGCCGTAATACTACCAGTCTGTAATGAACTGCTTTTTAATGTGAAAAGACTCTGTTTTCAAATTAATTCGTGTTTGAGGATCGTACCAAAGCTGTGTAGAGGGCCCCTGCTCAGCCGAGGTTCTGTGTATTAATGTATATATATTTCATTTCATTTCTTTAAAAGTCATTGTATCATAATCCATTACATGTTCATATTTCATAGTTGTTTCATTTCTGTTCATACATTTTTATAATTTCCATTGCATTCTTGTCTTTCATGTTTTTATGATTGTTAAATCACTGATCAGTTTTCTTGTGCAGGTTTTAGGTAGACAGCCCAGGCATTTTCATAGTATTTTGGCTAATGATATGAGACTAACATTATTCTGCTGCTAGTTTCCTTTTCATAGTATTTGTTTAACTTCAGTCTTGCTTTGTACATTTCAGTTTTGTTTATCTGATTCAGTAGTTAAATTTAAATATATTAAGCTGCTCATAGTGTCTTTCACATTTCTCCTAAAGCTACAAATTGGACCGATGGGTAGTGGACACGTTTAACCAAACGTGTTTAGTATTAGTTTCTTTTCTGCAAAATTAGATATATTAAGTTGCTCATAGCGTCTTCAGTTACCTCCGAAAGCCACAGCTGGACTGATGGTGAGGGGCTGCATTATGAAATGTGTAGTTTAGTATTAGTTTCTTTTCTGCAAACTTAGATATATTAAATCATGTATGACATCTTCAGTTGCCTCCGAAAGCCACAGCTGGACTGATGGCGAGGGATTGAATCATGTGTATATGGTTTAGTATTAGTTTACTTTCTGCAAATTAAATAATCAGTTACACAAGTTGTTTAAGATTACTTCCGCAAGTCATAGCTGGTCTAATGATGAAGGGTCATAAAATGAATTGATGTAATCTGATTTAGATTTATTTCATTGCAATTTTGAATTTCCATAAGCGTAGTTTCTTTTGTGTTCAGTTGGCAGCAAGAATAGTTTAGTTTTCATGTTCATTAGTTTCCTGTTTTGATTCATTAGATTAGCAGCACCTTTTCATTTCAGCAGTACACTTTTACTTTCTTTTAAGTTTTGTCATTGTAATTTCAATTTGCTTTTAAAGTTTCAAGATTGGGAAATCATTATAGGGGATATCACTTTCCTAGAACAAATATAACCAAAACTCACTTTAAAATTTCCATTTCACCTTAGAAAGACCAAAAACGACAAAAAGTTAAGAAAGAGGTTATCTTGCACATATGGTCACTTGCCATTCAGCAAAACACGATTCCGGATTGACAATTAAATACGGCAATTTAGGACACACTAAATTGACAAACAATCCTTAAGGTTAGGATCGCTTGTTTTATATAGTTGGGAAACTACCTTGTTTCGCCTTGTCTTAACAATGCGGTATGAGCGGAGTTTGCTTTCGTTGCCAGTCCCCCATCACCAATGAGATGACAACGCACACTCCTTGCATTAAAACCATAACTAATGACCGGTCTACGTTGCCAACAAATGGTCGCATGCTTGGAGTGGTATCGAGTCAATTTCTCCTGCGACTTTAACTCACCATGGTTATTTAAACATAAGCTTAGATCGCTATATTCGCCATGAAAATTTAGGCTCACTTGTAATGTTTTCCATACGGTCTTGGCTCACCATTTTATACAGTTTGGGAAACCATGGTCTTGCACCTTGGTTTTAAACTTGCAATGTAACCTTGGCCCATCGATGTGCGCCTCTTACAATGTGGTTTCACATGGATTTCTATACGATCTCCTATGATTTCGACATATGATCTTCTTGCCTTGTTTTAATTATATAATATCAAAACATAACCTTCGTCCATCGAATGTCGTCCTTTATGTGGCTTCGTTCGGCTTCTGATTTAACTATCAAAAGTGTGTTTAGATATTCAAATTGTGCCAAAACTATTAATGCACCCATTTCTGAACAATCAAAGCCTAGATCTCTGTAAACCTACACTGTGCTTCGATGGATGATGAGGCAGCAGAAGAAACTGATCAAACTTAATCACGGAGTGTGGGTGATGACCTTTCAAATAGTTAACCATTCTGCATTTGAACCTAGGCCATCTCATTCAACTAAGGAAAAAGAAATTTTAGGTAGCACCAATTTTCTTGCCACCATCGGCATGTGCACTTTCGCATGTGCATCTCGGCACGAAATAGCCTTGAATGAGATGGTCGTTCTCTAGAATCTTACCGAGTCCACTTTGTTCACAAGGCTATACTCCGGGCCAGACTTGCTTGAGAAGTGGTGAAATATGTTGTTGTGTGCACCATCGACATTTAGATGGTATGGTGTGGGATACGGACATTTTCAAATGGAGCGTTTTAAGTATCTGGTGTGCCTTTAGTGAAGGAAGCCTTTGCATCGGTGAGATAAAATGTTCCTTTTAAGTCAACATACATCACACCATCCTCCTTTTAACGATTACGGTCACTTGCTCACTGTCACTCACACATTCGCAACTTTGGCTCGTCGTTGAGCTCAAATTTATTTCCCTTGATGTGGTGACACGGCGGGGAGTTTGTCACCGTGGGGTCAACTGTGTGAAACATTACGACATCAAAATTGCTCTTTGATAATGGTGTCTCCACAGATAAAACATATGAGATTAACGAACTCCAAAATACGTATTCGATCAACATGCTTATTATTTACGACGAGAGGAAATTTATTGTTGTAAATACACAAAGGTTTCCATTCAAATGCACGCATGGCAATCTCATGGCGCAACTACGGTAAGAGTGTTTGAGCGGACGGCGGATGATCCCTCCCACATATGGCATCGATTGCGGCAACAACATCGAGTCATGATGGTGAGAACAGTCATGAGGGGGGTTGGGGATAGGTTGGTGGGTTTCCGCGTTGCGGGTGGGTGGCTTTAACGCCTAAGCGAGGGAGGGGGGAACCGGGAAATTTTAAATATGCCCAAAATTTTGGGTGGTGTTGTAAATGACTACAACACAAGGTTTTAAATGTAAACCACAAAATAATAGGGGGGAATGCCAAAAAAAATGGCATAAATATAAAAGGATGATCAAGATGAATTTGATCGGGGAAATGGAAAATATGAAGGAAAAACTCAACATAATGATGATGATTCTATAAGAAAGTCCAAATGACCAAATATGTTGATAGAAAATGAGGAAGCGGGTTACATGACTTGTTAAGGAATTGTTTGCAAGAAAGTTGAGGAAAAGCTAGGTACATGTTGAGTGCTTGGTTGAAGGAAGATGAAATTAGAGTGGTCGAGTATGAGGAAGAAGTTCAATATTTTGAACCATAGCAATAATTATTCCTTAGGGATGATGATGATGATGGGACACTTCAAGAGAGTCTTATGAATTTTTGAAAGATTTAGGCCAACATGAAGATTTGATGGCAGAGACAACAAAGGAGGATAGATTTGATAATTTGTATATGCATAGAGGTATTGTAGGTATTGAATATAAAGGAAAATAACTAAAAATTGTCATAAAGATAAAGGAAGAACAAAATAAAAATTTTGTTAGAAGAAAGGGAGAGATAAATTTTCCTTATAAATGAAATCAAATTGGAAATCATACTCAATGGAAAATGTAGCTATGGGAGAATAGTTACCAAGAACCTATTTTTGCAATGAACAAGGACACATCAGCTTATAAATACATCGAAAGAAGTATCGAGGAGATAAGAAGCATCATTTAGATACAATGTTGATGAAATTTAATGAGGAAATAAAAATTATTGGAGAGGTTATTGAGAGAATCTGAGAATGAATTTTATTTCATTCAAAATAGGAGGAGGATGAAAAAAATGGGAATATTCCAACATGCGAGAATTGAGGATGATAGAGGAATGGCTAGTCAATGAAGGGGGAGAAGGACTACAACGAGATTGAAGATAAGAAGCATAAAGAGGAAGAAAGCTACAAATTTCACCACTAGGGTATGAAATATGAAGTGGATATTCGAGGAGACTAATATGCACATGAAGGGATAGTATCTTGCATGTTTGTAGACATAAACGGGGAAAAAAGGAAGCAATCGTTCTTGTGAATGATGATAAATTTTGAAAATTTAATATTTATTGTAATAAAAATATTTCATGTGTAGATATCCGTATAAAAGAAAGTTTGAAGGATGAAAGAAAATATTTCGTGAAGTACCCTTGGAGAAGGAAATGAAGTGACTTAAACAAATTTGGAGAATGATTTCTCTCTAGTGGCCACCTCATGATTGAAGGGATAATATCTATTTATACAAATATTTATGATACCATAATTGGTTTTATGTCCTAAAAATATCTCCTAATATCTATATTGAATAATCTCTAATATCTCTTAGATCCTCTGATAGTGACTTAAACATATTTGGAGAAGGATTTCTCTACACGGAGTCAAAATTATATAGGTTTGAGAAAAGAATTTGTGTAAATACCTTCAATATTGTGTGCTGTGGTCTCTATGTGTTTGATTTAATATGAATGATGAATTTTTTAGTGGAAGTGAACCCATGAATGCAAGTGGAAATAATAAAACCCTTATTTGGTGAAAGGGATTCTGGAAAACTGGTGTAACAAAAGATCAATTGAAGAATCAACTTATCATCGTAGGGGTCCGGTGTGAATTAATGTAGGATTAGTCCGAGTTTGTGATCCAAACTTAGATAGGAACACAAAAAAATACAAATATAACCATAAATATAGAGATGTAGCAGAAATAACACTTCATTCCATTAATATCAAAGAACTAAAATAATAACCCTACAGACATAATGGAAATAAACTAGCTCGGGCGATGGCGACTTATCTCTTAGAAGATATGTGGTAGCTACATGTATTTGTGTTACAATGAGGCTCAAGGGACTTTATTATTTAAATACAAGGGAAAACCAATAAACAGCCAAAACCATTACCCCCCGAAGATGGAACGCCAAGAGTTTGTGGGCCCCATTGGGGTTAGTTGGAAAGCCAAATTCCTAGGGTCGTAACTTGGTCATATTATCTTTGTTTGGTGTGTATGATACCTTGTTGGAAATATATCTATGAGTGCTACAATATTTTTTACTTGAGGCCTCAAAAAATGTTGTTTAGAAGTCGAACATGCTCTACGAGTTTATGACTCAAAAAGCGCTAAAAATAGTAAATGTTGTTATAAGCAAGGGGCGAAGTAAAAACAAATGGAGGTCTAGGTGGAATATGTGTGCTTGTACAATATCCACCTCGATCAATCATCCCTCCTTAGGAATAAATGGCCCCCATTGCACGTAAATCCTCCATGAGGTGAGGGGGTATGTTGAACCTAGTCCCTTTGAACCACTTTCTTGGTGAAGGAATTGGCCCTCTTTGTGACAGCTTGGAAGTATAGTTGGATCCTCTATTTTTGAATGTTATTTATTTGTGCATCCATGATCCAATCGGTTTTCTCTTGTTCCATGCAATCTAGGTTTAACTCATTTGGTGTGAGTTTTTCTATAATAGCGTGTGTGTCCTAGTAATGGTGGAAAGCATGGGCAATAGGTCCACATTGAACACTAGGTTCGAGGCCAAGGAGCAGTGGAATGTTGAAATTGAAATAATTTTCACCTACAACATTGGTGATGGTGTATGGCCAGAGTATCGGGGGTGGGTTTGAAGCATACTATGGGGCCTAGCTAAGGCGCTCCTTTTGCAAATGTAGCCAAGCTTTTGCTCACTTGGAAGTTGTGTGGCACTTGATATTAGTCATGTCATTGTTTGTATTTAGCATTTCTTTTGTCCAATATGTCATGGAACTACTAGAAGATGTGCTATATTCACTCAATAAAGTTGTTATCCCTATCATCTTCAAACTAGAGATGGGCCAAGGATTTTACGGAAGTAGGCTGGAAATGGTAGGGCCACAACGGTGGGACATAGTGGGCTGAATCCCAACCCCACTGAAAGGGGCTATGTCCGAATTGAGCTATGGAGAGATCTCAATTGTAGATGTATTTGGACATAGGGGAGGCTTTCATCCCATGTGCATGTATTCTTTGAGTTTTACATGCATATAATGTGTACGATTAACTTTGTTGATGACCTTTGTTTGGCCATCGGTTTGGGGTGGAAATTCATGGACATAGTCAACTTGGTATCCAACATCGACTATAGACTTTCCTAAAATGTACTTGGGAACCTATTGTCCCAATATGAGATAATGTACTACGGGATCCCAAAGTGTACCCACACTCGTTCGAAAAGAAGAGCTTAGTAGTGGCTTTTGTTGTGATACTCTTCTTGCATCTTGCTAGAATGGCCATCTTGGAAAGACGGTTTGTTGACGACCACATCATTGTCATGCTTAGCGAAGTGACGGTTGATATGTAATCAAAACGGAGATGGATTCCCATGATGAAGCTAGGAGTAGGAAGAGAGGAGTATATATTCCTTGCATCTTGATGGTCGGTTTTGCAATGGCACGAAGTGCATGATGAGATGTACTTCCCAACATCCTATCGAAGGTTAGAAGCCAATAAAAATACTTTTGTAGCACTATCATTGTTTTCTCTACTGCAAAAGTGTCCGGCGGCAAACTATAGTGTGCCTCCAAAAACCACTGTTCACATGCTCACTTGAAGAACACACGGTGTCCGGAGGTGACATAACGGTGTGTCACAGAGGTGGTGAAACTCACTTGCCTTCCCGAGGTGTACGGGATGTGTTGCTGAATTCTAGATTGCTCTTATACGGATACGGCCACTTTGAAGTATTTTTCCCATGCTGACGAAAGCGGGGTCCAATTGAGGGTAGTACGCAACATTAGTGGTGCTTCCCCTTCTTGTACTTAATGTTCAAGTAGAAATATTTGGACCATATTTTATGGCGATCATTCTTGTAACTTCCATATGTATGTATGGTGTAGGGGTCGGTGGTGCATGTGGATTAGAATTTCCTTCCTCATAATGTAATGCTTCCATTGTCGGCATGCATGTACAATGGAATACATCTATTGTCCTAGGTGGGATAATTTTAGTGTGTGTATGAAATTGTCTCATGTGATATGTAAATTGAATACCCTTGCGGGGTAAGAACTACCTTGATAACATAGTCGGAAACATTTGTCTCAATATCAAATGGTTTTTGTAGGTCTATTAATATGAATGCTGGTACCGACGGATACGATACCTCGACTTGGAAAATTCATATATTTTGATTCAGACCAAAAGAGTTTTTTTTATTTTTCTCTACCCTTGGTGACTTGACACAAAGGGTGAGTGATATGAGGAGAACCCCAACACGAACTTGCGATAGAAATTGAGGACCAAGGAAGTTATTGGAGCTGTTAGAATGGTTAAGGGCTACGAATATCAAATGAGCGTATCTTGTATGGGTCCACATGCACACCTTGATCATCGATGATGTACCTAGATATTGAGAAAATGGGTCATACCAAAATTATCCAGAATTTCTCCAAATTGGCACACAAATTTAGTTGTAGCAGAGTTTGGAGGACACATCCAAATATGGTGGAAAGTTCTCTTCCCAACTGCGGTGAAGATGGGGATGTCCTTGAAAATACACCCGCAGCGAATGAGTTGATGAGGTCACGATGTTGTCATGCATCATTCACGTCAAGGTTGCACTGGGCATTCGTACGACGAAAATTACCAACCATTCAAAAAGGCCCTCCTTGTATTTGAAGGAAGTATTCCACACATCGAGAGGTTGGATTGGTACATGGTGATTCCTAAAATTCAATTTGATCTTGTTGAGAAATATTTGGCTCCCTTGGTGGTCGAAAAAGGTCATCGATCCATGGGATTGGATACCTATTTCAGAAAAATGATCTTGTTCCGCTTTGATAATTAATACATAATCTCCCGGAGTCTCATCCTTATTTTATCTTGACATGATAAGGGTCCCACATGGTGATGAACTTGGCTGATATTGCCCTTTTACGCAACAAACCTTGAATCTACCTCTGAATTTCATCATTCTCGAAACAATCGTTGATATATCGTTCCAATGGGGAATTGATGCACACAGGGTCAGATCAATGGAGTGCTTGACCTAATAGTGTGGGGTACCTATGGGTGAGGTGAATATGTCCACATGCTCTCCATGACCTTGTCCATATATTGTTTCCCTGTAGAGCCTTTGTGTATGAAGGTTGTGGCTACGAGTATTATTCTTTCCCTAAGGTTGGATCATAAGGAAAAAATATTTTTTGAGTGAGAGAGCTGAAGCTTGTTTCATTGTTTCACGGTGATCAAAGAGATGGAAGTAGCGGTGCTACCTGTGGTATCTTGTACGATTATTGCCCAATGTAATTATAATGGTGTGAGGCCTAGAATCATACAAAAAAATTCTTATGATATGGTTGGTCTAATAATACATCACAAAATTCAAGGAAGATAAACATCACACATTACCTCATCTATGAGCCTTGATGATGTGAGAAGCGAAGCTGATGGGCGTGAGGGAATGTTTTCCTCGGTGAAGCCACCCCTATTGGTGTACGTTTGCGGGTGTGTTATGGTTAATAGGAAGAGTCGCTTATGACCTCACAATGAAATGAGGTTCATTTGTCCCCAATGTCGACAATGAACTGAATTGGATAACCATTACCCATGTAGGAGTGGAAGAAGAGCTCCACCTCCTGCGGATCTTCCGGGCTCATCCTTTTGGATCTTGGTGGTGGAAAGAGTAGCACGCCGGGCTCCACGTCAATAATTTTCTTCCCTTTTTCATTCCCTTTGTCGATTATGACTTAGAGTTAGAACATTCATACGATTCGGAAGCCTTTAGCTCAACGCGATGACTACTTGGCCCAACACTCACTTGTGTTGTGAGTTGGGCTCTTGTAAATCACACCACTTTCCATGTCATGTTGTCTTCGTGGTGTTTTTATTTTCTTTTGATTCAAGGATTTCCGGGGGTTTTCCTGCCTTAGTTTTTTTCCCCTTTTTCTGTGATTTTTGGGTGCCTTTCCCTTTCTTGAGATTCTAGGTAAATTCTCCTTCTTCTATTTAAATTTGTGCTCGATCTTGGCAACATATCAATATGTTTTGCACCAAGCGAGGAGATGTCAAGGAACTCCATTTTCCTCCTAAATGTATCTTGTTCAAATAAATGTAGTGTAAGCACTAGATATTTCTCTAAATATTTGATATCTAAATTTGTGCGCAAGGTATGGAACAAATTATTCCACTCATGCACACCTTGATCCTTTTACTCTTGCTGTCGTAGTCCATTTTTTGTAATTTGTCCTCCCCTTGTCTCCCTAGTGGGATAATATTGTTCCTTGATGGAATCTTGAAAATAATTCCAAGTGGGTGTGTTTGAAAACAATAGGGGTTCTCTATCATCCCTCTGTTCAGGTAGAGTTTCCCACCCGGAGTCCTTGACATGGGGGCGACTTTGAGGAGCGCAAAATTAATATTTTCCCTATTGGAAAAATCATGAGTAGAAAGTAAATATCCTTCCAACGGTTAACCATCTATATATGTTATACGCATCTATATTTATAAAATATGGGAATGTCAAAGTTGACTTGTTCCTTGGAAGGAGTGGCACCTCTAGGTATTTGTCGGATGAAGATGTGTCGCCTGTGGGAATTGGCCAGAAGGATCTGGGCAAATTTTTCCATCATCGTGTTAAGTTTTTGCTCGAAAGTTCTTCGAAGCTATATGTTGAAAGGATATACTACTCCCTCTTCTTTCTTTTCTTCTGCCATGGGAGGTCTTTAGGTTTTGTGAGGATGGTATTTCAAAGGTTCAACTAATTCGAGCCTAACTCACTTATACCCTAACCTCGTTGAGGATAGGCAAAGAAAAAAAGAGAAATAACATGTTCTATGATACCATTGATGCGAACTTGAAAAGAACACGAAAAAAATTATAGATATAACCATAAAGACATAGATGGAACAAAAACAGCACTTCATTTCATTAATATCAAAGAGCGAAACATGCTTACGGACGAATGAGGAAATAAACTAGCTCGACGATGGTAGCTCTTTGAAGATATTTGGAGACTACATGCCTGCGAACTATGTTACAATGAGGCTCGAGAAATTTTTATTGTTGAACAACAAGGGAAAGTTTGTAGGCCTTTATTAGGGTTAGTTTGGGGAGCCAGAATTCCGGGGTTGTAACTTGGTCATATTATATTTTTTTGGTGTGTACGATACCTTGTTGTAAATATCTCCTCAATTACTATTGTATTTACCCTCCTTAAATCTTCTTCGAAACTCAAAAAAACGTAATTTAGGGGCTCAAAACTACTCCCGGAAGTTTAGGACCGCTTGCTAAAAAATAGTAAGTACTCATAAACAAGGAAAAATATGAAACCAATTGGAGGTCTTGGTGGAATAGGCGGGTGGACATAATGTCCACGGATCAATTTGATATTAGTTCAATAGCACAGAGTCTTTGTTATTAATTCTCAAGGTTAAGTTAGACTCTCATCGTAAATCTTGGTGAATAGAAGATATTGAATTTTTCCTTTATTGGAAGCAAAAATGTTATAATGTGGAGACTTAGTGGAAACCACTATTTAGTTAGAAGTGATAATAGTTAACGGACATCAAATAAATACATCCAGAAGTTCTATATTTCGGTCTATTTGTCGGTAGAGATAGTATTGACTTGGTACCACCAAATAATTTTCTAGCATTGATTTGAGATTCATTGATGTGATATGTCGATTAATAGGGACGACCAATGGAGATACTCATGTCATTTTCAATTATTCTTGTCACTACCAACCTACTAAAAGGCATAGAAGAGTTGTGAGCATCGGCCATTGGGTGGAGTCGACCCATATGGTAATAGGCCCCGATAGAGAGAAAAATTTTATGTCTATTTCACCAACGTGCTACATTGTTTCCTTGCTATGGAAGCACATAGCTTGAAAAGATCACGGAGTAGATGTGAGGTGATTCCATTAGTAAACGATAACAAAAAAATGGGAAATCATTAGTTGTTGTAAATATGATATTAGGAGCACTTGATATTAGCATTAGTCTCATACGATGCTACGAGATAAATGAGGTAAGTGTTATAAGTTTTGGGTTTGGGCGCTTTTTCATATAACGAAAGTGAAAATGGCGAGTGATAGGATTTAGCGACTTTAGTTTAAAACCTTGGTTCTAGCCCATAGTGATATGTGTTTTCATATTGTTAATCCGATGATGATAAGGGCTTAGAGATTGGGTATTTCACCATATTTTGAATTATTGGAGTGTCGTTTGTGGCTCTTTTGGGGAGTTAAATAAAACACTTAAGGGCATTGTGCCAAATCCATAGTATTCATCGATGAGGATATTTTAATGCCCAATTTTGAATTATATTTAATCCCAATCAATATATTGATTAAAATAAAAGAGATGTGGATTATCCCACAAAAATATGGAAGATATCCACGGGACTAAAAGGGGAATCAATTACATTCCATCATGTTTGAATAGGAAATGGATGTAATGCCATCATTCGAGCGATGGTGAACTACCATAAAACCAAGCATCAATAAGTCATGCTTAAGATGATAGGTAAGACTAACGGTATATAATTTTCATTATTCGTAGATACGAGAGTGATGGAAAATTTTATTTCACATAATGCACTATATATATGTGGGATGATTACAAGCGATGAAAATTTCAACCTAGTTGAAATATAGTGCATGTGATTCGACACCCTATATCGGATTTCCTAATGTGTTTCTGAAATGTTACCGATATTATTGCCTATTGATGGTGTTTTTGTTTATGATAGTGAGGGGTCTCCTAGTATGAATTCTTAGTTATAATTCATGCCATTTGGATTAGAACCCGAATTAGAAAGTATGGTCAATTTCCATTATCTTAAATATTTGCCTTGGACGCAACGAATGACAAAGAGAAACATATGTACTTTCAAGATAAGCAAGTAAGTTAGCCATTTGTGATGTACTCAATTGCACAATGTATAATGGTTCATTCATGAAACATAAAAGAAAGTGGGAATTTGAAAGAAAGAAATAATAGTACTACCATCAAAGACCACGCATATATATATATATATATATATATATATATATATATATATATATATATATATATATATATATATATATATATATATATATATATATATATATATATATATATATATAAGAATCGTGAGTAATCTTGCGATCACAAAGAAACCACGATCATGAAAACATAAGGAAACATGATTCAAATAATTATACTAAATCCAACGAAATAATTCATTTTCATTAGTGAATTAACATAAACATGTCATAAACAATGAAAGAATAGTCTCACAATCATTATGACATATGCATGAAAAGTGTTCTCCACTCCAAAACTTCAAATTGTTATAATTGAAATTTCCGAGATACACCATTACAATAATCATTAGAAGAAATTTCAGCCTAAAATTTCCCATGAATTTTTACTTACATAATATGTAAACCAATCAAAATCCCTTTAGAATTTAAAAAAGAGGGTACACGTAAATATTTTGGAGGGAAAATGAAAAGAACTAATTTTTTTAATTGTATTTTTGGATTGTCACCTTATATGTTTAGTTATATTTCAAGTGTAGACACTCGTTAGATGAGGAATTAAGTTCCACATCCAAAAGTACCAGTATGCATACTTTTGAGAAGACCCACATTGATAAAAATTAAAGATACATTAAAAAAGTGTGTTCAATACACTTTTTAATCTATCTTAAATTTTTATCAATGAGTCTTCTGGTATGCATAATGGGTACTTATTGGATGTAGATTTAATTCCGCATCCAATAAGTGTCCATACTTGAAATTTGAAGTAAAGCTATGGGGAGATAAGCCAAAGTAATACAATTAAAAAAGTAGTTTATTCTTTTCCCTCATTTAATTTATCACTCTTATTTTATTATTATCCTATTATTCTATAATTGTTTCCTAGGAGGCCAATTTTAGGTTTGAAATTTTTCCCTAATGAAAACACTTGTTCCAATAGTATAACTTTAAGCAACTACTTGCTCCTCAAAAGCCTAGTCTTCTCTCCTATCCCTAGCTTGAGAAGCCAAGGTTAAAAGTCCTTTGCTTGAGCTATTAGGGTGTATATAAAAAATGAGGTGACTCTCCACCTCCCCTTGTGACTCTGAGCTCCCCTCATGGCTCTTGAACTTCCTTGTGACTTTTCAAATTCTCATGGGACCCTTTGACTTCTACATGATTTTTCACATTCTAAGAGTGACCTTTGGACTTCCACACACTTTAAATTTCTTATTTTCTTGAATATTACATAATTACATTGACAAATGGTGTGGAAACATGATGAATCATAAGAATCTTGAGATGAAACTTGGACAAGCCATAACTTGGCATTCATGACATGGAAATTTATGATGATGTGTCATTTTTAAGGCTTCATTGATGCCTTTGTTTCTTCTTGATAAGTATTGCATGTTCTTCATCTTCCTCCTCCAAAGGCTTGATGATATGGAATCTTCCATGTGATCTTGATCTTCAACTTTTGTCACAACCTAGTGTCACTTCATCTTCTTGCTTGATGATCATCCTTGTGACTGAGTTTCATAAGTTTCTTCTTACATAGTCTCCTGAGCATCCTCCTTAATATCATCCTATCATGTTAAGACATAGAACATAACGAGATGAAATTCACTCCTTGAAAATATGACATAATTCTTAAAATATTCTAGTCTATGCTTCTTCATAAAATTCAGTCGAATTTGGGACTAAAGGGAAGGACAAAGGGGGGATGTTCGAAATTGCACGGTGTATAGTTCCGAGGAGGTAGGGGGTGAGGGCGATGACTGTATCACATTTGCACGATGTGCATGGTTGTTGGAGGATTAAGGAAACAATATTTGAGGGGGTTGAGGGAATTGGTGACATAGTGAGGCAAGCTTGCCCACTATGAATGCATAGTGAATAGTACAAGAGAGAGACAGAGCTGCGGATTGCACGATTGCATTTAGAGAGGCGGGAGGTTGATTGTTGACGAGAGACTATGCGGTGAGAAGTTGAATGGGAGGAAATATTGTGCAATGCACAATACTTGGAGGAAATGACTACACATTGCATAGTTCAAGAAGGCATGGGATGTTCTCGGAGCTTGTAACTTCATATTGTGCGGTTCCGGGAGGAAGAATGAAGCAAGGTAGGTTAAGAAGCGAGGAACTCTTAAATATTTGACTAAGTGTTTGGATCAGCGAAGGCAAAGGTAAAACCGAAGCATGACTTGAACATGATAACACACTTATAAACAATCAAGCACAACAATGAACACTGATAACCAAAATCAGTATGAACCCATTGAGATGACAACGAAAATGACACTAACCTCCAAGTGTGACATTTAAGATACACTGAAACACAAGTGGCGAAAAATAACAAAACAATGCATAATTTTTTTGAAATGAGTCTAGTTCACACCTCTATGATATATAGGACTCATTAGTAACAAATTTTCCTCTTTAAAAGGCACTATAACTCCCTTACACAAAGTGTGACACTTCCCTTACAAAGATATGACACTTGAGTTTATTCATAAAAGGACTAGGAAACTTAGAGAGGACAAGCATGGGATGTCTTTTACCGCTAGAAATGACAGCTCACATGGTTAAAGTAGGATCCAATGTTTGAATATAGGCCAAAATTTGGAGGGTGTTGTAGAAGCAACAATACCACCTAATAAGGATTTTTAGTTCATGAATTTAACTCAAAATAGGAACTAAGCCTATTTTGAAGAATCCTTATCACATAATAACCCTAGAATTATGATATTTATAGATGTAGGTCCAAGAATAATTAAAATTTGGTTATATCCCTCTAGCATATCATCATGGAGAGCCCTATTGGTCTTTGTAAAGAAGAAATATGGATCATTGAAACTCCATATCAACTAAAAAAAATTAATAAAGCAAACATAAGGAATAATATCCATTTCCCATAATTTCTTATATATTTGGTAAAATTAAATGGCCATTTTTTCAAGATTAAATTGAGGTTGAATATAATCAATTCAAAGCGGGGAAGATGAAAAAATATAATATGGCATTGTCGATCAAGTTCATCTAATATGATTGGAAGGAATGATTGGTATCCTCCCTATATGGGTTCACTTCCCATAAGTGGCATGTTGAGTTCTTATTTCATATATTATTTTAATGGCTTTGGGCCTTGTCTCATTAGTCCCAAGTAGAAGGAACAATATATAATCCCAGGTGGAATATAAATATATCTCTATAAGGAAAAAAATATATAAGTTAACATTAATACATGTTTCAATCCTTTTGAGTTGCAGAGTATTTTCATTTGCGATGAAAAATAAGATAGTTATATTTATGACTTTGATGAATGAGTTTTTTTCGGCAATACCTTTATAAGTTTTTACAATTTTTCTTTGATTATATTTTTACTATATTCTAGGATACCAAAGGAGAATAAATACGATTTAAAGTTAGTATTAAAATGTATTAAAGAGCATAAATTGTGCTGCATATACAGAGGCTTGTAATTGATGATGTTTTTGTTTAAAAGTTGACCACCTTTTACCCTTTTAAACCCCAATTTTCATCCTATTACTACCCTTTTTTATGCATAATAAATGGAATCATGTTAATTAGGGATATTATGGTAAATTATTGGTCAATGTCAATTATTTATGGTATTTTAATGCATTAAAATAACTTAATCATTATGAGGCTTCTAATGAGGGTTTGGCTTGGGTCCTACCTCTCCTTTAAGACTCCTGCAACCAACCTCCACATTGAACATGTAAGTGAACCTTCTACATTTGATTGTACATGCGAGGTGTACGAGATCTCATTTTTATATCCTTTCCCACTTTTAATATTGGACATCATTCCATGGATGCATACATGTATTTCCACTTTGGTGGCCAAACTTGATGGGGTGTGATCGAATTAGGGTGCTTTTGTCTAGATCTTATCATCTAGAACACGACCTCTCCAACCTTATTTCGACACTCTATTACCTACATTCAAGATTAGTGTTGAGATCATTAGAACCCTCATATATTACTCATAATAGGACCTTAAGTGATGGAATATGTGAATGTACTGTATGTATTTTCTTGTATAGAATTAGAGCTTTGACCCTGGGTTTTGTTGAAAACGGTGGGAATAGAGGTGGGTTATCATATTCTCACCATGTATTATCCCACTAGGGTCGCTCTTGTATTGTCTCACATGTAACCTGCTATATTTTTATACTTAGAAATATTTTTGTTGATACTTGGATTCATGTTATGTAATATTCTAATATGGGCTAGGGTTGTTCATAGGAAACGTTTTTTGGTTGGAAAAAGGCCCACCAACCCGGTGTGTTGCCTCATTTGCTAGTGTGTTTACATGATGTATTTTGGTGTGTTTTATTACATCTTGTAAGTATACCTTGTTCATTTCATTCTTATTAACAATTTTGGAAATTCTTAGTGCGTGGTTAAGTTTTGTGATAGATTTGTGTTGTGATAGTTGTGTGGATTGAAGTAACACAATTTTTGTTGACCTCTAGAATACAATATGGGTTGTGTGATCACATTATATATACAAATAATACACAATTTGTTTCTTATTGTAACTATGTTGAGGTATTAAATCATTCACTATTTTTTATTATATAACAATTTGATGTGATTCATGCTCTTTGTAGTTGATTTATAAGTTCTAGGTTTGAATGAGAATGTTGAAGAGTGAGGCAATGCCAAGTAATAATCTATCTTTCGTTTGGTTTAATATGACAAATTTTATTTTTTGGACATATGATTCATAGATCTAATATTTAGTATTTTCATTTTGGTAAAGTTATTTCCTTCATCGTAACCAAATCTTCCACAAGGAACATCTTGTTTAATAAACACATAGAGTGAGTATATAAAGGGGTTTCATTTGGTTTATGATACATGTTTGATTCTAGTATTCATGCTGCATATAATAGAGAGTAATGTCTATTATCCTCTTGCAAATGACATAGGGGTTTTAACATGTTAATGGATTTCATATGATCTTTACCTTGTCTTGCACCTCAACTATTTTGATAAACACAATGGAATTAATACACATAACATTCTTTCCATTGATGAATCTAATTTTTATTTTGTGAAACAAGTTATACACATGTGTTCTATGATTTGTTATGTGATATTGTTTTGGAATTCTTGCACCTAGTTGGTGGTTTTAAGTTTTTCTAATGCCTTGATTCTCTTGTTTCATATTTATTTGGATTTGCAAGAATGAACATGAAGAATCATAAAGCTTTGTAACCTTTTGTGGTTTGTAATAACACCTCCATTTTGAGTGTGAAATACTACAACACTTTAGGGAGGGATCTATGACATAAACACGGTGATCCCCATAAATTAGGGCTTCTTATCATAACAATATAGTAGAGAAATTTTCTCACTAAAGGAACCTAAATGTAGGTGATTCCTTATTTTGGTTGATGATAAAAATTCGTTTAGAGACATGTATCTTATAACGAGGCCTAAAATAAGAATTTAGTTATTTGAATTTTTTTTTATTGTTTCCCTTTCAATATGATTGTAACCAAATTACGGGAGTTATATCTACTAAAGGAAAAAACCCAAATTTAGCCTATAAAAAATTGATTGGCCTTACGGAGTACTCTTCTAAGTTTGTTTCCACGAATACACACGATGCAGGATAGAATCCTTATTTGCAATAGTTGAGTAGGAAATATTGCAATTTTCATACCTCTTCACATATTATTAATGCCTCTAAACCTACACTCCTTAATTGACATATTTATCTTGTGTGAATTTTTTGTCAATAAACTCACCCAATTTTGGTGTCTTTTTTGGGGAGGCACTCGAGAATTGAGAACATTGGCGATCTAATTTGTTTTTAGCAGGTTCCTTAACATTTAAGACTCTTAAGAGTGGAAGGTAATATAGGAGAGTAAGAGCGCGGTATGACCACTTTTGTAGGTCCCCCAAGCCCTAATCATGTTGGTAAGTGCATTTTTATTTTTTATTTTTTTCAAGTGATGTTTTTGAGATAACAATGTGAACTACAAAATGTTGGAAAAATACTAAGAGAGGGGGTGAATCGATGTTGAGTACGAGAAAATAAAACTTTGATGTTTCCTTCTTAAAAAACCCATACGCTACTTTCACAATTCAACCGCGTATATACGCGGATATCCTTTACGAGAACTCGCGTATATCCGGTGAATTAATTATGCATTTAATTCATGACTTAGATCATTACATTACTCATTTATCCGTCGTGGAAAACGGTAAACGGATGCGGAAAGAACGAGTAATCATCACACACAATCAATCACACATGAACACGAGGATTTTTAGGTGGAAACCCAATTTGGAGAAAACCACACTGCCGAAGTAAATCTCAATCTTCAATCTTTATTATTAAGAAAACTTCTTATAACATCTTGCAGCACGGACTCATACCGACACGTAGGCACCCACACCACGGCTAAAACCTTCACTCATTTACCGACCTTTCACGGAAGGAGCAACAACCCCCTGCTCTCGTTTACCCGGCCCCACTCTCCTGAAGGGAGCTACTACTTACGATATTAACACTAGCCTCTCCTGGCCCGAAGAGAAAAAACACATTTTCGGTGAAGACAACCTTCGGATCACTTTGAGACCACATTTCATCAATTTTCAAGCTGGATCAAAAATAACTTCAACACAATCACTTCACTTATCGACAACGTCTTTTGCCCGAACATCAAACGAACGGTGAAACCCTTTGTGACAGAATATTAGAGATAACTTGAGACTTCAAAATAAATATGCATAAACTCAATCAGCTTTGAGCAACCATTAGTTCAAATTGTATACGCTTTTCTTCAAACGGACTCATGTGTATACGCTTTTGATAAAGGCAACCCGCATATACATGTTTGTGCACTTTCGGAAAGAAAAACCCCTAACGGTCCATACACTCCTTTGTTTAAACGGATCCCCGTATGTCGCTTTTCATGAAACGAACATGCGTGTAGATCTATAAAAGATAAACTTTGCGAGAACATATCAGATCTGTGGACTTTACATATTTCTTCAATATCTTCCAATGAATTTACTTGGGTCTTCAATACTTCTTTTCGGATGCATCTATAGGGTTGTCATTTCCATATCTATAGATTTTTAACCTTCATCATATTCATGGGTGCATCATAGATTCGGATCTGTCGATTAGGCAGGTTCAACCATGCAAATAAACTCCCGAGTGAAGTATTCATTTCGACCCCGGAACCCATGCACACCCTTTGCCGATGATTTTCTTCTCCTTATATGGGTTTACCCTTTATCAATACCATGAGCCAAAACCACACCTCTTCTGAGTGGTATTCCTGGACGAGATCAAATAAACAACCTAGAGCTCAATACAATGGGTCAATACCATGGTAACCCACTGGTTTTACACTTTTAGGCGCGGTGGGCATACGCGACTTGGCACGTACTTTCCGTGTGCATACACTACTTCTACTAGACAAACCTTTGTGTGTGCCTTGTTGAGCCTCAATTGCCTTGCTTCTCATTTACACTCATTTTCCCTTGTCCATTTCTATCTTAGACCCAATTGATCGATGAATATAGCTTAAAATTATTTACAGAATAGTTTACATGGTGACTTGTTGAATTTTTGTGATTTTTTTCCATTGTTAAGCATTTTTGACGGAACTAAGGCTGAGGTACGAGACATTGGTAGCTAACCGACGGTCTGTAATTTGCCTTCATGTTTGGGTATGTTCCGGTGGCCTCTTGAGAAAAACGCATATATGAGCATGATCCACGCTCATGTCTACATGGTTGTTAACATCATGGAGGAAGAAATAGATTACGGGTATGGTTTTGAACGTGGGGAACACATTTAGGAAGGAAGACTTCTATTAGGAGTACATCTCGGTCAGGATGTCTTTTCTTCTTCAACGACCACTTAAAAGAATCTCGGCGTGATTCGGATAAGGAAGAACGGTGTTCTTTGAATTATTGTAATTATTGTTACGTGCATTTGCTTTATAAACTCTTGGGGGCAAGGCTATGTTAGAATTTTATGTTAGATTTCTTGCTAGATTTTGTTTAAACTACTGTGTTACATTCACGAAAACGTAAGTGTTATGTTCAAACTATTTCATCGTTCATGGAGTAGACAAAGTTATTTTGAAGGCGTGATTTAATTTGGAGTTGAATCGTCGAGTGGTAGAGCCCTGCCTCTTGCACGGATTTATTTTGCGTAAATTAGATAAGTTTCCTAAGTTTGCCTTTACATTTTGCATTTGAGTTGGTAATTGTTTTTTTAGCTCACCTTGGTCGTATTCATTCCTAGCTCTTCCACGAAGACACTCTTCCAACGATTAAAATGATGAATGTTGAATGACTATGGTATTGTAGGACATTTATAGTTGTTTTTAACTAGCTACGTAGTTATATTCATTCTAGCTCTTCCACAAGAAGACACTCTTCCAACGAGATTATAATGATGAATGATGAATAGTTATAGTGCGTAGGATTTAGTTGTAATTTTTGCTATTCACTATCACGGTTACACTTGTTCCTAATCACTCTTCCACAAGAAGAAACTCTTCCAGAAATTCTTAAGAAGTTCAAGACATAATTTGTGATAATGAATGATTTATTTGTGTGTTTGTACTAGTATCATCTCTTGTTCTTGCTCTTAAACGCTTGCCCGAGACATCATAATGACGAGTAGGGTATGGATGTGATAACAGTTTTTTTCATTTGCTTTCGGTCCATTTGCTTACAATTGCACTCCAATTACACGGTCGAGAATTATTACCTCTTCCAAAAGAAGGAACTCTTCCAAAATATCACTAATGATGAACAAACGGATTGTGTAACTTCATAGAATAATGCATGTTGGTATAGTTAGAATGCTCACAGGAGTTTCATTGCATTTAATTCATGTCGAGTTACTTTGTTTCAAGTTTGATGATGACTTATAGTTCAACATTGTTCTAGATTAGTGGCATCTTAGGTTCATTCTTAGATTAACTCATTTCACTTGCACTTCATATTCAAATTGTCTTCCATTGCACAATAAATTACTTCGGTTGTTAGGATTAACAAGACGACCTTCATTATTCACAAACCTCTTCACATTACAAAATTCCTAATTGATCTATAACCATATGAACGAGAAGATAACACCATTCTAAGGCACAGAGTGTCTGCAATTTCCTCATCATTTTATAAACAGAGCTCTTCCTCAAAAGACTACTTTAGAAAGAAATCAATAACTCTTTGAGTAAAGGTTAACGTGATATTCAATTAAATTGCGAGAATAGAACTAGGAATTAGTCATAGAATAGAAGAGCTTAGAACAAAATGTTGCATCATGGTAAGATTAGTGTTTAGCGTTTAGTTAGAGGATTTGCATATTTAGTGATCATTTCTCAAGTTTAGTTTGTGTCATTTGCCTAAAAGTCATTATCAAGCTTTTGCTTTTATTTAGTCATAGTTCGATTCTGCTTAGGTGTTTCCAATTGCCATTCCATACATTAGGCTTAACTACTACATTTTGACCACCAACCCCTTTCTATTAGTTTTCTAGACATTTCCATTGTGAACATAAAAATCATCACAAGAGTCCAAAAACATCATAAATCATCACAAAGACCAAAAACATCACAAAACACTACACACAACGCATTAGGAAACAAGCACCTAGGTACATATGGTACATTTCCCTTCCGGCGAGTTTACAAATCCTGGTTGACAATTAAATGAGCTCGGTTGGGAGGCTAGATTGAGACCCAACATGCCTTGAGACACACACTTTTTCATCACTAGTCTAGCACATACGAATTCCTTTCATCATTACATCTAAGTTGCTCACCTTGAATTTTATCGGTTAGTTTCCATCAAGTACAACTTTCATCAGAAGTAGGTTTCCATCATCTTTATCAAGAGGGTTGCCATCAAGGACAACACTCTTGCATCATATTACAACAATCTCCCCCTTTGGGCTTGATGGCAACCACGATGGTGTTTGATCACACCGATAGATACATTAAGTATTCAAACACCATGTCACTCACTCCCCCTTTGACATCAAGGAGCAAAGGAGGATCAACACCAACACAAGAGTTTTTCTCCTCATGTCGAAAGAAAGGGCGTTGTAGATACGGTGTGCCATGAGGTTACCATGCTCCCCCACGAGTTCATGCGGATCTTCAAACATGTTTTTCAATGAAGTACATGACTCTATGACCTTCCTATTACCAAGGACTCATACTTACATCAAAGATCCAACCAAGTGGATTTACGGATGAGACTCAAGTACCCAACCAAGTGGGTTTACACATTTTAGCTCGGCTACCCAACGGTGGGTTTACACATTTTGATCAGGTTACCCAACAGTGGGTTCCACATTGAAACAGTCATACATGACTAAATATTACGAGTTTACATCATAGGTATCAACATGACTATACTCATCAAATTAAGAAAATATGACTCTTCATACCCAAGACAAAAGGATCTCCAAAGAGAGATCATAATTCGGAATCATCATAATGCCAACAATGCATTATTCTCGACAAAACTAATGCTCCCCACCGAATATGTGCACACGAACACTTTCAACGACCAAATCATCGAGCATCTTCACCCAAAATCGGAGAATGAAATAGAAATATAAGGCGAAATACCACCGAGAGACTCCAAATAGCATCGAGGAGATACCATCGACACCATGAAAGCATGTTTGAAGAAATGCTAACCCGGAAAAATTGTCGCCCAACCACACATGCGCGGTTTTTCGTATGTGAACTCGTATGTCTTCGCATTGTCTTTAGGAAACCCCCGTGTCCAAATTAATCTTGAAATTTTAATCGAGGGATGCGATCCTCACATGGAGAGACTACTCCGGCCACATGCGAGATATTCGAACGCTTCCACGGAGGTTTGGTAAATATACTCGGCAACTTTGTTCTTTGGAAGACATACTCTAGCTTCACCTTTTGTTCAAGCACTTGTTCACGTAAGAAGCCAATGCTTGATGGGAATTGTACTTGGTCTTGGAATATAACGGGATTCTTTTGAGATACGATGGCACTTGTATTATCACACATAATGGAAATAGGAGGTGAACATTTGATTTGGAAATCTTGTAGGTTCTAATCATCCAAAGAGATTGAGTGCAACAGTGCAACAACCACATACTCACTTCTCTGTAGATAAGGCAATAGAGCTTTTTGCTTCTTGTTGAACCAAGATATAACCGGGGCCCCATATAGAATGCACCACCACTAGTGCTTTTCGATCATCGACATTTCCGGCCCAGTACGCATCGGTGTAAGCATGAAGAGTAAGATCAACATTCTTTGGATACCCGTCCAAAGTCTTGAGTTCCTTACGAGATATTTGAATATTTTTTGACGACTTTGAAGGTGAGATTCTTTTGATTAGCTTGGAATCGTCCAACAATCCCAAGCGCATGCATAATATAGGTCTAGTCCCAGTGAGAGATAAGTAGACTTCCTATATGAAATCTGTGTCCCCGGATTTGGTTCACCATGGGAGAATCGTCATGAGAGCGAGATTACATCCGATTATCATTGGTGTACTTACGGGTTTGCACTCTTCCATGCCATACTTCTTCGGGGGTACTGTAAGGTATTTTTTCATGAGTAAGAATATACCATGCGAGTTTGATGCACTTGCAAGCCAAGAAAGAATGTTAGTTCCCCAAGTAAAGACATTTCAAATTCTTCTTTGCATAGCGGAAGCAAATTTACGACTCATAGATTCTTCATTACTTCCAAAAATGATATCATCAACATATACAATACAATCCAATAGTTTATCATTTTCAATTTTTGTGTATAAGTTACTATCAATGAGACCCTTTTGAAAATCCTTGTTGATAGAATGTTTGTCGAGAACGATAATACCCAAAACACTTGTGGGCTTGTTTGAGACCATATAGAGCCTTTTTAAGTCTGCAAACAAGATTTTTATCATTTCCCAAATGAATCTGTGGTTGTTCTATATAAACTTCTTCTTCTAGATCACCATTGAGAAATGCGATTTAACATCCATTTTATAAACTTTGATTTGTTGAAAACTTGAAAAGCAAGAAACATTCTTATGGCTTCAAGTCTAGCTACGGGGAGCAAAAGTTTCTTCAAAGTCTATACCTTCTTGTTGAGTATACCCCCTTGCAAACAAGTCTAGCTTTATTTCTTACGACATCCCCATTTTCATTTAACTTGTTTTTGAATATCCATTTAATTCCAGCTGACATTTTTTGTTATGAGGTCTTGGTACTAATTACCAAGTGTCATTTTTTTTCAATTTGATCAAGTTCTTCATTCATGGCTTGAACCCACATTCATCTTTGCTAGCTTGATTGACATTGTGTGGTTCAATAGTGGATAGAAATGCGGGGGATAGCTAGAGGATCCTGAGTCCTTCTTGTTTGTGCCTGAAGCCTTATCTCCAAAAAGTACGAGATTTTAGGGTGATTCTTTTCAACATATACGGAAGGAGCCTTTTCGGATAAATCATCTTGATTCTTCATTGGATCCTTTGTCTATATCATTCTGATTTGATGTATAAGGAAAATAGTCACCATCATCTTCTTCTGTTGTTTATTTTTCTTCTTTAGGAATTTGTGGGGGCTCATCGACAGCAGCATCGATACATTCAACAATCTTTCGAAGCCTTTTATTGTAACATTTGTATGCTACGCAGCAGAAGAAGTAACCCGAAGTATCCTTCATCTGATCTAGGTTCAAACTTGTTAAGCTTTTCATCATTATTTTTTATAAAGCATTCTTTGCCAAAAACTCTAAAATGCTTCACGGAGGAGAATTACCATGCACAAAGTTCATGTGAGTTTTTGTCACTATTTACAGACATGTGCCTTGTTGAGAATGTTTAACTGCTTGTATGTGCGCTTCTCCCCGAAGAAAATGTCGGGGTGTTCCGGAATCATCGAAGCATAGCTCTAGCCATTTTGTTGAATTGTTCTGTTGTTCTTTTACCCTTTCATACATTTGTTGTGGGGTGCCGACTACGAGAGAAGCCTCTTTTGTCACCCATGTTGCCACAAAATTCAAAGAATTCATTTGATATATTCTCCTCCTCGATCGGATCTAAGACACTTGATTTTTAGATCTAATTCATTTTCCACAGGTCTTTGAAGATCTGAAATTTTTCAAATGCTTCATCTTTGTGTTTAATCAACCCAATCCAACACATCCTAGAGAAATCATCGATAAATAAGATATAGTATTCTTCCCCATGTGGTGACTTTTTCCTCATGGGTCCACATATGTCGGTATGAATAGTTTAAAAGGCTACTTGATGATCCTTCTTTGGCATTAAATTGTCCTAAGTCTATATGCAAGATTAGCAGGAATTTGCATATGATATACGGTAGAGTAATATTGGGAAGACCACGAACAACTTTAAGTCGCTTGATTTTTTGATTTGAAAGCTCGGATACTGACCTTCTATGCCATAGCAAATTTTACGAAGGGTTGCTCAAGTAACATTAGTCTTTGGGTTCTTCCAATACATACGGTTTGCTTGAGTTCTTTTGCCTTTTATAATAGGTTTGTATCAAGATCACGAACCACACATTCTTTTGAACTAAAGACAACTTCGGTTCATGATCACACATTTGACTTACACTTAACATGTTATGCCTTAATCCATCCACATACACGGCATTAATTAGCCTTGCCTTTTCTTTTAAAAACACGAGACCCTTTTCCTTTAATTACGGCGGGGTATCATTTCCAAATGTAGCTTTCTTTTCCTTTTCTAGAGCATTATATATAAAGTTTGCTTTTGTCTGTCATGGTGTCTTGAGCATCCACTATCGTGTACCATTGATTTTCTTCTGTCGCAAATAATGCTATCCCACAATTTTCAACTTTGTAGTTCCTTCTTTTTCCATACTTTGGAACTTGAAGGAAAATCTGTGGCTGGACTTTGCTCTTGCATTCGGATTCTAAATGGCCAAAGTTATTGTAATAAGTACATTCAACTTCATTTTTGAAGGAGAAAAAGATTGTTATAGGTGTTCTTCTTTGGTTCAATATCCATCATTTTCTTTCTTGCTTCTCTTGTCATGATGGTTTTATAGGCAACACATTGAAAGACGACTTTATGACCAAAATTGTGACATGAAAACATTGTCTATTGAAGTAGAAATTTTTACGATCATGAAATCTTATTTGAATTTACTGTTGGTTGTAGATTCTTTGAAAGACATTCCTGTTAGTGTTCCTTGAATTGTGATGATCATGTTTTACTTGTAGTTGTTTTATTCCCTTGTTGAGTGTTTGAATGTAGTAAACTAAGTACATGGTACACTTTTAGATAATTTGGAGCTGAAGTACGAGAAGATTCTCTAGGGTATATCCAAGACACTGTCTTTATAAGGAGAATGTGTTGTGCAACCAATAATCTCCTTCTGGGTTTAGGATCCTTTAACAAATCTAAGATTCGAGTCTTTTTCTTTCTCAAGTTGTATTGAACTTACTACTTCACATTCTAAATTCTCATTGTGTTTCTTCACTACTTCATTCTTCTTTTAAGTCTGCGGTAATTTTCCTTTCTTCTGAAATTTTACATTCTTCTAAGCGAATTTTTGAGTTGATTGTTTTCTTCAAGAAAATCATTGTCCTCTAGAGCATCCACAAAAGTATCCTTTTCCTCTTTAGATTCAAATGCCATGAGAAGTCTAAGATCTTGTTCACATTCTTCCTCACTATCGAGAGAACCCATCACTTGTCTTCATGAGTGTAGTAACTTTTCCTAGTGCTAGGCCGTTGCTTATTCCTTCTTGCTACTTCCTTCCTTTTGCACATGTTTCTTTATAAGGACACTTAGCGGCATAATGACCAAATCTTCCACAATCGAAAACATTTTGAAAGGAAGCTTACCTGCGAATCGTCCTATGCCAAGTTGAAGTTTCTTTACAAAAATTTACCTCATCTTCATACACGAGATATATCACGATCCTTGCTTCTTGTACTTCCTTCCTTTTGTAGAAGCTCTAAAGACGGCTTCTTTGACTTGAGATGGTCCTCCTCTTCTCATTTCATAAGCAGTTAGTATGCCATGGAGTTGTACGACAATAATATTTGAAGATCACCATTTTTCTTCAAGAAGAAACTTTGACTCAAATTTTGCCGTTAGAGATCTTAAAATTTTCTCAACCAAATTAGATTCCTGTGCTTTATTGTTTCTCCCTTTTCTCATCAGGGCCCACAATATCATCAAGATGTAAGAAGAAACTAGCAACACTCTCATCATTATGCATCTTCAAATTTTCATATTCAATTCGAGAGTTTGAGTTTTGCTTTGCCTTTGCGTCTCCTTCATAACTTAGAATGATTTTTGTCCCATGTTCTTTTTCTGTATTCGGTGCATAACCTTGACGAATTCGGTTAGGTTAGACTTCTTGATAGTGCATTGACGCCTTTGCATTTTGTTTCATAATTCTTCTTTTGTTGGATCCGTTGATGCTGCCGGTGGATATTGATATCCTTGTTCAACAATGGCCCATACATGTTGCTCCCATAGACTAAAGATAGGATCTCATCCTTATTTTCCGAATAGGTGCTTCCATTAAAGAGTGGAGGCTTGATAGGTCTTTGTTCCATCTTGATTGCTCATCTTGCTTGATCTTCCTTCTAGCGGCTGAATTTTTTCGAGAAGGACTGCTTGCTACGAAACCAATTGTTGGAAAAATGCGAGAGTGAATCGATATTTAGTGCAGAAAATAAAACTTGGTGTTTCCTTCTTAAAAAGCCGCACACTACTTTCACGAATTCAACCCGCGTATATACGCGAATATCCTTTACGAACTCGCGTGTATCCGATTGAATTAATTATGCATTTAATTCATGAATTAGATCATTGCATTACTCATTTATCGGATGTTCGAGAAACGTTGTGAGATGCATAAAGAATAGGTAATCATCACACACGATCAATCACACATGAACACCGGGATTTTTGGGTGGAAACCCAATTTGAGAGAAAACCACGCTATAGTCGTCTCGGTCTTTAATCTTTATTATTAAGAAAACTTCTTACAACTTTTAATAACGAGTCCTGGAACTCATGCCCGACACCACGAGCACCCACCTACAAAAAGGCTACAACCTTCACTCGTTTACCGACCTTTCTGGAAGGGAGCTTGGCAACCCTGCTCTCATTACCGGCCTCTCCTGGAAGGGAGCTACTACCCCCCAATGTGCTTTTGACCTCTCTACGGCGAGGGGGAAAGCTTCTATTTTTCGGACGCCGAAGGCTTCAACCTTCGGATCACTGAGACCACGTTTCATCAATTTTCAAAGAAGCTGGATCAAAACAACTTCAACACAATCCTTCACTTATCGACAACGTCCTTTTCCTAGAGCATCGAACGAACGGTGCCAGAAACCACGGTAACGAGAATATCGAGAGATAACCCGGACTTGAGGAATAAATATGCCAAAAACTCAATCGACTTTGAGCAACCATCGATTCAAATTATATACGCGCTTTTCTTCAAATAGACTCGCGTATATACGCGCACTGATAAAGGCAACTTCGCGTATACATCTGTGCACTTTCGGAAAGAAACCCTAACGAGTCCATACGCTCCTTTGTTTAAACATATCCGCATATATACGCGCGCTTTTCATGAAACGAACATGCGTGTAGATCTATAAAGATAAACTTTGTAGAGCAGAGATCGAGATCTATGGACTTACCCAGTTTCTTCAATATCTTCAATAGATTTACTTGGTCTTCAATACTTCTTTCGGATCATCCTATAGATTCATCATTTCCGGATACGAATATTTTGAGCCTTCATCATATTCATGGGTGCATCATAGATTCAGATCTATCGATTAAGAACGAGAATTCAACCATGCAAATAAACTCCGGTGGAAGTATTCGTTAAAGCCCGGACCCATGTACACCCTTTGCACAATGAGTTTCTTCTCCTTATATGGGGTTTACCCTTTATCAATACCATGAGCCAAAACCACACCTCTTCCGATGTTATTCCTGGACGGGATCAAATAGACAACCCAGCACTCAATACAATGGGTCAATACCATGGTAGTAACCCCTGGTTTTACACTTTTAGAGCGCAATTGAGCATACGCGACTTGGCACGTACTTTCCCGCGTGCATACGCTACTTCTACTAGACAAACCCACGTATTCCTTGAGACACACACTTTTCATCACTGGTCTAGCACATACTGGAATTCCTTTCATCATTACATCTGAGCTTCTCTGTAGACACATCAGATTTAGTTTCCATAAAGTACAACTTTCATCAAGTAGGTTGCAAAAATTGTTGACGACAGGGTTATAATAGCATGTGGATATCGCGGGTGTGGTTTGATTTCATATTTTTTAAAAGTTTCCTTTTTTTTAGGATGTATGAGTAGTGGTAGGCATAAATATAAAGGTAGAGGTAGGCAATATACTTCCAAAACTCCCCCTTTTAATGTTACATCATTGGCAAGTGAATCCTATAAGAAGGAGAGGGAAGACAAACCTATAGTAAGAAGATAAAAGGATAAAGTGAATGTAAAGATATATTTCATAGGGGAAGCCACTCTAGCTAGGGGATTAAAGCCTGAGACAAATTCAAAAGCTAATCATAATCCTAATCTAGAGATTAAGTTATCCCTGCATACTAAGTTCAACCTATTTAGGGGTGATAATATGGAAAAATGAGAAGGAGATGTATTTGTACAGGGACCAAATCTAGAGGAAGAGATAACCTTTATATCCCTTGTTGATGAACCTGGTATTGCAACAAGGATGTTGAAACTCCCAAGACTCTCAACTTCAATTATCAACCCAGAGTTCATACAAAATTAGAGGTGGAAGTGCTATATGCACAGTAGGTCAAGTTATACTCATGTCACCCTCAATAATTGAATCCGATCAAGGTATGAAAAGACCACTCCTTCAGCTAACTAAAAATATAATTTTCTCAAAAATACAAAATCCTACTCTAATAGCAACGAAGTGAATATTATCCTAAATGCAGAAATGAAATTTCCATTCATTAAATGTAAAGAATAACTATAATTGTGAGAAGGAAAAAATACTACACTATTTGTAGAAATTAACCATTCTACTCTAATTGAAAACCAATCAAGTCAACACTATACTTGAAAAATGTAAATCATTAATCTATTTGCAATTTGTTGGAAAGAGGAAATTTAATCTACATCACATAACTAGGAAATCCAAGAGTGTAACTTTTAAAACTAGGTCTGTTCTATTTGCATTGAAGAGTTTCCCTTCATATTACTGAATGCAATATATTTTTAGATTTAGTAATAGGCTCCTTACTCATTATATGAAATAATATTCATTGTGATTAAAATGTGAAAATATGCCTCCTAATTCTAATTGATGTCTTGTACTTGTAGTGAAGGAAGGATGGGTCTAGAGTGGTCCTTTAGTCTCCCTAATCATGGATTCAAAGCATGGATGTAATTTTTCAATACCAAAATGAAAAAATCAATACCTTAGAGAAAATATGGACAATTTTAGAAAGTGCTACAGGACTACTACAAGATGTTATAGGATACCCTGTTTTGCTACATGATTGCCATGGTTTGTTATAGGATTGGGACCGAGAGATTTTTAAGGGTAAGGAATGTGTTTTGAAGCTGAAGGAATGTGGATGAGTGTGTATGAAGGACTTGTGAGACCTTATTTCCAATATTATCACCCCTCATAGGCCCATATTGCAAAAAAATACATTCCCACGGTGTCATTCATTAACCTTGAAATTATGATCTTGGTGGTCGAAATTGAGAGTAGTATGAGATGGTCTAGGAGGAGGATTGAAGTGAAAAAGTTGATGTAGGATGGATTTTCCAAATCCTACAAGTCATTGGCAGTCCTTGCAGACTAACAATCAACCTATTTTCCTCTTGGGAAGAACATACATTTAATGATCAAATTGCATCAAAATAAACCAAAGTGGAAAGGATGAGTTGAATTTTATTTCATCAAGAACAATTATACCCTACAACCTACATCTAATCCATTTTCTAAGACATGATATTAAAGTTTAAGATGAAGAAACATACCATGCAAGAGAATTACAATCCAAATCCTAAATTCCAAAGAAACACAAACACATATTTTTGGCTTGTTGTTGTAGACTCTTCAACCATGCTTCCCACAAGAGAGTTGGTGATCGGGCCTACAACCACAAATTTTTCACTCTAATTTCTTCCTAAACAAGGAAATAAATACAAAAAATTAAAATAGGACAAATAAAAATTACATGAGAGGGACTAAAGCCTCTGGGTTGGCCTAAACCCAAGGCTTTCAGCACTTCAAAGTTAACTCATATGCAGATCAACAACGAACCTTTCATTAACATAAAATGGAGTTGAAATACATCATATCATAATGGAAATAATAGTCTCAAGTACTTTGCCTTCAATATATCTTCCTAGTCCCCAAAATTTTGAATCCTAATGGGCCCTTAAGCCTGTTTATTTATACAAAAAAATATTGAGGGAAAGATCCCTTGAGAGGAGGATTTCTTCCCTCCAAAATCTCGAATTTAGTGATCGGGTTCCCTTAGATCCTCACATTCACTTTATTTATTTTGTTTTCAATGGATCTCAAGGTGAAGATGAGTGCAAATGAGTGATTTTAGGGATCACTTTGAGTCAAAGGAGATTAATGTATGGGACAAGCCTCTTGCATTCCCTATAACTGCCTCCAACGTACTTCTTCATCATAAATGTACCCAAAAAACATTATCTTTCTTGCACATAAATGACATTAGGCCACAGAGTATGAAAAAAACCATTTAGTCTTCCTACTAAGCGCATTATATCCAAAAATGTAAATTAATGTGGAGAAAAGAAATAATTTATGGGTTGGAGGCTAGGAATATGGACCTCAAAATATACCAATTTATGGGACCCATTGTCACCCCCCTGATGAAAGTGTTGCTCACCCTTTGAGAAACTTACTCACTCATATGAATTCCATGCATGGCCCTGGTGTCCTCTCTGACATCCTAAGGAATCTTAGATGGTTTACCTTCCTATGGATATAACCATTCATTTTCTTCTATGTCTGCCCACTCCCTTTGTTATTATTCCTAATATCTTCTCTCTTGTCAACCCAACAACATGGGAGGACTAAGTTTGAGCCCTATCCAATTGATCTTCAACCTTTTAATGATTATTTTGTAGAGTTGGGTTCTCTCAAGGGCATTCCTTAGTGTTTCTTGGGAGTGATACTCTTTGATCTGTAAAATATAAGGAAGATTATTCTATATCCTTTGGAAAGCCTATAAGCTCTCAGTCCCGAAAAACCTAAAGGTGTCCTCAAAATGGAGGATATATTGTTCTTGTGTTTCCATGTATCGAGGGGACAATTCGGGATCAGTGGAGATGATGTTGTGGTTATTGATGACAACATTGGGGCTCACCAACTCTTCTCTAATGTATAAGGGCTCACTTTCCTCTTTGGTTATCACCCCCTTTACTTCCTCAGCCCCTTTTTCTTCATGGGTCAACCAAGAGGTTAGTTCCATCAGTTGCATGTACGACAATATTGAGTTGGGGTCCCAAAATTTCATGTATGTGAGGATCATATTATGCATATATATTTTCAACCAATTTGGCTCTAACCTTAGTGCTTACCTTTTGGACAAATTAAATGAACCTCCTATAATCTTGGAATGGTATAGATCCATATTGTGCCAATGTTTTTATTTGTAATTGCACCCATTTCTCCTTGAGGAATATGGCATAAGAGTTGGATGGTTTCCTGCATTGTAAGGATTTCACGGACAAACTTTCCATAGTGGAAATTTGTACCTCATTTTCCCACAACTACTCCCTTAGCCTCTTGTTTTATAACTGTATTTTCCCCTTTATGATTGATTCCTTTAGCCTAAAGCAATTTAATTATTTTCTCTTTGGTTTCACTTTTTCCTCCATGAAGCCCGCATCCTCTACCTTCTTGTATTTTGCAATTTTCATCCATTGGTTAGTTCTGCCTCTTTCCTTTTCTAGATCAAAGAAGAGGGGAATTGAAAATTTGGTAGGTATAATTCTCCCTCCCTCAATAACTTTGTAATAGGCCCCAAGGTGAGGTTGTGGTTCAAGCTCCTAGAGTGCTTAGGGACTTACTCCTTTCTCTAGTAATGTGGTTGCCCTTTCTTATAGAACTTTATCTTGATCCTACAGCAAATTTGTTCCTTCCTATACCAGGCTTGTATCTTCTTGTAACATGTATTTTTTCTCCTGTAGCACCTCTATTTTCTCTTGTAGCACCTCTATTTTCTCCTATAGCAGGGTAATTTTTGCTTTGATTCACATAGATGTGACTACTCTAGTGGTGGGACTCATTATGGGTGGAAAAGGCATTAGGGAAATTTTGAGGTCTAAAATGGGCCTCCTAAAGAAATCATAAAATAATAATGGAAATAATAAAATAATATTTGATTACAGCATCAAATTTTAGAGGGAAAAAATAAAAAACTACTTTTTCAACTCGCATTTTGAACTTATCTCCCTAAGGTTTTACCCAAATTTTGAGCAGGAATAATCGTTGGATGAAAAATTTAATTCCCCATCCAAGTACTACCCATGTTGCATGCTTTTTATGTACTATGATATACGAAAAAAGATAAATACATAAAAAACGTGATTGCAATCACGTTTTTTTCATGTATTTCTCATTTTTCATGTAGCAGGGTCCATGAAAAGTATGCAACATGAGTACTCCTTGGATGAGGAATTAAATTGTGCATCCAACGAGTACTCCCACTCAAAATTTGAGTAAACCCTTAGGGAGATAAGTTGAAAATACGAGTTGAAAAAGTAGTTTTATTATTTTATTATTTTTTAATATTTTTACTTTTTTACTCCAAAAATGGTGAATCTTCCCCCATGGTTGACATCATCATCTTGAATCATAATGGTTCTCATAAATTTTATTTTTATAACTCAAAATTCTCCTAATATTATTCACCCTTGGCTTTAGAGGAGGTCACCTCATCAATATTCTCTTCACCAGGTCCCAATTCTTCTTCTTGGTTGCTCGACTCATCAATTTTGATTGATACTATTGAAGGAGTCTTAGGCTTTCGTTGCTTAATCCTGGTGCTATTTCTCTTCTTAAATTATAAGGGGCCCTATTTGGGCTTCCTTCTATTTGGCGTGTAAGGTGTGCTAAGTGTGGCCAAGGTAGCAACCACCTCTTGTTCTATTTTTCCTGGTGAGAGGCTTATTTGCTTCCCCTATTTTCCTTCCCTTTGAGCCCTAGAGGGATCCTCAAGGGTATCTTCTTCTACTTTTTGTTTCCCTCCTTCTTCCTTAATTTCTTCTTCCTCTATATTTTCTCCTCGTTTTTTCTCTCTCTTCTCTTTCTCCTTCCTCTTGCCTATCTCCAACACTAGATTTTGGTGTCTCTTCTTGATGTGTTGAGGTAAGGGTGCATGTCTCAATGAATTCCTCCCTATCCATGTCCAAAAATTTAGCTCATAACATAGGGCTTCTAAGGTGGCTTAATGCATCCATCATAATGAGTAGAATGAGGCCATGATGAGAAATGTATTGATGATTTCCTACAACAACTCTCTGGCTCATTTCAATTATAGACTGAAGGAGAAAATGTGGAACACTAAGCCTGCTTGGAATGGGAAATCATGTTTGGAACCTAATGTCATAGAGAATCTTAAATTGATAAGAATATACAACACTCAAACTCCCTTCATAGGATATGTATTTAAATATTTTATAGGTACTTCATCCCATGGGTAGGGGAGGTTTTCCCTTCTTACTCCATTTTTTTCTTCAGTAGGATTCTCTTCGTGGAGGAAGAATATTTTATTGGTTGTGATGGATATTTTCCTATTTTCTTTTCCCCATATAAATCCTAAGGGTATGGTGGTCACTCGATTGATAAGATCTACATTTATATGGATGGAAATCCCCCTAAAAATATTGGTAGAATTGTCCTCTACTTGAGAATTCAGGGCCATGGAAAACTCATGTGTTACTTCATCACCATACCCCTTCAATTGTTTAAAGAACCCCATCCACTGGTGTCTCAGAAAAAATTCTCTAATAAGAGGATGTTGATGGATTCTAATTTTATATCTAGGCTCTCTTCAATTGAAACCTCCCCCCATGGTTTCTACTATTTCTTCCTTCAATTATTTGAAGGGATTTTTGCAAGCTTTTGCTCTAGTAATCTAGAGAAGAATCATACCCTCTACTTTATTGAAAAACTTCCTCTGCTATTTCCTTGACTTTCTTTATGTGGAAAAAAATGTTTTTTTCAAAGAAATGTACCTCTACATGGGTTTTCTAAAGGATGCTTGTAGTGTTAGCCACCTATAAAATTTTTCATATCAAATGGTGGCTAAATTATTTTTAAGCCTTCAAGAAACAATTTTATGGCCAAAATTGTGAGTTCTTAAAGTCTTATGAAGGTAAATAATCCTTTAGTTAATCTTCACTTCTGTTTCCCTCATAATCCTGAAAAATCTATTGTTTGCAAGGAGAAAGACTGCTCAAAAAATCCATTTTCCCCTTTATTTTACCCCTCCTTCCATTCATTAATAACACCATTTTCATCCCCTTTTTCTTCATAAAATTCCTCCATTTCCCTCATTTTCCTTCATTCCCTTCATAAATTCCCTTTGATAAGGTTCAAAAATCCTTTTTTAACCTTATAGGAACTCTCAAAATCCTCAAAAATTCCTTCAAAAATCCCAAAAAACAGTCTTTTTCTATTAAGGCCTTAAGCCCCTTTGGCCTTAGCCCCAGCTCCTTTTCTCCGCATAAGACCCGGAGCTGTGACCCGGAGTTAAACCCCCATCGTGCAATCACAATCAGGTTTTTCTATTTTCCTTTTTACCTTTTACTTTCAAAAAACTCTGATGTGATTAAGCCCTTTTCTTTAAAACCCCCCGATCCCCTCGTCTTTTTCACAGGACCATAGTTGCGCAATCGGGCGCTAAAAAAATTAAAAAACCTTTCCCCAAACCCCTTTTTCCTTTGTTTTTTTCATAAACCCAATGCATGAATTGAAATAAATCTGGGCCGTTGATCTTTTCAGATCAACGGCCATCAGCTCATCGCATCACACCCATTCTTCATACCGCCTCCCGCCAATGCGATCTCCGATTCAATTCGGACCGTCAATCATATTTCGATCCAACGGTTGATACTTCATCGCATCGCAAAATTTCCTTTGTTCCTTCCCTTGCCCTCTTCCGATGCCGATCTTCCCAATTAAATCTTAGCAGTCGAAACCACAATACCCGACGGCTAAGATCTCGTCACACCCTGCCCATAATTCTTTGCCTTTGCCCCTCCAATTAAGTCTCAACCGTCGATCTGATGGACAACGCTCAATCGCATCGAAACTTTCCACTTTCCCTTCTACCCTCCGTGATGCAGTCCCCGATTTAATCTGGGCTGTCCATTCCAAAGATCTAATGGCCAGGATCTTAACCTGACTTCCCTTTGTTATTTCATAAGCCCGAAAATTTAACTTCTCAATGAAAATCCACCGTTGATCTTTGCAGATCAACGGTCCTCATTGCACCCGATCTCCGCCCGATCCCCTACCTCATATTCCTTTCAGTGCTCCATAATTAAATCTGGGCCGTTCACTCCTAAGATCTAACGGTCGAGATGTAACCCGATAGGCCCAACTCCTTTGGGATGTACCCCTCGCCTTGTAAAACTCCTATCCAATCATGAGCTAACACCTGGATTCCACTAACTCCTCCATGCGTAGCTTTCCCCCGTCGAAAAATCTCGACCGTCCATTCCTAAGATCCAACAGTCAAGATATAAACCGCCTTTGACCCTGCCCACCTTTTCACCCGTGCATCTTACCTCATCGGGCTCTCATTCCCACCGTCAGATCTCTTTGCCTTTCATCCGACGGCTGAAACTCCATATCGCGCAATTTTGTGCCTGAACGTTAATGCCAAAAAATTACATGATATGGGTGGTATTTAAAAGACACGTGTCAAACGATGACCTATATCGCGTTTTTTTGGTAAAATTTTGAAACCGCCTCAGAGCTGCGCGAATACCACCATCTGTTTTCCGCTTACCACCCTCTTCCACTATGTAATTCTTTGTTAAATCCTAGTCGTCGATCGATCTGATCTGAAGGTCCTAACTTAACCTGATCACAAGTATTTTTCCCCTCACCTCTACTCCCAAAGAATTTCCTCGTCAATCTTGACCGTTCATCCTGTTGATCGAATGGCTCTCATCCATTCTCATTCCCACTCCATCGCCTGTTCCCTCTGCTCTCCGAAAGACTCCTTCACAAGATCTTGACTGTTAATCCATCTAATCGAACCCCTCACATTACTTCTCAACCCCAAGCTTTTCCCCCCTCCATCTATCCTCCGAAGATTTTATCGTGAGATCTCCACCATTCATTTCTTTTATCCGACGGCCCTGATTAAATCTTCCCCCCAATTCATTTTCCATCGCACAGTTTCCTGGGCATTTTTCCAATACTTCTCCACCGTCGATCTCTGAAGATCGATGGTCCCAATCAAAAAAATTTCCCCATTACATTTCTCCCCACCATCTGAACTCCCGATCAATCTTGGCCATTGATCAATCTGATCCAACGGCTCAGACTTAATCCTAACGTCATTCACCCAACCGCCTCCCCATTGAACCACATCGAGCAATATCGACCGTTGGTTATTTTGATCCAACGGCCATGATTCAATCTCATGCCCAACACCTCCAAAGCAACCTTAACCTATTTTTTCATGGGATTTTCTTAATTTTGTTCTTTTTTTGCAGGTTATTAAGGTTTCCACCACAATTTTAAAGTAAAAAAAAGGCTGGGAATGACGATTTCCCAGGAAAATATTCATGAATAAAATGAATCTACATGGTTCAAACTATGATTCCACCTGTGCCTCATGAGAATTTGTGAAGTCACAAACCTTTGTGCGCCTGCAAAACAACAAAAACACAGTGAACCTTAATTATACAGAGAGTATCAGTGTCAAAGGGTGAGATCAAAGAAGAAATCACTGTTTAAAGGTTTTAAACACAGTTTTGAGGGATTAAGGCATAAATTTGACTATCAAAGGCCTAATCCACACAGTTAAAGACAGTATGAAGACCTGAAGACAAATATTAAACCTAATCATGCCTAAAACACATATCAAAAGAAAATTAACAGTGTTTTAGGGAAGAACAATGAGATCTATCAGTCCGAGAGGTCTCCACTGCCACATCAGAGGCCAATTAAATCCTCTTCAGCTACCAAAGAGCCACCTGCAGTCTCGAATAAATCAGAAGAAGGCATAGTTATTACCTTATCAGTGATATTTTATTAAAAACAACCAGAGTTATTGTCAGCCTCCTTAAAGAGCTTTAAAGTCAACAAAATATGCCAAATAACCTGAATATTTAATGAAAACCAATTAATACAGAGAAATATCAGAAAAATTCTCCTTTACGCCCCTCAAAGGCTGAGAAGAATTAAATTGTATTAATTGAACTAGAGATATTTTATTTTATCCCACCTCCTCTTTTCTTCTATAAATACTTCTGAAGAAGATGAGATAGGGGTTGGTTGTAGAACTTTGATGTAATACTTGTTGCTCAAAACTTTATACATGTAAATATTTTTCAGACACACTTGAAGCTCTGTTTGTGATCAAAGAATTTAGGCTGAGAAGAGAAGATGATTGCTGTACTGAAACATTGGACTTGAAGTATGTAACTGGATTGACATCAATATACAAGCTGATTCTTGGGATCCTGGTCTATATCATTGGTGAAGTACCTCTTACTATTATTGTTTTCCTTTCATGTATGCCATTTTGTTCACTTATTCTATGATAAAGAATAGAAAATATAGAGCTAAGGATTTACTGTCAAAAGTACCCTACTCTCACTGATAAGATTTATCTTTATGTTTTCCTCCAATTGTGTATTTAAGAATGACTTAAGTTAAGTGTTAACATTATCAAGGAATGTTGGTTGGTCCCTGTCTTGATGTGCAAAACTTGAAAGGAAGTTCTTGAATGATATTTTTCTTTACATGCTAAGTAGAGTCAGACTAGAAAAGTTTATGGTTTGCCCTGTCTTCTAGTTTCTTTCTCCAAAGATTGTTTTGAAGGTTTCCCTAAGAGTATGCTGAAGCAGGTTTTAGATTTTAATGTATCTTGCTTGATCTTAAGCTGCACTTTGTTTTCTTATCTGTTTTCATCCTTTCTGAAAGTAGTCATGTGGATTGCTGGATTGTTTGTTTGATAAGTTAGCTTTAATACAAGCTTGTCTAAAGAAGTTTAAGGTTAGCCCTGTCTTTCGTTGGTTTCAAATAGTTTCTTAAAAGGATTTTCTTGTTTGGAAAGTTGATAAATCCTTGTTGAAATTATTGAATTTTTCCACCTTCTCAACACTTTTAATGTTCCATTCCATCATTTAATCTAAAAATATCTTTTGATATAGATGACTTTCCCCTTGGATTACTCTTGAAATTGTTGCACAATTAAACCCTTTTATGACTCCATAGCCCAATGGACTAAGTGCTATTTCATATCTATCCTATCAGTTGAATCTTTTTCTGATTATTCACACCTTCACCCCTTTGACACTCTTTCATTTCTAGGACTTTCCACTCAATTAAAAATCATGCTCAACCATCCAAACAAAAAAAAAACCCTTGTTCTTAATAACTAGCCTAATATCATACCAAAAACCTTAAAATATAAATCAATCTTTGCACTTATAGAGAGATCCCTCTCTGGATTCAGGAGGGCTAGATCCTAGAATCCCAAAGTGGTTCATAATGTTGTCTCTACAGTTTTAGTCTTGCCAATTTGTTGAAATTATAGGGAACTAACATGTAGAAGGAATCATTCACTTCACAATTGTATGTAAAATGAGGAGGAAGGATGCCACTTACCCTTATTATGAAGAATGATTTATGTTTATGGGGGTTTGGAGGAAAATACTCAGTGGTTTGGACTCCTTTTTACCACTTTTCCAAATCATGTAGCACCTCCTCTGTGTTCTTATAGCAATCCTAGTACCCATCTAGGAGTGGTGTTGAATCCTGTAGCACCTGCAAACCAAATTTGTAGCTTCTTCTGCAACACCCTAGGTAGCCTACGATATCATATAATTCGACCTTTGATGTATTAATCAAACTCTCTAACTATTTTTGGAATGAGGATCAATATAATTGAAATTGATCCTTGTCCTTTATTCCTTTTTGTGGTAATGGGCTCGACGCGCTTGGTGACCTGGCCTCTACACGTATTTCCTATTTTAGTTGTTGTCCTCACTCCTCGTAATTATCACTTCCCCTACTTTGGATTTTTCACGTTGCATGAGTGGATGAGTATATTACACTTTACTAATCGAAGTTTGTCATGTTTACTGGCCACATCTAGCCCATAAAAACTCTATCCTCACCCATTAAAATATTTTTAAGCATTATGTGCATAGGGAAGAGGTGATTAGTGTCATACCTGAGCTTACCTTGGATGTTAAGTTGTTGTATATTCATGCATGATGTTGTTGAACCAGTGGTTGATCAACTACTCTTTGAAGATGTTATCTTCCATACTCTTTCTTGTGCACAGGTCCTCAGTTAAAAAAAACAATATGATGATGTATTTTACTGATGAAATCTCTCTTTCAAACAAGTATTTTCCATGGTTTAATCTACTAATGTTGGGGTGGATTGGTGACCTTGCAACTACTTCTCGGGGATTGTGAGGTTTCCTCAAATCTCAAGGTTGGCCTCTTGATGCTTCAAGGTGGAAAGATCTTCATTCTAGAGCTAGAAAAATCCTCTTCCTATGGTTTTGTTAGATATGTGCAAGATGCTACAGGATTGGTCTCCTTCTTGTAGCAATCACATAGTTCCTTCTAAGGACTCATATTGCTTAATGTATTAAATTAAGTGAATTGTATACATCATGGTGAGCCTATGGACAGGAACAGGAGCTATGATGGTGGTGATAGTTTATGAAATAGGGCCAAGGAAGAGTTTCTTTTTTGTTTTTTTTCATGAAAAGTGATGGAACCTTAAGAGGGGCATTGGTTAAATAGTGTGGATTAGAGGGTGGAACCTTGAGAGGGCCATTGGTTAAATTGATGGATTAGAGGTGAAGGAGGTTTGATGAACCTCTCCTAACATTTCCCAAGGAAAAAAATGATTTTGATCCCTTTTTCTAAGCGGATATCAATCCTGTAGCACTTTTGGTTGATTATGTAGTAGTTCATGACAATCCTCTTGCAATTTAGGACAATCTTGTAGCATTACAAGATTGAGGTAGAATTGGGAGCAGTTGTTTGCTAGTTGATGGAGGGATGTAAGGAGATGGTAGGGATATGCGTAACATGATGGGGAAATTTAATGGCTATATTGGGGAATGGAGAATGGGTTGTGGCTATGTTCCTTCAACTTTTGTCCTCTCGACTGTCTAGAGTCCTGCAAAAGAAAAGTGTTAGAAAAAATTATGTAAGGACTCCTTTACCTCTGTGTAGTTCCTCCTTGTGTTTAATTTTTCTCTTTTTCTCTTTTTTCTTTTTTGTTTGATACATGTAGATTTCCTCTAGAGAGGTTTTCAATCTGCAAGCCTTCTTTAGGCACCTCAGAGGAGGTTTTCACCTGGGGATCTTTTCATCTTTTTTTTTATTTCTTTTCGCTCTTTTTTTTCTCTTGGGTTTCCTCATAGAGGTTTTAAACCCTATATTTGGACCTAGATGCTTCATGGAGGTTTTGTCCCATTTATTTATTTATTTTTTGGTCAAAATCTTGGTGAACTGGGGGTTGTGAGCCTCCCAAACACATTCATCTCCTTGCTAATTGAACTAATAAACTCCTCTCTAGACATAGGTCTTTTGTAAAACTTCAACTGATAGCCATTAACAAGCAAGGGGATTCCTTCCTCATCAATTTTTTTGATTTGGATAGACCCATTCTCGTAAAATGTTTCCACTAGATAGGGGACCAACCACATTTTCATTAATTTTTCTTTGAAATACTTGAATTTCAAATCATACAGAAGGTCCCATTCACCCTCTTGGAAATATCTCTCCCTAAATTTTTTTTATGCCGTACCTTCCACTGTAGCTGGACTATGTCAGTGTGTAGGAGAGCATGCAATATGAGCTCATCTAAAAAATTGAGCTAGAGTATCCTCTCTTGTTGTTTTACCCATGTGTGCAGACCACCCACATTATGTGCACAAGTTGAAGAACGATTGTACTAAAAGGACACATTATCGATAAAGAGAAGGAATATTCTAAAGTATTTTTGTGTATTTGCACAATATGTTTATTATCTATATTTGAATTTGTTTTTATGTATTGTGAAGTCTTGTGTATGACTATTTATGAATAGATAAGTCTTTTATGTTGTTTATATGTGTTGTATTGGATTTATTAACTCATAAGACTCTTAAAGGCACAGTGCGCAATAGTAGGAATTGATGGATAGGGAATAAACTATAGAAGTAGATATTTTCATCAACGCAGTTCAAGAAATCATAAGGAAGAAGTAAAGTAGTAAATCCATGTCCTAATATCCCCCTGGATGTAGAACCTAGTTGTAGCATCCCCCAATATTGCCTTGGGTGAGACTTTGGTCTACAAAGTAGATCGTTATCAAAAGGGTCGGTAATATAGGGTTTTGTTGGTAGTGTAGATACTTTGACCTGGGTATAGACCCCTTCAAGCCAAAAAATGGTTCTGTTGCTGGGACCAGGATCTAATTGAGGGATATGTGGATATGGTATCCGACAATAAAAGAGATCCAATATTAGGTAGATCTGAAGAAGTGAGAGTTTGCAGTACAATAAAATAGAAATCCGCAACTATCAATTGAAGCTTGGTTACAAAGATATCTTTTTTTTCAAAGGAGCACGAGATATTCTTCTCAATGTTTACTGACAAGCTGCATGAATGGCTATCAAGTTTTTCTGAGAATAATACTTGTTTTAAGAATGATGAGCCTACTATGCGGTGCCTTGAATTGTTACAGTGACTCAAGGAGACTGATAACAATATCTCAAGAGCTGTTGATTTTTGGATCGATAGTATTTTTGGAGGATTTATAATTGAGTTCGCCATAGACACATACGTATCTTACAACAAAGGTTTTTCAAGGGTCTGTGAGGTAAGTAATTGAATTATTTAAATTTGTGAATTAATATGCTTTTATGTGAAAAGGTTGTATTGCGCATGAAATCAAATTGATGTTGGAAAAAGTAATTCTAGGTCTATGTGAAGTGCTAAAATATTTAGGGTAGATCGTCAAAAATTCATTGAAATTGATTATAGTGCATTTTTGAGTGGATATGAAAGAAAATAAGAGAAATTAACCCCATAACCCCTAGAGGTGCATCATAGTTAGAATTTGGAGATCATCAGGGTGCCTCTGGGATTCCCCATCCCGCCACTCCCCTCGCCCCGCATCCCCATCCCCATACATTTCCTCAACCTCCATGTCCAACTCCATCTATGCCTCTACCTCCCCCATGAAATATGGCTAATGAGGCCATAATTCCTATTTTCAGAGGTCAGGGATGAGAGGATCCTGATCAATTTTGGTTTATCACCGAAGAAGTACGGAAAGCGCAACAGGTCATAGAAGATGGCATAAAGAAGGTGCAACTTGTCACAGTGCTGCAGGAAAGGGTGTTGGCATGGTATATGAAGCACTCCACGACGCATCCAGGAAAAAATTGGATGAGAAAAAGACAATGTTAAATGTTGAATTTAAGATTCCAAAATCACAGTCGCAGTTTATTACAGAGATAAAAGAGATCAAAGAAGTTGTAACTGAATATGTTTGGGAACTAGATCAAAGGTTCAAGATGTTACTACAAAAATTTAACTTCAAAAATTCTCGATGAGTAGCATAAGGAGTGGTTTACAGTTGTGTTATTGCCACTTATCAGGCTTTTTATGACACGACAGAAGATAGCAACATAGGCTGAAGCTCTAGAAATCGCTATGATGTTTGAAGCTTCGCCAGTCGTAGATACCCAAGTATGGGTACAACATATTTAGAGCCAATTAGCAGAAATGCATTTAGAGTTGCAAGATCCACTAGTATAAAATGATGAAATTAGTGAATAGGTGACTAAGTAAGTTGGTCACCACAATTATTTCAAGTGAATTACTACTAAATTTGAGATATTTTAAGTGACCAAACTAAAAATGACTAACTTAAATGACTAATTTAGTCTAGGGATAAAATATATGACTATATAATAAGTGACTAAACTAAAAGCGACTAACTTAAATGACTAATTTAGTTTAGGATTGAAATATATGACTATATAATAAGTGACTAAACTAAAAGAGACTAACTTAAATGACTAATTTAGTTTAGGATTAAAATATAAGACTAGATAATAAGTTACTAAACTAAAAGAGACTAACTTAAATGACTAATTTAGTCTAGGATTAAAATATATGACTAGATAATAAGTGAAAAAATTAATAATGATTAACGTAAATGACTATTATAGTCCAAGAATAAAAATATGATCAAATAACAAGTACAACAAGTATTTTAATTTGTCATTTATATTAGTAAAATTTAATTGTGCACACACTATTTGTTATGGGTTTTTTTTGGCATTGTTACATACCATGGTTGATTTTTGAACTAGATTCATAGAGAATGATTTATTAATTTGAATTCAAAGCATGTTTATTTATACATGGTCAATTGATATAAATCTAGAAGTTTACTCTAAAGCCATATTATTCTATAGATACATGCATTACAAAAATGTTCACAAATTTTAATAATGCATTAACATTCTTATAATGTACACACACTATTATTAGAAAACCATACATACTAACAATTCTTGTGGTTCTTTAATTATGTAGAATAACATGCTATGGCACCCATATCAAAGCTGAAGTTCAAGTATTCCTTAGAGAGTATCTATGTGGTTGTTTGGGGGTTACTTCATTGTCCTTGAACTATAGAAGCCTTTATTTAGGGCCTAAGGCCCTCTTTTCTCCTTCCCTCGAGATAGTACATTCCCCAAGACCCATTCTTATCATGCAAACTATACCCATGGTAACAAAGATCCCCCATTGAGGCCAAATACCCCCTATAGGTGTTCTGTGTAGTAATTAAAATACTTTTTCAAGAAGTTTGATCATGGGAAGATTCAAATATGACCCAAGCACCTTATGATCCTTCCTTGACCATGGTTAAGGCCCGAAGTGCCATACATGGTGCAAAAATATTCCTAATGATATTAAGGACAAAATTAAAGGCCTCAAGGCCCAAATATGTCACACAAAACCTTAAAATAGCAGTTGTATCACAACTAAAGGCTAGATATATCTTAGATAGGATATGTGTGGTGGTTTGAGGCCTTATTCACATCCCTTGAACTAATTTTTTTTTTTAGGGAATAAGGATATTTTTTTCCTTCCATATCCATCATAGAGGCCATAAAACCCATCCTTATTATGTAAAACACACTATTTGTTCTGACATTTCCATTCTAATATAATTATGTTCATGGACATTAAAAATGAGAAAGACTTGTTTCAGGCATAAGGCCCTTCTTCATTCCTTGGCCAAGATATAAGACCTAAATCCCATTTATGATGTGGAAAACCTCATGATGGAACCCTTATCCTAGATGGAGGCCTAAAATCCCTCAAAGATGATTTATATTGTTCTTTATGGTATTTTCATGCATTGTGAGCCAAAGAAGTTTCATTTTGGGATTGAGGCTATTGTTTTCATCCATTTGCAATGGTACAAGCCTAAGACCCATTCTTATTATGTAAAACATACCAATGATGCTAAATATCCCCCATATATTCCTAAGATTCCCTATATAGGTTATGTGTTGTTCTTTGAGAACTACTTCCAAATCTTAATCATCAAAGATTCAAATAAGGCCTAAACCCCTTATGATGTTCATACTTTTTCCAATCCTACACTTGTAAGCATCATATGTGATTTGAAATCCTCCTAATTTCATTAAGGTCTAATGATGAGGCTCCAAGACGTAATAATAGTGTGAAAAATCTTTGAATGGTAGACACGTCCCTTCTAGAGGCCAACGAATATCCCTTAGAGAATATAATTTATGTGGTGGTTTCAAGCTTTTTTAATGGCCAATGATTATTTAAGACTTAAGTCCCTTTCTTTAATGTCCTTATTTGGCCATAATAAAGGCCATGGGACTCATTCTTATTATGAAAAAACATATTAAATTCCCATATTCCCAGCTAGAGGTCTTGTTCATGGCAATTGAGCATGAGAAATATTACTTTTGGGACTAAGGCCCTTGTTTTCCTCTCCTAACCATAACATAGACACTAACTTCGATATGTGGTGAGAAATAATGGTATGGTGCCCATATCCCAACTTAATACCAAAAATTCATTAAATACGATCTGAGTGGTTTTTAAGTCTAGCTCATTACCCTTGACACTAAAAAGATTCTTGTAAGGCCTAATGCCTTTGTTTACCTCTCCTACCCATGGTACATCTCTTAAATCCTATACATGGTGTGAAAAAATTCCTAATATCCCATATATTCCTAAGATTATTTAGAGAGGATCTATGTGGTTGTTCAATGCCAAATTCATGAGCATGAGAAGCTTCATGTTAGAAATAAAGGCCTTTTTCTCCCTCCCTCATACTAATTATTATCATGCAAATAATAATAATGGTGTTCATATTCCTAGTCTAAGGCCCTTTTCATGTCCATTGGTAAAGGCCTTGAGAGTTATTCTTAGTGTGAAAAATGTGGTAATTGTGTGTAAATACTAGTAAAGATAAAAGCCCCAATAGAAATTCATCCATTGGTCATAACCTCTCATAATGCTAAATCTGGGAAATTGGCCATGTGATAGGTGGAATCTTAGTCTAAAAAAAAAAAATTGTCAAACCTTAGGATTGGGCATGTTATCATACCTTTTTATGTGTATATTTAAACAAGAATAAACCACATAATTTTAACTTTGAGTCTTTTAATTTTTCTCAATACATGAGAAAAGATGACCACATAAAAAACTGAAAGTTCAAGAAGGTTATACTCTTAACACACATAAATATCAATTCATAAGACCACTAATTATGTTTGTAAGCTTTACATATTAAATCATTTATATACAACTTAATATATTATTTATTTATATTGATTTTTTAATTTAATATTGTATATAGTTTTTTTTAAATATTATTGTTGACATTTAATTTTTTATTTTTATTTTAGATTAATTCCAATTCCCATCTACAAAAAAATCCACCCTTCACCCTTGAAATCCCTCAACTCGGCATCGTTCCATAAAGCCGGAGCAGCAGGAGGGCGGTTTGAGTCAGTTGTGGTCTTCCAACCTTGCGGAGCAAGTATTTCCAATATGAAAGCTTCAATATTTGGATGATTTGTGGTCTCGTAGACTACTATGGTTGTGGGGTATGCACAAAATGGGCAGGTTGAAGAGGCATTGAAGTTGTTTCAGAAAAATCCTGAAATAAATGTGGCCTCTTGGAATGTTATGATAGTAGGAGATGCGTAGTGAGGGTGTGTTGATGATGACATGGATTTTTTTGTGGAAACACAAAAATTCCAAAACAAGAAGTGGTTTCGTGAGCTTCTATGACTGCAGGATTCACCCAAAATGGGAATGCTAATAAGGCGCTAGAATTGTTTGAACATATGCTAGAAAAATATTTTGTCTCATGGAAAAAGATGGTTGTTAGATATGTGCATAATGGGTTTTTTTATATGGCTTTCAAGTTGTTTGATAAAATTCTTCGACGATATGTAGTCTCATGGAATACCATGATTGCAAGTTATACAAAAAATGGCTATTTTGACGAGGCTCTAAAACTCTTTTAACATATGTAATTGAAAAAAGTAAAAACCAGTGCAAAAACCTTCCCCAGCGTTCTACCAGCTTGTGCCAATTTGGAAGCTCTCTAGTCTAGAAAATATCTCCATCAAGATATATTTAAAGGAAAATTTGAATCTGATGTATTTGTTGGGAGTGCCCACATAGACATGTATGCAAAATGTAGTAGCATAGATGATGCAAGTAAAGTGTTTGATATAATGTCTACAAGAAATGTGGCCTCTTGTAATGTAATGATTGCAAAATATGCCATGCATGGATGTGACAAGAAGTCCCTGAAGATCTTTGAACAAATTCAACACTCCAAAAAAAAGTTGAACCATGTCACATTTGTTGGTGTTCTCTTTGCATGTTGCCACAAAGGCTTAGTCAATGAAGTTCGACAATACTTCAATTCCATGAGCACAGATTACCACATTACACCTGCAATGGAGCACTATTGGTGTATGGTTGAGATTCTTGGTCGAATTGAGTGCCTGAATGAGGTGCATGAATTTATCAATAAAATTCCAATAGAACCTAAAATTGTTGTTGGAAGTCTTCGTTGGGTGCTTGTAGAGCTCATGCCAATGTGGAGCTAGGAGAGAAAGTGACAGAACACCTTTCTAAATTTGGTCCGCATTTCTAAATTGAACCCTATTATTATCGGCTCTTGTGCTGCGTTCAGACATTTATGGTGCAACTGGTTGGTGGGACGCTATTAAATTAGTATGAAAAATATTGAAACCAAAAAGAGACATGGATGTAGCTAGATTGGGATGAATAAGTAGATGTATACTTTTCTTGTGGGAGAAGGTTATATCTCTATCAGATAAACTTTCTGCAGAGTTTCAAATATTTTTTGCATGATTAAAGGTAGCAGGCTATGCTTCTCACACGATTTGCAATAATGTTGTGAAGGAGCAACCAAAGAAAAATATTATTGTCAACACGGTGAGAAGATGCCATTTGCAATTGGTCTTTTAAGCACAACCTTGGGACACCTATCTGGGATGAATAAGTAGATGCATACTTTTCTTGTGGGAGAAAGGTTATATATCTATCAGATAAAATTTCTATAGAGTGTGAAATATTTTTTGGATAATTAAAGGTAGCAGGCTATGATTCTCACACGATTTGCAATAATGTTGTGAAGGTGAAACCAAAGAAAAATATTATTGTCAACACGGTGAGAAGCCACCATTTGGAATTGGTCTTTTGAGCACAACCTCAGGACACCTATCTGGGGTATCATAAACTTTGAGTATGTGGTGCTTTCCATTCTACCATATTGCAGAGATAATTTTCAGTGTTAGGGTGCCAATCCTTTCCAACATTTCAAAGCTCGACAGTGCTATTGTGGTGATTATTGGAAATAGTATGTGAACTATGACATCCTCATATGCATCAATTTTACTTATTAGATAATGTTCATCTCGTATAATATTTTGGATATGGTGAGATGAATGTAACAAACCAATATATAGAGTGTGTATAAAAATCGTTGATTCATAGCTAGTAGTCCAAGTTCCTAACAAAGCTCTGGTGTATGTCATAGTAGCTTACCTTTAAGCTAAAGAATCATATGAGCATAAACAATGTTTGCAATGAATTCCATTGGTTTCATTAATTCACTATAGAAAAATATTTCCATAAACCACTAATTAATTGGTGAGATCTACCAGAAACGAGTCTTTCAACCAAAAATACTCACTTTTGCAATTTTTGAAAAAAATGGCGGATGTAGCGAAAAAGTCGGATTTTTTTCTTCAGGTTTTCTAGTTCATTTTTTTTAATTGTTTGACTATTTTTTTTCGACTCGGATTTTATATCCTCACTGATTTTTTCCAAATTTGTGACTTGTAACATTGTTGTTAAGTGTAGTTAATGTCAAATTATTTTGAATGTACTTCATATGAATTTTAGATGTCATTGGATTTCATGGAAATTGTTTCTGTATTGATTTATATGGAATTGTTGAATTTTTTGACTCTTTTGTGGAAAATTTTTCCAAATTGAAAACATATTCATGGTACTTAAGTCAATATCTAACATCTTACCATATTATGTAAAATGTTGAAATTGCATGGAAAACGGTATTTTCCAGGACACATAAGAAAGGAATATGGGATAAAAAGTGGTGTTATACAAAACCCTTAAACTATTAAAACATGCAATGGCACTGCCCATTTCCATTGAGGATAGAATGGCATCACCGAAGCACCTGGACATGTCTTGGGACATCCCATGGAGATAATGGGACATCTCGGGGATGGAAAATTGTCTATCTCTTAAATCCTAGTGGTGCCTTGATACATTTATGTTTCCTCTCCCTAGAGTGGAGGAATGCAGGAAATGTAGGGGACATATCCTTACAGACTACTGATAAATGCAGCTACATGTTGTGGCTATGATACTCCTAATAGTACATAAATTAAAACACTTGAATTCCTTAAGGTAAATCCTCGAAGGTATACACCTTTCAAAAAAGGATATTTTTGCAAGTTGTTCTCCCCAGATAAGAGAAGTATATATTGATTTTTCCATACATATTCAATATCTATTGGAAAAATGACATGACACTAAACAGATAAGGGTGATAGAAAAACAACATTTCCTTTGCAAGAGTTTCAATCATGAATCTCAAAAAGGTCTAGATTTTTTTCCAAAGAAAGGCTCAAGGATCAAATTCTTTTCCAATCATGAATCCCTAAAAGGTCCATTTTTTTTACGAATGGGTGTATTAGCAATTTCCTTTCTGAATTGGGGCATGGGTGGGTGTATTGGAAATTTCCTTTCTTAATTGGGGCATACCCCACTCAGATGTTCACTAGGTATGTCCTTTTAAGACTATTTTATCTTGGATTCCCAATCCTCAAATAATATCGGTCCTCTTCGACCACTCTTGTCTTGGATACCCATCCATTCCTCAAATATTTTCAGTCCACTTCCTATTTTTTAATTTCTCTCATGAAGGAAATCACATATATTTATTCAGTCCTCCATTCACCATTATTCATCCATTCCCTTCACTTAGATGCACGATTGTTAGTTGTGGCCTAGTGCATTACACATGATGAAGTTAATAAAAATGTGATGTTTATCGTTACTCCCTATCAACCAAAGAGGATATCCCTATTCCCACTTGATTTAGGGTATAGACCCATGCTCCTTCACAAATTGTAAGGGGACTTCACACTCGCCCTAAAATATAGATGAGATTCTCCTAGTCAACCATTTGTGGATATAGAGAAATGAAGTCCATATATTTCTAAGAGGAAGGAGCATCACTTACTCTCAGTGATTATTGGAAATGTCTGAATGCTTCTTTCTAAATATAATTTTGTCCAAAAATAATTTCCCTAGCGTCATTCTTAATTTTCCAGATATAGTTTTGCAGACGATTCCTGATAGTCACACTGTGGAAATATCTACTTTTAAGATTGTCTTAACGATTTAATTTCTTGAATTTGTGTATATGTATGATCACTTTCTGATTTGAAATGCTAGATCCTAATACACATAAAGAGATAGTGATTGAAGCCCAATAGTTCCATTATTGGTGTACTCTACACACAATTTAGACAATGCACACAATTCTTAAATATTTGATGTTTACATATGGAATTTATTATTGTTTAGGGGTTCTTTAAAACTTACATTGATCTCTAGTATTAATGGAATTTTTTTCTAAATACATAGTGGTTAATGTGCTCACACACTATTTCTATTTCTCATGGTTCATTAGTTGTAATTACACACTTTGGAATGTTACAAATACATCATTTGGGTCACAATTCTATGGTTACAAACTACCCAACTATAAATGGTGATAAATTGATGGTAAATGGATGACATTTGAATGTTACAAATGTGTAAGTGGTCCACATTCAACTTTTTTGTCTTCATTGTCCTTAGTAACAATGAAAAGTTTGAATACTTCCTTTATTTATCACCGCAAACACATAACTCTTTTTCTTCCCAACCATAGTTAATACTATTGGCATATGATCTCTTAATTGTGGAATGGTCTCTTGATGATGATAACGAAATCTTAATCTCTAATTCTCATTAATATGATGAATGAATGATCTAATGCCTTACTTGTATGGACACAATTTTATAATTCATTTTCTATTTTTATTGTGCCATTGTATATATGCTTCACTAGCATCTCATGTTATATGGTTAATTGAGCAATGTTTTTCTTTAATTTTTCAAGTATAATTTTGTTGCATTAATAAGCATAGTTTTATAATTAAAATCATTCAAAAAAAATTCTTAATTCATGGTTTGTTTGAATATTTTCACATTTATCCCTAGCCTTTTACTTTGAGAGTGAGTAGTGTCAAATCACTAGTCTTCGTTAAATAAATTCCCTTCATTACTCAATGACCTAGCATAGCTCGATCTTTAAGGATTCCCCCATTGACAAGGACATCCTTATTCTAGTCTAAAAGTGAGAGAAGGCGACCAAGGTGACATTGGGTGGCTTGGTTGAGAGTTTCCTTTTAGGCATTCTTGGTGGTCTTAAGACTTTTTTTTTCTATGAGTGTGTTTGGGCAGCGAAAAAATTTAGAAAATGCTTACAAGAAAATTAGTTTCCCTTATTTTCATCACCTAAAATACCTCCAATAAAATCATGTGCTTTTAATAACATCTAATTTTGATAAATAATTAATTCAATAAAATTTAAAAAACAAGATTATTATTATTAGTTTTATTTTTTGTATGAGATCGATTCTATCCCCTACCACAATCACCTCCTAGTGTACCCACATTTCCTCACATGCGGCACACTGAACTAATATAAGTTCAAACCAATAACATCATAAGAAATGCCTTAACACCACATTCTATCATCAACTGATCTACACCATGGAGCAAATTAAAACTAGATTTTAATATTAAAAAATATAGCCATTTTATTTTAATTGGAAATCAATTTTAATATCTAATTTGAGGAAACTCAGTAAAATAGAGTTTAATGGGAAATTTATTAAACAAAATAAAGTTTAGTGTGTGAAATGTTATGAAAATAATTTATTATAATCCCCCCAGCCTAACAATGGTAAACTATTTAGGCTTTGGATCTCCCGAAATCGGCTCAAAAAACTCTTTTTCAAGTGAGATCAATAAGTGTCTCCCATTTTGTAATTCTGCTAGCCATCCTTTGGCCATCTTCTCACACTTGCCCGAACCCTCTATTTCTGCACTTCAAATTATTTGGATTGGAAGGTATTTTTCACTCTCCTGGTTTTTCTCTTTTTAGCAATTTATTTTTCTTGCTTTATCTTCGAGTTCTTCCTCTATTATTTTATCATCTAAATTTAAACTCTCACTGATAAGGTTTTTCCACCATGGTATAACTGTGTGGACTGGAATTGGATCAATGGAAAAAAAATATTAAACTGTAAAGGTGGTAAATTTGGGGTTCTCGGTGATTTCTTGGTAAACCCTAGGGGTTATAGGGGTTATAGATAGTAGATCCTTCCTTTATAATTGGCATTATTTTACAACTTTGAAATGTTTCTACGATGGTAGCATCGATCAAGATATCTATGGTGGGGCTCAATTTTTGGTGGATCTGCATGTTTGGTGCCCCCAAAAGGTCAGTTCCTTAAGAAATCGTTTTAGGAATTTGATTTAGAGTTGGAACCAGTCAGGTTCTTCCCTACTTCAAGTGACGATGTCTGCTAACCAATAACAACAATTTTTTACACAATTAATACAATTACGATAGTACGATGGTTTCATCTGGCTGAGGCCATTGGTGGCCCATCTCCGAAAATACTACTCGCATCAAACTATCAGCAGCCAAGGTCAAGCAGGATGAGGAGGGATCAGGCAGGAAGTACATGCTACATCGCGCACCAAATCCACTAGTTCCAAATTGGTATCAAATTTCACCTCCTTATATTCGAGGATGAATACCTACTAGTGTAGGGAATTAATTAATTTAATAATTTTTATTTATTTTATAAGGTGTTTGCAGAGGAACTGATCTGGGCAATCGATCAACGTATACGAATTGGAAATGTAATCAATCAATTCAGGATGAATGGATCGACGGAGATAATAGAAAACATAATGTTGGGCAGATAGAATTGAGGTTCTGAGGTGCCCCTGCCTGAACTTCCGTGATGGATGGATACAAATTCGTGTAGGCTTGAGGGGTCTTTTGTAAAGTACTCATATCGACTCACTTGAAAGAAAATATGTGTTTGTCTATTTATTTATAGATGGGTGATAAAATTCCTTGTAGCTTCATGTGCTAAGATCACCACCTGCAATAACCATTTCTCGAAGACCCCATGGAATCTTATAACATGTAGGGACAAACTCATAACTTACACAATCTTATGCATGGCCATGGCCATTGACGTGGCATGGCTTCTTGTGTTAGATATTTTTTTTTGAATAGGAAAAAAATATCTTGAATGTAATATTGAAATAGAAGCTGCCATTATTACAGGTGACAATTACAAAGCTAACTCCATAGTGAAAAGAGATCTTCCCTATATACAACATATAGAATTACCTCTAAAATATAATGCTACAACCTTTATCACAATCCAATGGTTCAACCTTGAAAGGCTTCTCTTTAAAACCTCTCATTTCGATAGAGGCATCAGAGAAATTGTGAAATTTCCTTTCTAGTCAAGAGATTGAGATACATGTAAACATGATGGACAACGTATAAAAACTATGGACTATAGCTACAGATTCTCACAATAACTAATGAATAATTGGCTATGATGTTGAAGTATCACTTTCCTAGCATTCATCAAAATTGATAAGTTTTCCAGAAAAAATTTTCCTCTCGAATCTGCCTTTATTGGGGAGTGGCTTCTCTAATCTATCTTCAAAAGGTGTAGTGTGGAAACTTACCTTATGATCCTCTTTATATTTATTTTTTGAGTTTGGTATTCCCTTTCCGTCCCACCACTTGGGAGACATACTTTTCTTATCATTCCAGTGAGTTGCAATTATCCCTATAATAGGCCCGTCATCATCTCCACTAGTTTTACTTAATGGTGATGTTTTCAAGGATGTATATTGTAACTGATGAATCGATAAGGCTCCTAATATAGGATTTTCATCAATATTTTTACTTGAAGGTTAGCTTAACATCTCGTCTCAAGTTTTATTTAAGTTCAACAAGTTTGGCAGTTAGGAGGAGGCATCGGGAGGTTATCCTCCACCCGAAGTCACATTGTATACCACACAACCAGGTGGTAGACATTAGAGGTGCATTGGCAGGAGGGGTGGGGAACTTGGCCCCAACCCCTTGTTTTTCATTCACCATGTGACCTGTGATGCAAGGGAGTGAGGCAGGGTGGTTAGGCCTTAGCTTCGGGTCTCATTCATTACCCACACAATAATGGCGGAGGCTCTGACGAAGGGGGCGGGTAGTTGGCTCGGCCCCTGATCTTATTAGTTTCCACACGACCATGCCGACCGACGTGGAGCGATAAGCCAGCAGGGGTGGGTGGTTAGCCCCAACCACCAGCTACATGGCACTCCACAAGACCCTAAACCGATGCCTAGGTGTTATGGCACGTTTTAAAAAGGTGAAAAATTTCACCTTTTGCATAAATAATCACAGTAGTCCCAAGATAAATTGTCGCTCGATAGACTATGTAAAGGTAGAATTCATAGCACAGTTAGTAGGTTTTGTCAATCTGTAGGGAAGATAGTATAGCTTGGTTCCAAAAAGCATATCTTGCTCATTTTTTAACATTTTTTAGCTCAAGAAGAGCCTAGATAGGGGTTTTTGAGTGTCTTGAACTCAATCACAACCTTATATTTCTGATTTTAGCAATTTATGATGGAATTTTTGCAGAGTCAATTCCTTTAATGATAAAGACAAAGAGAGTTTTGAGACCATATGGAGGCATATTTTAGCATGGAAAGATCTTAGTTAGAGGTTTTCTAGCCTTCCAGTTTCATCTCCAGCATTTGTTACTTTAGGAGAGCATCTATATTCAGTTTTTTCTTAATGTATTTCTGAGAAAATCCATTTTCAGGACTTCATTATGAAGTAGTTGTACATTTATTATTTTTATATTTCAAATGGAGTACAAGGACCTAGAATGAGAGAGTCCTTTTTTTGTTAACATAATCATGACTTGTTGTAGGGAGTCATATTTTTTAGTGACAATTATTTGTATACAAATGTTTCTTTGTAGGAGAAACGATTCCACTCTAGAGTCAACAACTTGTAATGTGCTCATTCATTGTTAAGATCAATAAAGCGGCCTAGCCATTGGATAAGGGCCCAGAGACGTAACCTAGGAGGGTTGAACTCCATTATCACTTGCTTTCTTCTTCTTTGCATGATTATCATCTTGAGTTGCATATGAATTAGTTTCACTTTTAAGTTCATGTGAAAACTTAACCAATCATATTTGAATAGGTTGCTAAAATAATTTTACATTTAAAGACCCAAGTTTTTCAGACTTGCAAATTGTCAAAGGATGATCGAGTTTTCTTCCATTTTCAGATCATGTGGTATCAAAGCAAGTTATGACTAGATTGAAAGTATGTGAATGAAACTAAAGTGTGAAATATTCCAAGAGTTGGAGGAGATTAATCTATCTGTTCAAATGGAAAATTTCGAGCTAAGGATATTTATTAAAGATGTAGAGGAGGAGAAAAGGTAAATTCACCTGCAGTTGCAAAATATAGTCGAGGAAAATACTAGTGATTGTTCCATCCCGGAAGTAGAAAAGAGTCCCTCAAAGATGAAACCAGTTTTTGGGAATGGTCAGTATATAGGATATGGATCCTATAATGAGAATTATGTTTTCATTTTTTGTCAACATATGAAAGATTCTCCCCATGTGCTAGTTGGTAAAATTGGTTGTATAGAGGCATCATCCACTTCTTCATCAACATATGAAACAAAAAATATGGGTGGTTGGCCAAAATGAGGTAACTAGTATTTCTAGTCTACTCCTTGATTTAATCTTGATAACACATATTTTGCAACTTTTGAAAAGCATAATGAGGGGATTGGTATGAAGCTTTTAACTCAGATGGGGTATGATGGAAGGGGCCTCATAGTCAATGGCTAAGGAATCATTAATCATATCGAGGTGGAGGAACGACCATAGTATGAGGGACTGGATTATGACCATGAAGAAATTGGAGGGTGCTCCAAAATTGTTGAGGAAACAAAATCGTCAAGTATTGAGTTCATGCCAAAGGGGTTCCTTCGAAGTGATGGTACAACACACCATGATGGTAGTGATAGTGTCAAATTTTCTCCACAAATAGATGAACATTCCAAAGGATATTCCAAGTCCGGTTTTCTTTTTCAAAGTAATAGCCCAAAAGACATGAATAAGCCTCATGAATCTTGTTTATAAGTACTTCGCCTGTTGGGAGGTCACAGGGTCAAATCTCCTTGACACCATTGGTGTTAGGCACTAGTTTTTGTGCCAACAGGTTGATCTACCTGGATTTTCCCTTGGATGTAAAAAGGTATAAGCCTCATGTATATTCTAGAAACGTTTGTGCTTATAATCATTTACGGAAAATGTTTCCCTGTAAATTTTGTGATGCATCTGACGATTGTGTGGTTGAATGTAAGTAATGTAAAGTGGTGGTTAAAAAAAATGGATCAAATACTTGGGACAAGATATGAGGAACCTCTCTGAGGTATGAAGACTTATTTGTTGATGGGAAAGCGTAAGAATTATTTTACTCACTATAGAATGAATGGGCACTAGATTGAAAAGTGTTGGAAACTCCATCTAGAACTTCATCCCAAGAAGGAAAAAGAGGTCATGTGATCCCCTGTAAGGGTAGCAACAAGTGGAAAAGTAGAAAATAATGTAGTTCCCGAAGCAACCTTTAAATCAGAGTGAGTGCAGAAAGATAACCCATAAGAACTGCTAGGAAAAGTATGGGTAGACTATTTTGTACAATTACCTTGCTTCATAAAATTCTAATTACTTGTTGTATATTCCCATTTTTTTACTTTGTAAAGTGAAGACATGTGCAAATCACTTATCTGCAAAAGGTGTATTTCTTTGGCACGTTATGATATTTTGGCTTAATGATGAGTCAATTTGTATGGAAATTTTGGGGTAAGAATTTTCATTTCATCCAACATGTCTACAATTGGGTCAGACACTCATCTATACAAGTATTTATATGTGAAGCTTGTTTGTGTTATTTTCCAAATTCTTTTTGGATTTTATATTTTATAAATATTTTACAAAATATTACCATAGAAATGTGGAAAAACGCAAGCATGTCATTGAACAAATGCAGCTAGTACATCAAAGAGTACAACTGTATCTTGAGGATAGAAAATCTAAGAGTAAAAAAATGCATGGAAAGCATTGAGTTGCTTATGATTTCTGGGTGGAAGACCTATTTTTTTTTCTAGCAAATAAAGACTTCAATGTAATATTCCTAATTATATTTCAGCTAGTTGGAATATTAATTTTTTCTTTTTTCATTTAGATAGATGAATAAGAGGGTAGAGAAACCAATAAATCTCTTTACTAGGAATAAAACAACTTCTAATATGAATGTGGATCATTGTATTAGCTGAAAGAAACACTCTTGGGTGTGAATAGGGGCTAAAACATGAGTATGGGGTCAAGTTTGACCAAATCAACAACGTTGTCATGGAGGTAGTGGAGAGTTATTGGAGGATAGTGCAGTTACGATGGAGGAGTGTATGCATGAGAGTAGCATACTTAATGAGTGGGACCAGGGGTGAGGAAGCTCACCAAGCATATAAGGAAGGGGGTGGCAGCCATAGTGGGATTTCTTATTATTTTTTATGTCTTGGTACTTTATGACTTTCTACACGCTTTAGCTATTTAGCGAAGTCTGATGTGTTGTTTAGCACAAGGGTGTTTTCGAGCAGAAATCCCACCCTCATCCTCGGGGGACTTTGAGTGCCCACTCAAGAGATGTTATTTGAGCTTAATTCCATTATCCAGCATCAGGCCAAGCTTCCCCCTTCATCAGCAGTGCAGTCTCCTTTAGGAATTATGTTATTATGCAGGGCAGTTACAGTGGAGGGTCAAGTACCCAAGTTGGTGAGCCTATTTTTCAGAAAGGGGAGAAACCCTTCATCCGAGAGACCTTTTGGGAGGCTCCTTGAGCTTCATTTCCACCATCTGACATTGGGCCAAACTTCATCCATCTTCAACAATGCAGTCTCCTTCAAAAACTGCATTATTTTGGAGGGCAGCTGCAGTGGAGGGCTTAGTGGCCAAGTTTGTGAGTTGGTTTTCCAGTGAGGGGAGCAACCCTTCATCCGAAAAACATTTTGGAGGAATGTCAGCCATTTTTATATCATATCAGCCACCTCCTATTAGTTACATAGTTGCAGTGCGTTATTCAGCCCTAGGGTTGCAACTTTCATATGGTGTATTTCCGGAAACCCCTTCTGGGTTGTCTTGGAAAGGTGCTAGAAAGCTTAGATCTTTGATCCCAACATTTTCTAAGCATTATACCAGCAGTTATTTGTATTTTCAGTTTCACCCTGAAGTTATTCTCCATAGGAATGCGCAGTCATATGTTCTCTGATATTTTATGTAGCAGCAACATTTCATATGTCATGTACTGGGTCATTTGAGGCTTGTTTTGCCTAGCCTGAGTGTCTTTTTCCTCAAGATCTTGTACTCATTTCTCTGCTATAATATGAAATAAAATGGCTCTATGAAATTCTCCTATTGGTGTATTGATATTTTACTGCATTTTCCAGTTTTATGTGCTACATTCTTGTTTTTCCTAATTTGGAATATTACACTAGTATCAGAACATAATATTGGCTCCACGTGTGGGGCACCACATCTATAAATCTGGAGCAATGGATGGAAGAGAGTTTCCAAAAATTCTTCTCCAAACTATGCAGGATATTTCCAGATAAATCAAGGAGATGAGGATGGAAAGACATAAAGAGACCCTAATAAGGTCTTGACATGGAGAGAGTTCCGGCACCTCACTTTATTGGTGTGAGCAATCAACATTACAACCAGTTCCACATCACTCCACCATGCCTACATTCCTAGCAATAGGGAATGAGGTAGGAGGAACACAAAAGGAGGAGACTCTTGGTGATTATCTCCTAGAATATGAATCTCAACCTCAGAGGTTCAAAAAGCATCTAAACTTAAAAGGGTTCTATCAAATCAAGGATAATAGAAGACCCAGTAATCATAATAGAGGTAGAGGGTACATGTATAACAATGGTCTGTAGCATACCTTGGGTATATTATTTCTGCCTGATTTTGATGGGTCACCCAAGTGCATAGCCAAGGCTTGGGTAGGGAAATTAGACATCTATTTCCAACTGAACTTAGTTTTAGAGATGGAGGCCATTAAGATAGCAACACTGCACCTTGAAGTTGAAGCACATGAGTGGTGGTTTCATGGCCTATCTACATTGGGGCATGCTAGTATAACCGCTTATGTAGAATTTACCCAAAGGTTGGTGGAAATATTTGACCAAAGAGAGCCAGGAGCTCATTTTGTTGAGCTAGCTAAGCTCAAGCAGTCAGGATATTGGAGAAATATATCTGAATTTTTGAAACTTTCAGTCATGTTGCCAGATCTATCTGCAACTAGAAGAGTACACATGTTTATTGATGGACTAGAAGATCCTTTGCATAAGTTGGTAGAATCCACTAGACCAACTATGCTCTAGGATGCTATTGAAAGGGCTAGAGACTTGAAAAATAATTTTCCAAGGGCAAGAGCCCTCCTTCAGCAAGATTTCTCCTCTCAGTCAAAAGGGGAAGCTATGAAGCTTCCTCCCTCAAGAGAGAACCAAGACAAAGGATCTCCTAGTGATGATGAAGTATTCTCCGATAATGATGAGGAGGAAGAAGAAGAGATGGAAGAAGATACCAGTGTTGTAGCACCAGGAGGAGATCCACCACCACCTGGAGGTGGAAATGGAGAAATTCGTCCAACTAGAGGAACTGATGCATCCTTGCGGGGAGTTCCAAAGAATCTAACATTAGGAGACCGAGGCACAGTACAGGAGAAGCATGCCTCGCTATTGATAGATAGTGGGACTACCCAAAATTTTATTGATGACCAACTAGTTCAGAGGGGAGACATACCCACTAGTGATTCTGAAGGATTCTTAGTTGTGATCCCCGATACTATGCAGTGGGGGAAGTGTGTTCCAACATTGAATATAACTTTGGGGACATACACCCTAATAAATCAATTATTTGTGGTTAAGACCCTTGACACCAATGTGATATTGGGTGTGCAGTGGCTGATTACACTAGGGAAGGTCACTACAGATTGGAAGGCCTTGCAGATGGCATGGATAGATAAGAAGAGTGGTAATAATCAAAAGATCAGGGGCATGCACACCTATCCACCTCAGGAATCCTCCACATATAAGGTGGAGACTAATTTGTGTAGAGGATGAAAGGACAAATCAGTCCACATAGATATGCAGTTTACTCTAGACCATGATTTTTTATTATTTGGAGGCATTCTGATCCAGGTGGATATCGGTGGCCTCCCACCTATTCCATTTGGACCCGCAACATCAATTCTTTCAGTTTTTCAGCTTCAGCACAGCTTACTATTTATAGCAGGTTTTCGGGTCCTGCACACCCGGAGCCGTTTTGGGGCATTAATAATCCAGGTGGATATTGGTGGCCACCCATCGAGTCCATTTGAACCCCCACCATCAGTTATTTCAGTTTGTAAGTTTTTGCACAACTTACTATTTTTAGTAGTTTTTCGGGTCCTGAACTTCCGGAGCCGTTTTGAGGCCCTAAACGACGTTTTTTGGGTATCGTTTTACCAGCGAATTTCGGACAGATCTTTCTAACGAGCTATTGAGCGCATCAAATGGAGATTGGATGCCAAAGTTACGTCCCCGGGAAGTTGAACCACCAATTTACCCAAACGGGGCCCATAGTTTTGGCGCTTCATCTCCTACGGTTAGGGTTTTGGACGTTTCGGATTCTACATTGTTTCTCAACAATAAATAGGCCCTCAAGCCTCATTGTAAGACAGTTCAGGGGGCTGGGAGCCGATACATATCTTCTCAGAGATAAGCGCTACCAGTGCCCTAGCTCGCCACATCTCCATCATGTCTGCATTGTAACACAGTTCAAGGGCTGGTAGCCGCCACATCTCTTCTCAGGGATACGCTGCCAGTACCATATCTCTTTTATTTCCATTATGTATGTAATAGGCCTGCGAGCCTCAATGTAACACATTTCAGAGGCCTACATACGCCACATCTCTTCTCAGAGATACGCTACCAGCGCCCTAGCTTGTTTCCATTATGTTTGTAAGCTTATTTCAGTCACTCGTTTATTAATAAATTGAAGCATTATTTCCGCTGCATCTCTATGTTCATGGTTATTTCTATATTTTGTTGTGTTCCTGCATAAATCCGGATCACATTCCACCAGGGAGGCCCCTGGATTAGAATTTGGTTAAAGAGTTCTCACAACAAGTGACACCACTCACAGATCTGGCTAAGAGGAGAGCCTTGTATGGGACTATAACAGCGCAGAGGGCCTTTGATTGGCTCAAGGAGGAGATGAATATCTTCTTGGTATCGGTATTACCAACTTTCACCAAGCCTTTTGCACTGAAAGGTGATTCTTCAGGAGTGGCTGATGGCACAAGTATGGTGCAAGAGGGCTATTCCATAGCCTTTGAGAATCAGAAGATACTTCCACATCGGAAGGAGTCTTCCATATATGGTAGAATGTTGCTAGTATTCATACATGCATTGGCCAAACTCAGGAGGTTTCAGATGGGAAATAGCTTCCAAGTGAAGATTGACCACCATGAACTTCGATCTTTTCTTGAGTAGAAACAACTGCAAGGGAGGCAGCCAAAGTGGGATAATAGAGTACCGATATGTGGCTATGGAATTGAGCATGTAAAAAAGGGAAGCAAGGAGGGGACAGGTGCCTTAAAATAGAGGTCAGCAACATTGTCATTGATGAGGAGGGATCCAGATTGGGAGTCCCAGCTCTTAGTGGAGTATTCCAAGAACCACTTCACATTTGAAGTGCATGTGAGTAATGATAGGTATAAAGTGATGGATGGAGTCAACTATTACCAGGATTGGATATTCTTGAATATAGGTTCTAAGCTCAAGGAGAAGGTTCTACATGTAGCACATGATTCACTCTTTTCTGGTCACCAGGATTTCATCAAGACATATCAGGCCATTTGGGAGAGATTCTCATCGGAGGGTCTCAAGGTGGATGTGCACCAGCATATCAGGAGATGTGTACTTTTCTTGAATAAGGAGGAGGGAAATAACCATCCTACAAGGTTGTTATGGCCACTTACCTTTCTGGGAGAGAGATGGGAGAGCTCATCTAGGGACCTCATCACCAGCTTGCCAACAATACATGGTAAGGGTTATGTATTTGTACTTATTTATCAAATAACAAAGTATTTTAATTTTTTTCCATTTATTTGCAATGCATTGCTCCACAAGAGGGCTAGCCTCTATTTTGACTTCATGGTCTTCTTGGGACCATAGTTAGTGATGGGGATGGCCACTTCCTAGAGGGCTTTGAATAGGTGTTGTCTTGTTTTGGGTGCACTTGGTTAACCCCAAGCATCAGTTACTACCCCCAGGAAAATGTGCAAATAGAGGCAGCAAGCAAGTGGCTGGGATGCTACTTCCTACAATGTGTTCTAGGATAGCAAGGGGATGAACTATGCTAGTTTCACTTGGGGAAATATTTTCACCATCCAAAATTTATATGGCCATCAATTCATCTCTATTTTTTATTCCATATGGTAATGATTTTTTAATCATTGTTGTTTGGATGGTTGGGTCAAGAAAGGTTCCTAGAACCAAATATTGGATCCTAGAGATTCAAGATGTATTATGGTCCCTTCAGGACAACATTTCTGCAGCCTCATATCAACAAGAGTTCTACATAGATCATGGATGGGGAGAGAGACAACGTGGGGTGGAAAATTTTTTCTATCTCCATTTTCAGCCATATAGACCATTCAAATTTCTAGAAGAAGGAGATTGGGAAGTTTTTCTATGGGCCACACAGGGTGACCCATCTTCTTGAAGGAGTAGCATATGGGTTGGAGCTCTTCATTGAGAGTAATATCTCCAAAAATTTTCATTATCCATGCCTCAATGAGGGCATCAGACAACATATATTTTCCACCATGGATCTCCCACTTCTTTATGATGTGAGCCATTTGGTTTTATTACCAAAGGCTAACTTAGATACTTGGGACGAGCAACTAAGGGGCATGTTGATTGAAGAACATTTGATTCATTGGAGGAATTTATCGGATGAGGATGCTACATGGGAAGGAGATTATATTTTGCAGCATCCATCCTTGCAGTTTCTTGAGCACAAGCAACATTTGGGAGGGGAGGACTGTAATATTCCTATTTAGCTTTCAGCTAGTTGGAATATTAATTTTTGCTTTTGTCATTTAGATAAATGAATGAGAGGGTAGAGAGACCCATAAATCTCTTTAGTATGAATAAAACCAATTCTAATGTGAATGTGGATCATTGTACCAGCTGAATGAAACACTCTTGGCTGTGAAGAGGGGCTAAAGCATGTGGATGGGGTCAATTTTGACCAAATCAACAATGTTGTCATGGAGGTAGTGGAGAGTTATTGGAGGATAATGCAGTTATGATGGAGGAGTGTATGCATGAGAGTAGCATATTTAATGAGTGGAACCAAGGGTGAGGAAGCTCACTAAGCATCTAAGGAAGGGGATGGAAGTCATAGAGGGCATTCTGATTATTGTTTATTTCTTGGTATTTTATGAATTTTTACACACTTCAGTTGTTTAGCGGAGTCTTCTGTGTTGTTTAGCACAAGGGTGTTTCCGAGCAAAAATCCCACCCTCATCCTTGGGGGACTTTGATTTTTCACTCAGGAGAGGTTCTTTGAGATTCCGTACACTATCCAGCATCAAGCCAAGCTTCCCCCTTCATCAGCAGTGTAGTCTCCTTCAGGAATTGCGCTATTATGCAGGGCAATTACAGTGGAGGTTCAATTACCCAAGTTGGTAAGCATATTTTCCTGTGAGGGGAGAAGCCCTTCATCCGAGAGACCTATTGGGAGGATCCTTTAGCTTTATTTCCACCATCTGGAATCAGGCCAAGCTTCAACCATCTTTAGCAACACGGTCTCCTTCAAAAAATGCATTATTTTACAAGGCAGTTGCAGTGGAGGGCTTAGCGCCCAATTTTTTGTGTTGGTTTTCCAGTGAGCGGAGTAGCCCTTCATCCAAAAGATCTATTTGAGGAATATCAGCCATTTTTATATCATATCAGCCACCTCCTATCAGTTACACATTTGCAATGCGTTATTCAGCCCTAGGGCTGCAACTTTCATATGGTGTGTTTTCGGAAACCCCTTCTGGGTTGTCTTGGAAAGGTGCTAGAAAGCCTAGATCTTTGATCCCGACATTTTCTAAGCATTATATCAGAATTTATTTGTATTTTCAGTTTCACCCTGCAGTTATTCTCCATAGGGCTGCGCAATCATATGTTCTCTGTCATTTTGTGTAGCAACAACATTTCATATGTCATGTACTGGGTCATTTTAGGCTTGTTTTTCCTAGCTTGAGTGTCTTTTTCCTCAAGATCTTGTACTCATTTCTCTGCTATAATTTGAAATAAAATGGCTCTATTGTTTTCTCCTATTGATGTTGTTAGCCACTGATAAATTCTGTTATACCAAGAAGTGGCTAATTTTGTTCTTCAAAACTTCAAGAGAAAATTCCCTTTGAAAACCTATCATCTTTGAAGTTTTTATGAAGATAACTAATATTTTAGTTAATATTTACTGTTGTTTCCCTCATAAACCTGAAAAATATGTTTTTTGCAAGGAGAAAGAATGCTCAAAAAACCCCTTTTTCCTGCATTTTACCCCTCCTTCCATCCATTAATAACACCATTTTCATCCCTTTTTCTTCATAAAATTCCTCCTTTTCCCTCATTTTCCTTCATTTCCTTCATAAATTCCCTTTGATAAGGTTTAAAACTCTTTTTTTAACCTTATCGAAACCCTCAAAAACCTCTGAACAATCCTAATTTTGGCCTAAAAACCTTCATTTTTATATAAGGCCTTAAGCCCCTTTTCAGCTTTAGCCCCATGCCCCTTTTCCGCATAAAACCCGGAGCCGCGACCAAGCGCTAAGGCCTAATCGTAAATCGCAAATCAGAGCTTTCTATTAACATTTTCCCTTTGTTTTTCCAAAAATCTCCGATGCGATGAGTTTTCTCCCTTCGATCCCAGATCCAATCTCCGCCGTCAATATTTATAGATATGACGACTGGCGCTTAATCGCATCGCGCAAAATATAAAGTACCATCCCTTTGCCTCCTCCGATTTTGCGATCTCCGATCCAATCCCAACCGTTCATTCCCGCAGATCGACAGTTGAGATATAATCACGCTCTGCCATAGCCCTCCGACCATCACACCCGCCGATTAAATCTCCACCGTCGATCATCCCTCCGATCCGACAGTCAATACACAATTGCATCGGAACTTTCCACTTTCCCTTCTGCCTTCCGCTATGCGATCTTCGATTAAATCTGGACCGTCCATTCCAAAAATCTAACGGTCCAGATCGAGCCTGACCTTTCTTTGTTATTCTACAAGCCCGACAGTTTAAAATTTTCGGTAAAGATCCACCGTTGATATTTGCAGATCAACGATCCTCATTTAATCCACCAATCTCCTCCTCCGTACTCCCGGTCCCGCCATCAACGCCCTCTTTTCCCTTCATTTTCACTATTTTCCTCTGTATTTGCCCATATGCAAAGTTTTAAATTTTTATATTGGAAACCATGTTATGTGCATACATCAGTTTAAACCTTGGTTTTTATAAAGTATTGCGCCTTTCTCCACCATGGGTCCCACATTCTCTCTACCCCGCAGCTTTTCATCCATCGCGCTCTATCTGCTCCGTTGGATCTGGATCCTCCCATCCAACGTCCCAGAATCAATATCGTGTAATTTTTTCTCTTGAACGTTAACACCAAAAAATTACGCAATATAAGCATTTTTGAAAAGACACGTGTTAAATGCAGACCTATATCACGTTTTTTGGGCCAAAATCTAAAACTGCCTCAGAGCTGTGCGAAAATTGCTGTCCATTTTCCGCTATACCACTCCTCCCTCCGCAATGTAACTCTAGATTAGATCCTAGTCGTCGATCTCTGAGATCGGACGGTCCCGATTTAACCTAACCACCAATTCATTTTCCCTCCATCATCCCTCCAAATGACCTCATTGAATGATCTCAATCGTAGATCTCCGTTCTTTGATCTAATCCAACGGCCCTTATTCAATATCGCGCCCAAACTCCATTCTTGACCTGGTTAGTTGTTCTGCCAAGTTTTTCTCCCTTTTTCCGCTGCATTTTCTCATTCGCACGGCTTCAAACTGCCCTCCATAAACCCTCCAAAGCAGTTTAAACAAATAAAACGCAGGATTTCAATAATATTTGTCTATTTTTTGTGCAAGTTTAATGAAGTTAAAGTTAAAACTTTCCGCAGGTGATTACACTATTATTGGCCAAGGATGACGATCCTTGCGGATTTTTGATACATATTAAAGGGTTTCAAAAGGATAATTAAATGTTTTCAGGGAAGCGATAAGTCATGATTATCAATTTTCTGAAACAAAAACTCCAGTAAACCCTCTGCGCATCTGCAAAACAACAATACACAGTCAGTATCAATTATGAAAGCGTATCATTGTCAAAGACGTATATTATGGTTTAATAAAGCCTAAAAACTGATCCAAATAAAAATCACTGTGTTTAGGAAATAGAGAATTGGATCCAGAACACCTCAGAGCCATATTAAAGGGGCTAATTGATTCCCCAGCTACTATATTGCCACCTTGCAGCTCTCTGCCTCAAAGGAATACCCAGATCAAATCTCAGTCCGAAACATTAAGGCCAAAGATAGTTGAACAGTTATTACAAGCAAAACAAATATCCTAACTATCAGTAGAAGTTATTGAAATGATAATAAAGTGCCTTAAAGTCAATCTTTTTACCCATTGAGCCTTAAAAAGCATAAACAGAGTAAATGAAATAGAGTTGTAATTCGATGCGTTCCTGCCTTATGCCTTGCATGGTTTTCAAGGCTAGGAGTTGCATTTAGTGTAAAATTTATTACACTTCAATCCAAAAAACTCTTCCACCTCCTCATTTCTTCTATAAATACTTCTGAAGAAGATGAGATACGGGTTGATTGTTCACTAGTTGTAATACTGAAACTCTTTGAAATAATACATAGTCTGTCTGAAGTTGAGGAAGAAATTGAAGTCTTGGAAGTTTGATGATGTTGTTTCATGCTTTTTCTTGAGAAGGCTCTATCATTGGATCCATGAGCTTGGCTGTTTGTGAAGTATTCTGAACTGTTTGATGTTTTCTCCTATTTTCATTTTGTTCCATAAATGCTTACTACAGTAGGATGAAAGTTTTAGGCTAAGAAATGACTTCTGGAAGCACCTTAGACCTGTTTGTCCTTCACTGTTTTATGTTTTCTCCTGCTGAGGTATTTTAGAGTCTTTAATCTCTCTCTTTATTCCTCATGCTTGTTTATTTCTCTAATAGTTCAAATAGTTGGTTTCAACATGATTTATGGTTTTCCCCGCTTGTCTGCTGCCACTTGAAAGCTGTTATTGAAGTCTCCCTTTGAAGTACCATTGTTTGAAGTTAGCCAAGGAGGTCTATTTTGATCATGCCCTTTGTCCTTGTTTAAACAATTGTTTTGAAGGTCTTTATAGTTGTGATCATAGATGTTTTTAGGTGTTCCCTCTTCTATGATTGCAATTATCAGTGAATCTTTTATTTTTTCTAAGTCATTTGAAATAAAATCTTTCAGGAAATAGGATGTGCTCCCGAATCTTAGATTTCATTTTAAAAGTTGTTTTGAAGTCATTATTTGCTTAAAGTGTGCTTTGTAGAATTCATGGTTAGCCTTGTCTATCAAATACCTCTTTATTGTTCAAGTTATGCTTTCAAATTCCCTTTGTTGAGAATTCAAATTCTCTTTCCAAATCATTAATGTCCATCTCATTCCAAAAAAGATTTTCCCTTTGATCTCCCATATCCATTGATGAGTTTTTCATGACCTCTTCATGACTCCATTGCCCAATGAGTCAGATGTTTCTCCTTTCTACCTATATTTCCTAGACCTTTCATGTTCTGCTATGTCTTTCAACCAAACAAACAAACAAACACTTGCACTTAATAACTAGTCTAAAACCAATACTCAAAGCAAAAAAGATAAACCTTTGCAAACAAGTAAATTTGAGAGATACCTCTCTGAGAATAGGAGGACTAGATCCTGGAATTCTAAAGATTGGTTCTGATCTTGCCTTGTCTTTTGATTTTCCAATCTATCAAAACACAAGACCCCAACAGATGTATTGATATTTTACTTCATCTTCTAGTTTTATGTGCTATATTCCTTTTTTTCCTAATTTGGAATATTACATTCAAGGTGAATATTGTTTGAGCCAAAGAAATATGGTAATGTTCAGATTCCATCCATTGAATATTTTATTCTTGAATATTTAGAAGAATTGCATCAAATCACAATTCTTGATAGGAAGATAAGGACTTCACGGAGAGATAATGTGGAATACCTTGAATGGGGATCAAAGGCACCAATTCAAACAGAACAACAAGGATTGAGATCGGGAAAGTAAATGAGTTGTTTCATCACTTATTTTCTGAGTGAATATATAATTTTGGAGGTCCCATAGTTCCTAGTGGGGAGTTATAATCCAGAGATCAAAAAGAGGCTTAAAATGAAAGTGCTCAGAATCTCCTAAAGCCAATGCTAGATTGTCATGTCTGACATCTTGATTGCAATGTTGCTTGAATCACCTCAATATGAAATCGTATGAGGATGTTATGACATTTTGAAGTTTTTTCCTTCAACTAAAAGGTCAAATAGCAAGGTTGACTGGGATGCTAGCTGGGAAGTTCATACAACTTACATCATCAGCTGACTATGCAAGGTACATTGTCATATGGGCCAATCCCGTGTTAACACGTGGTAGCATCATACAGGATTGAGTGGTGGTTTTTGATTGGTAGAAGGGTTTGAAGTGGCTCAATGAGAGGGTGCCATGTGACCCTTTGTGAAGAACCTCTCCTAGGTATGAAGACTTCCTTTTCGATGGAAAAGCGTACGAATTTTTGTACTCATTATAGAATGAATGGGAACTTACTTGAAAAGTTTTGGAAACTCCATCCAGAAATTCATCCCAAGAAGGAAAAAGAGGTCATGTGATCCTCTGCAAGGGAAGCGACAAGTGGAAAAGTAGAAACTAATGTAGTTCCTGAAGAATCCCTTGAAGTAGTGGGGGTGCAGAAAGATAACCCACAAGCCTAGTTAGGAAAAGTATGGGTAGTCTATTTTGTACAATTAGCTTCTTCGCAAAATTCTAATTACTTGTTTTATATTCTCGTTTGGGTACTTTGTAAATTGAAGTCATGTACAAATCACTTATCTGCAACATGTGTATTTCTTTGGAATTTTATGTTATTTTGACTTGATGATGAGTCAATTTGTATGGAACTTTTGGGATGAGAATTTTCATTTTGTACAACATTTCTACAATTGGGTCAAGAATTCATTTATACAAGTATTTCTATGTGAAGCTTGTTTGTGTTATTTTCCAAAGTCTTTTTGGATTTGATCTTTGATAAAGATTGTGGAAAATTTTGACCATAGAAATGTGGAAAAATCCAAGCATGTACAGTGAACAAATGCAATCAGTACATCAAAGGGTACAAGTGTATATTGAGGACATAAAAGCAAAGAGTAAATCAATGCACGGAAAGCATTGAATTGCTTATGATTTCCATGTGGAAGACCTAGTTTTTTTCAGCAAAGAAAGAATTCAAGGTGAACATTGTTTGAGCCAAAGAAAGATGGTCTTGAGGAGAATGTTCAAATTCCATCCATTGAATATTTAATTCCTGAATGTTTAGAATAATTGCAACAAGTCACAATTCTTGATAGGAAGATAAGGACTTCACAAAGAGATAATTTCAAGTACCTTAAACGAGGCTCAAAGGCACCAATTCAAACATATCAACAAGGATTGAGATTGGGAAAGTAAATGATTTTTTTCCTCACTTATTTTCTAAGTGAAGGTAGAATTTTGGAGGTCCCAAAGTTCCTAGTGGGGAGGTATAATCTGGAGATCAAAAAGAGGCTAAAAAATTAAAGTGCTCAGAATCTCCCAAAATAGGTTCCATATTGTAATTTTTGTTGTATTTATTCCATCACCACTTGAATCACCTCAATCTGGCGTCGTATGAGAAATTTATGATTTTTTGAAGTTTTTTCCTTAAAACTAAAAAGTCAAATAACAAGGTTGACTAGGTTGTTTGATGGGAAGTTCGTACAAGTTACATCATCAGCCAACTCTGCAGGGTACATTGTCATAAGGGCTAATCCCATGCTAACACATGGCAGTATCGTACAGGTTGGAGTGGTGTTTTTTTATTGGTTGAAGGGTTTAAAGTGGGCCAACGAGAGGGTGCCATGTGGCCCTCTGTGATTGGACACAAATTGTATATAAGGGTCAACAGGCTGATGAGGCCCATCATTAGGTATATTTTAAGGGGTTAAAATTCCATAATTCAGCTATTAAGTTACCTCTCTCTCACATTTGTTTACATTTTTGTCATATTATTCTTAATGAGAAGGGTGTATGATGTTTGTCATGTCTTGTTGCCTAATATGAATTAATTGCAGGAAATGAGGCTATTTTGGAGATATTTTCCACCTAAGGGCTCAAATTTGATAGCAAGGAGAGATGTAGGAGGCTTGTACACCTCCTTAAATCTCTCAATCAACCAATATCACATCGATATGTCTCCCAGAAGCTCGAAGGAAAAGGCAACCAATCAAAGTGACAGTTATAAGGAGCCAAGCTCCACTTTTCTTGAGATCAAGGAGGACTTATTCCTACTTTTAAGGGATATTTTGGTAGCTACCCATTTGTATAAATAAGCATATGTAAGATCTTGTTATGATTCAAGCTTTGTATTCATTTAGGTAGCTCTTGCACTCTGATTTAATGTTATTTTTTATTGGCATATGATGTACTAGACCTTTTTATGCAATGATAATGAGAAGTTGCTTGTTCCATCACTGGTTTAGTCTCATAGGGTTGATTCTTTTGGGATATGGCCCAATCCATTGGCTAATTCCCTCTTGTGTACTTATATTATCTCTTTATGTTCTAGCATCATGTTTAGTTTATTTACATTCTATAAGCATAAAAAAACCATCAAAATTGTGTGTGTAGCCTCTTTCCCCACCTCTCTTATGGGAGCTTGAGAAGAAGTACCTCCAACCACAAATAAAAATGATTTTTTTAATGATTTCTTGGAAAGGTAGATAGTGCAATTATCATGCTCAAAATATGCTTACTATAAGTTAGGAGTTGGATTTGTGTTAGATTATATTTTAGCATAGATAAGTAGGGTTTTTCCATTCAACTCATCTTTTCCACTTGTAACATGAAAATTTGTCAATAATCAATGCATGAATGTGTGTAGTGATTTCATGGTTGTCTACAACTACAGGGAAAGGACTCTTTCCATCACATTCATCCTCCTCCCCAAACCTTCAAATCTACCACCAAAACATTGTTTTGCGAAACTACCTTCACGACCTGTGAGCAACCTTCCAAGTGAGAAACAAGCCTCCCAAGGGTTCTGAGTTTGGCTGGAGGTATTGGAAACCTCTCACTCATGTCATTCCACCTTCTCTGAAATTTCCACACCTTCCTTGCACCTTTTCCATTCTTAAAACCCTCTCAACTTGTTTCTTGTAGCACTTTAGGACATCTTGTAGCAATTACGGGACATACTATAGCAACTTCTTGCAGTAGCATTGAAAGTCACATATTTACTCCAGTTTAGTTCGTTTTTAACTTCTTAGTTTAGAATAGGATGCACTTGATCCCCAACTCTGAATTCATGGTTAAAAGAGACTCTTAGGCCACTCCAAATCTCCTTCCTTCTTTGCTGCAAAAATAGAGTAGGCGTTAGGGTTTTATTTCATTTCAGAATTAGATTGAATTTTAAATGCAGGTACAAATTGAATGAACAGTAGATAGAATTTGGTTTATTCTTTCATGAAGTGTGTAGAATATTTTCTTTACTGCAAATAAGTAGATATCTAGATGAATGATTGCCCATAACATAGTTTCCTTTTTCTACGACTAGGTCAATTGTTTATGCTTTTCTTTCACTATCAATTGCAAGTAGGAGTTTGATAGACATTCTATTTTTCTTAGACTAGAATCAATTCCTTGCATCACATTAGATAGTTTCACTTTAATCAAGTAGATGGAATGGCCTATAAGTACTACTGACCCGAATACCTAGTTGAGGGTGGCATGAGTAGAATCCATTTTTTGTGCATATACCACTATCACCTTTAAGTTTGTATGAACCTTGAGTTGATAAGTAAAGTTGAGTAGCCCTTGGGAGTTGCATCACTCTTGGTGAAATACCAGAGCTCACCATGGGCCTCGTCGAGGTTCAACCCCTAGACCTCCCTCCAAAAATTCCATGGACTTACCACCACATCGCGCCTTTGGTTCTAAAAATACTATGATCTCAGGTTTTATTTAAGTTTAAGAATTTTGGCATTTTGGAGGAGGGGTTGGGTGTTTAGTTTCATTTCCAAGTCACATTTCTAGACATCAGAGGTGCGTTTGTGGGAACGATGGGGAACTTGGCCCCAGCCCTCGGTTTTTATTTCACCACATGACTCGCAACGGAAGGGAGTGGGGCATGGTGGTTAGGCTCTGGCCTCGTGCCTCATTCATTACCGACACTACCATGGTGGAGGGGGAGGGGAGTTGTTCAAGCCCCCGATCCTATTAGTCTCCACATGACCATGCCAACTAGCGTAGAGGACTAAGCTGGTGGGGGTAGGCGGTTAGCCCCGACCCCTGGCCACATGGTGCCCCATGAGACCCTGACCTAACACTTAGGGGTTTTGGTTCATTTTAAAGATCCAAAAAAGTTCACCTTTTGCGGCAATAATCATGTCAATCCCATGAAAAATTGTTGCTCGACAAACTGTGTAAAGGTGGAATTCGTAGAAGAGTTAGTAATTTTTGCCAATTTTCAGGGAAGATTGTAGAGCTTGGTTGCAAGAAGCATATATTTCTCTGTTTTTAACCTTTTCGAGTTGAAGAAGAGCTTAGATAGGGGTTTTTGAGTGTCCTAAACTAGACAACATCCTAAGATTTCTAATTTGAGCACTGTATGATGGATTTTTGTAGATTCAAGTTCTTTAATGCTAAATACAAAGAAAATTTTGAGGCCATATAGAGGCATGTTTGAGAATCGAAAGATCATAGTAAGAGTTTTTATAGCCTTCCAGTTTCATCTGCAGAAGCTATTACTTGAGTAGAGAAATTGTTTTCAGCCTTTTCTCAACGTTTTATGAGAAAATCCATTTTTAGCACTCCATTATGAAGTAGTTGTACGTTTATGCTTTTTTATTTCAGATGGAGTACAAGGACCGATTGTGAGAGAGTCATTTTTCCTATTGACATAATCATGACTTATTTTAGGGAGTCGTATTTTTTAGTGATAATTGTTTGTAGAAGAGTGTTTGTTTGTAAGAGAAACGATGCCACTCCAGAGTCAACAACTTGTAATGTGCTCATTTGTTGTTGATATCAATAAATCAACCTAACCATTGGAGTAGGGTCCGGATATGTAATATAGTATGAATGAGTTCTGTTATCAATCACTTGCTTCTTATTTGCATGATTAGCATCTTGTGCTGCATATGAATTTGTTTCACTTTTAAGTTCATGTGAAAAATTAACCACTCATATTTAAAGAGGTTTCAAAACTAATTTTACATTTAAAGACCCAAGTTTTTCAGACTTGTGAAGTGTCATAGGACGATCAAGTTTTCTTCCATTTTCAAATCACATGTTATTAGAGAAGGTTCTTACAATATTGCAAGTATGAACAAGAAAATGAAGGGTGAAATACTCCAAGTGCTGAAGGAGATTAATCTATCTCTTCTAATGGAGAATCTCAAGATAAGGATATTGCTTGAAGTTGTAGATGGGGAGAAAAGGAAAATGTACCTGCAGTTATATCATATAGTGTAGGAATAGACTAGTGAGTTTTCTGTCCTGGAAGCAGCAAAGAGTCCCTCAAATATGAAACCAATTTGTGGGCAGTATACAAGATATGGATCCTATTAGGAGAATGATGTTTGCGGTTTTTTTCAGCATCTGAAATATTTTCCCCATGTGCTAGTTGGTAAAAGAAGTTGGATAGAGACATCATACACTTCTTCATCAACATATGAAACAAAAATCATGGATTCTTGGCCAAAGGAGGTAATTAGCATTTCCAGTTCTGCTCCTTGAGTTAATGTTGATAACACATCTTTTTCAGCTTTTGAAAAGCATGCTAAGGGGATTTGATGAAGCTCTTAACTTAGATGAGTTATGATGGAAGAGGCCTCAGAGTTAATGTCCAAAGCATCATTAATCATATAAAAGTGAAGGAACGAACATGGTATGAAGGATTGGGTTTTGTCCATTAAGAAATTGGAGGGTGCTCCAAAAATTTTGACGAAAATAGATTGCCAGGTATGGATTTCATGAAAAAGGGGTTCCTACGAATTGATGGCACAACACACCATGATGGTATTAATAGTGAAAAAGTATCTCCACAAAGAGATGAACATTCCAAAGGATATTCCAAGTGCAATTTTTCTCATCAAAGTCACAACCCAAAATACAGGTATAAGTGTCATGGATATTCTATAAAATGTTTGTGCTTATTATCATTTATGGGAAATGTTGCCATGTAGCCTTTGTGATGCATCCTGAGAAACGTAAGGAAATGGTCAAAAAATAGATCAAATCCTTGGGAAAAGATATGAGGAACCTCTCCTAGGTATGAATACTTCCTTTTTGATGGGAAAGTGACGCAAGAAAACCCTGCAAGCCCAGAATCTTCCTATACTATGCATATACAAAATGCATCTCAAATAATTGCCCAAATAACTTCAATGTCTGGCAATTTTACACATTTTTGCGGAAGCTTTTATCTCACCGATGAATATTTCTTCACATTTAATATTTGGTTATAAAACCATTTCATAGGAGAAGTTCCCTTTCACCTTGCCCTTATGGTAATGAAACCATACACAATCCGGATTTCATTTAAATGCCGAAGCTCTACTTGTGTCCACTCTATGGTTAAAACTTGCTTCAAATAGAATTAGAGAACTTTATAAAAGTCTCATAAAAGAGTTTAACAAACCACTAGTTTTATTGTTTAAATCCCAGACTTTAATGATTTAAAACCCCAATGCTTATCATGGCATGAAAGTGTTTCAACGTTGTGATTTCACTTCAAAATCCAACTTCAGAAATTAAATATACAGTTTCTCAATCAATCAACCAATATATATATAATTCTAAAACAATGTTTTCACATAAACAAAATGAGATCACTTACAAACTTTGTCTTTGGCCAGATATTCAGAATTCATGGCCCTTTCAATTGCCCGGAGGCTTACAAACTTGATTGTCCAAACCACACCTCTAAAACACTCTATATCCTCCTCCATTTGGCCTTTGAGGCTCATTAATTTATACAAATTAAATTGTACCAATTTTGGTTCATATCCCTTTAATGACTCAACAACCCTCAAATATCTCAACAAAATCCTAAAATCACTCTTGAATCCCTAAGGATCCTCTCTCACCCAAAATTAATGAAACTAATTTCTAAATTAATATTTAGAAAAATCTCTCATCCCTTTACATCCTCAGCTGACCAAATTCTCTCATATTCTCAAACATTTGAGAATTATTTACAATATTTAATTAAAAATACATAAAACCCACTCAAATCATTCATAAAAATCTAGCTCTTTTAAAAACTTAAAAACCCCTAAGTTTTAATAAATACAAAGTATTTCTCTTTGCCTAATGCTCCTGCATCAGACTTCCAAGGTTGAAAATGATCATGATCTCCTGATCATGCGTTTTAAGTATTTGTCCACCTGGATCCCACACTTTTTTCTGTAACTCATCGTCTATATCTGTTGTCGTATGCTGCTTTTCTCCAGGTCTCCATATCTTATGCTGCCTTGCTCCAATCGCTACACTTTCACAATCTGTCTCCGTCTTCATTTTGTTGCTGCTTCTCTTCCCCGTTGATGTCTTCCTCTGAGACACTTTCAACATGATTCTTCTAATTAGTTCAATTTCCTTGTCCAATAATTCTTCAGATTTCTGATTTCCTCCTGCCTGTTGAGCTATTACTCGTTCAGTTCTTACTTCTATGCTTGTTTCCGTTCTTACCGCCACCCAATCATCCATGCCCTCTTTTCTTCTACAACGGAAAACTTATTCTCTGCCTTCTTCTATCATCAACTTACTGGACTGGTACATTTTGTACTTCTTTCTGTTGTCTTCATCTCTCTGCATCTGCAATTCCCAATTTTGAAATTGAGATTCTTTCTGCACTGAATTTTGACTATTCAGCATCCTTTCTAGCAACATAACTTCTTCATCCCATGGATTAGAAATTTCCACAGAATTTTATTCTTCCTTCATTTGACTGCTCAACTGAGTCAAATGTTTTTCAGCCTCTGCAACAACACCTGCATTCACAAAACACTTGTTAAAACAAAAATCATAAGGCCTCAGTGCCTTTTCTTCCTTTGCCAGCACATCAGTATGCTGTTCTAAATTCTCCTCCACTATCAGCACATCAGTATGCTGATCCAAACTTTCCAAAGAATTCTCAAGACTGTCAACCAGTCTTACACCATCTGTCTCCATGATGTCTTTCTGTTCACTGAAATGAACTCCGCCTTTTGCTACAATCTCCCCATCATACTATGAATTCTTCAACAAGTATTCCAACAATTCAATTTCTCTGTGGCATTTTTGAAGCATTTCACTATCACTTACAGTCCCTTCATTCACACACAAACTTTCATTTTGAAAATTAAAAATTTCAACAGTCTCAACTGTTGGTTCATATACCAGCTCTTCAAGCTGATCCTCTTCTTCATTCACATGAACTTCCTCTTGTACTGTAACAGCTTCGAGTACAAACACAACACTGCCCTATTCTTCAGAGTAATTATCTCCTGAAAGATTCTTTTCCATACTCGTGACAGCTTCACAAGATTGCGCATCCCCCTCAGTAAAACCTGTAATCACATCACAATTTTCAGCTATAAAAATACACAGTTTTACATTATCCAGCTGATCTGGATTTACCCAATAATTCAAGAAATCATCAATGATCTCATTTTATGTTTCATCAATGGAAACTTACACTTTCAACTCAGCTGCTCTGAGTTGCGTACACCCCAACTGTACATCCATCATCTTCTCAAGCTCCCTCAGCTCTTCTATTAACTGCATGTTTATCTGTTGATATCTTTTTACTTGTAGTCTCTGCCACTTCACTTTCTTCTTCATGGTCCAACCATGTCTCTGGTCTTTCGTATTTTCCTGTAACAATTCCATCAATAACTTCAGATGAACCACTATCTCAGCTTTCTCTCTCTCATACTTTTCATCAGTCAACTGCTATCTCATGCCATTTGCCTTGGCATCTTTCTCTCTTTTTCTACTGTGGCCTCTCTCTGAACCTCTGCTCTCTCCTTTATGAATTTCAGTAGTCATATCCTTCGCCATGAGTTCCTCACCCATGAGTTGCACCAAGCCTCTGCAACAGCAAACTCTCCTGCTGCCACTTACCTCACCAATCCCTTCCTCTGGATCTGGTCTTTTGGTAATCATCGGTCCTCTACTAGAACCTTTTGAGCATTTCTCCACTGCTCCTTCAGGCTTCACTCATCTACAAATTTATTCAACCTCTGTTGAATCTTCAGGTTCTGCCGCTCTCTCTTAGAATCCATGTCAGACTCTTTCATCACTGCACTCCAGCTGTGATCTACTTCTTCCCGCTAAGACTTTCTTCAATCTGCTTGCAACCTGAACTCTGCAAACAGTCTTCAAACCAGAGTTAAATAATACCTGTCAGCTCACCTTCAAGATCCTGTTGATCTTGCTACACTTCCTCAACTGCACTGCATTTCTGTGCTGCAATCTCCATTAGTTTCAAAATCCGATATTTATTCATCACATGCAATTAATTCAATTCAATTTAAAAACTTAAACCTTCACACAGAGCTATTCCAGCTCTGATACCAAAATGATGCACGACAAACCCTGCAAACCCATAATCTTCCTATACTATGCATATACAAAATGCATCTCAAATAATTTCCCAAATAACTTCAATGTCTGGCAATTTTACACATTTTTTCAGAAGCTTTTATCTCACCCATGAATATTTCTTCACATTTAATATCTGTTTATAAAACCGTTTCATAGGAGAAGTTCCCTTTCACCTTGCCCTTATGGTAATGAAACCATACACAATCCGGATTTCATTTAAATGCCTTAGCTCTACTTGTGTCCACTCTATGGTTAAAACCTGCTTCAAATAGCATTAGAGACCTTTATAAAAGTCTCATAAAAGAGTTTAACAAACCAATAGTTTTATTGTTTAAATCCCAGACTTTAATGATTTAAAACCCCAATGCTTATCATGGCATGAAAGTGTTTCAACGTTGTGATTTCACTTCAAAATCCAACTTCAGAAATTAAATATACATTTTCTCAATCAATCAACCAATATATATATAATTTTGAAACAATGTTTTCATACAAACAAAATGAGATCACTTACAAACTTTGTCTTTGGCCAGATATTCAAAATTCATGGCCCTTTCAATTGCCCAGAGGCTTACAAACTTGACTGTCCAAACCACACCTCTAAAACACTCTATATCTTCCTCCATTTGGCCTTTGAGGCTCATTAATTTATACAAATTAAATTGTACCAATTTTGGTTCATATCCCTTTAATGACTCAACAAACCCTCAAATATCTCAACAAAATCCTAAAATCACTCTTGAATTCCTAAGGATCCTCTCTCACCCAAAATTAATGAAACTAATTTCTAAATTAATATTTAGAAAAATCTCTCATCCCTTTACATCCTCAACTGACCAAATTCTCTCATATTCTCAATTATTTACAATATTTAATTAAAAATACATAAAACCCACTCAAATCATTCATAAAAATCTAGCTCTTTTAAAAACTTAAAAACCCCTAAGTTTTAATAAATACAAAGTATTTCTCTTTGCCTAATGCTCCTGCATCAGAAAGCGTGAGAAGTTTTGTACTAATTGGAGCATGAATGGGCACCGGATTGGGAAGTGTTGGAAACTCAATCTAGATCTTCATCCCAAGAAGGACAAAGAGGTCATGTGATCCCTTGCAAGGGAAGTGACTAGTGGAAAAGTGGAAAATGATGTAGTTCCTGAAGCATCCTTCAAAGAAGAGCGGGCGCAGAAAGATAACCAATAATCCTGGTTAGGAAAAGGATGGGTAGACTATTTTGTACAATTAGCTTGCTTCATGAAATTATAATTAGTTGTTGTATATTCTCGTTTGGGTACTTTGTAAAGTGAATTCATGTACAAATCACTTATTTCTTTGGAATTTTATGATATTTTGGCTTTATGATGAATAAATTTGTATGGAACTTTTTGGATGAGCATTTGCATTTCATCCAGCATGTCTACAATTGGGTCAAACACTCATATATACAAGTATTTCTATGTGAAGCTTGGTTGTGTTATATTCCAAAGTATTTTTGGATTTGATATTTGATAAAGATTATGCAAACGATTACCATATCAACGTGGAAAAATCCAAGCATGTAATTGAACAAATGCAGCCAATAGATCAAAGAGTACAACTGTATCTTGAGGAAAAAAAAGTAAAGAGTAAAGGAATGCATGGCAAGCATTGACCTTCTTATTATTTATAGGTGGAAGACCTAGTTTTTTTTCAGCAAAGAAAGACTTCAAGGTGAATATTGTTTGAGCCAAAGAAAGATGGTCTTGAGGAGAATGTTCAGATTCCATCCATTAAAGATTTTATTCTTGAATGTTTAGAAGAATTGTTGCAAGTCACAATTCTTGACAGGAAGATAAGGACTTCATGGAGAGATAATGTGAAGTACCTTGAACGAGGCTCAAAGGCACCAATTCAAATAGACCAACAAGGATTGAGATCAGGAAAGTAAATGAGTTGTTTCCTCACTTATTTTCCAAGTAAAGATAGAATTTTGGAGGTCCCGAAGTGTTGGCATTATGATGTAATATGTTGTCCTTGATGGAAACCTACTTGATGAGTTTCCTTTTTGATGAATTCAAGATGTAAAATTGAAGTATCTATAGGTCAGTTCAGATGTGACATAGAAAGGAATTCTAGTCAGGGACAAAAGGAATAATAAAGATAAATTTTCAAGATGTATACGCAAGTTTTATGAAGGCAACCCACGTATACTCCTAGGTTTGATGAAGGCAACCCATGTATACATCCAAAATTAGTGTATACACAGTTTTGGTGAAGAAAAATCATGTATATGCACGGATATGAAGAAGCCAAGTCGTGCATGTACTTATGCATTCAATTTATGATACCAGGGGTGCTTACCATGGTTTTAGCCCAAAGTATTCAGCGATGTGTCATCTATTCGATTCCATCCAAGAATACCATCGGCACTTGTGTGGTTTTGGCTCATGGTATTGGCTAAGGCTCAAAATATATAAGGAGGAGAATATCATAGTGCAAATGTGTGAAATTGTATGGATATTGATTTAATACTTCACTATGAAGTATATCTGCATGGAATGGGTTACAGTTTATTAATAGATCTGAATTAATGATGCACCTATGAATACAATGATGGATCGGGATCTCTAGACCTAAAATGACTATGTATTTTCTTGATCTGTTTGTGAGATGTTTAGATCTATGATATGGAACATGTTTGCTGAAGTGAAGGGTATGATCTGATTAATTCTGTGATCTGAAATTTTACGCAATCCTAAATATTTACACATCTATACGCTGGTTCGTCACGTTGAAAGCGCGTATACATGTGGGTTCGTTTCAGCAAAAGCACGTATGGAAGTTAGGGTTATTCTGAAGATTGCTAAAGAAAATGTCTAATCATTTCTACTATATTTATGTTGTTTTTCAATGAAGTCTCCATGTAGATCTGGATTTTTTGAATATTGTATATGCTATTAGTCGATTATGTATAAATATGGCCAGTGACTAGTTGATTGAATATGATGGATGTTGTTGACTAAATAAGGGTTCTATAAATCTGACAAAGTTTTCCTTAATGTCTCTAATTTGTTCTTAGTATGATCAGGTTCCTAAATTCAGTATATAAATATCTCTACGCAGGTTCATCCACAAGAAAGCGCGTACATATGCAAGTTGCAATAAGTAAAGTATCGTATACATTTGGTTTTATGAATGATCAGGGTTGAAGTTGATTATGCATGTTAATTCATAAGTATGAGTTTATTTTTGTGATATGGTCACTATTCTGTTTAAAGATTAGTTTATGGATATTGGTGTTTATCTAAAAATTGTGTTATGTTGAAGTTTTTGGATCGAGTGTGAATATTTATGAAAAGTGGTCTGCAGTGGTTCTGAGGGTTGAATCCTTCAGTGTGGAAATCAAAGCTTCCTGCTAGTAGAAGCTGGTGATAATTTTAGGGGGTTGTAGCTCCCTTCCAGTAGTGGCTGGTAAATGATATCAGGGGGTTGTAGGTCCCTTCCAATAGCAGCTGGAGAACGAGAGAAGGCTGCAACCTTCTGCAGGTGGGTGCTTGCATACTGACATGAGTTTGCATCAATACAACATTGTAAGCAATTTTCTATATAATGAATATTGAAGACAGAGATGACAACAACAGTGGTTTTCTCCCGACTTAGGTTTCCACCTTAAATCTTTGTGTTCATGTGTGATGCTCTTGTGTGATGATTTATTCTGTTATTATTGAACATGTTTGTTTCTCAAATATCTAATGCATAACTGATGAACTGGGCTAAGTAATGTTTCTAAATATTTGTCTGAACATTAAGTTATTTGGGTTTGCGCAAGTTTGATTTAAGATATTTATGTGCATCCTCTAGTTGGACTAATCAGAGTTGCGTATATAATCCATAAAATAAAAGTAAAAGCTTGTGATTCTTATAAATATTGATTCACCCCCCCCTCTCAATATTTTTCCCAACAATTGGTATTAGAGTAGGTCCTTCGAAGAAGCTTAATTGCTAGAAGGAAGATCATCCAATATGAGAAATCAAGATGGAACATCATCTATCAGACCAACCCTCTTCAACGAAAAAAATTTAATCTTCTGGAAGACAATAACAAGATCCTATATTCAGTTTCTTGGAGTAGATGTTTGGGCAATCGTTGATGGTGGTTACCAATATCCAGCTGCAGTTCCAACAGATCCAGCAACAAGGAAGAACTATGAAACCAATTCAAAAGTTTTCAATGCATTATTGGGAAGTCTGAATGAATCAAAACTTGTCAAAGTTATGAATTTAAATATAGTAAAGGATATATGGGACAAAATAATTATGAGCTATAAAGGTGATGCCAAGGTAAAAAGTGCTAAACTCCAAACTTTTAGAATTCAATATGAAAATCTCAGAATTCTTAATAATGAAATTATTTCTAGTGTATTTTTACGTCTATATGAGATCATAAATTGTATGAGAAATTTGGGCGAAGACATAAGAGATACCACTATAGTATAGAAAATATCAAGATATCTAACTCCTAAATTCGAGTCAAAAGTGTGTACTACTGAAGAGAAGCAGGATCTACAGAATCTTACTATTGTTCAACTTCATGGGATCCTGATTGATTTTGAAATGAGAAAAAGAGTTACGTCTGAAATCAAATAAGTTTCTTTTAGAGCTACTACAAAAGGAAAGGACAAGGAAGAACAAAAAGAATCAGGGTATGTATTAGAAGAAGATGAGGTAAATTTTGTAAAGAAACTTCAACTTGGCACTAAAAAGTTCAGAGGTAAGCTTCCTTTAAAATGTTTTTCTTGTGGAATAGTGGGTCATTATGCTACTAAATGTCCCCATGAATATAATCATGATAAGGGAAAGAATTTAGCAAAAAGGTAATAGGAGACAATTTGTCAATATAAAAAGTTACTATACTCATCAAGATAGTGATGTCTTGTAAAATAGTGGAGAAGGAGAATCTGATCAAGATATTAGACTGCTCATGGAATTTGAAATAGACACTAGTGAGGCTAAAGATACTTTTGTGGATGCTTTAGAAGAAAATGATTTTCTTGAAGAAATCATTCAACTCAAAATATGCTTGGAAGAAAACAAAATAGCCATAAATACTCTAAAGAATCAACTCATAGAAAAGGAGAAGCAAAATGACAAATTAGAATGTGAAATAGTAAGTCTACGAAAGGAAATTGAGAAAGTAAGAACTATAAATCTTAGATTTACTAAAGGATATGAAACCGTAGATGAAATTATCAAGGTTCAACTCTCTCCTCTTATGAAGATGGGTCTTGGATATATTGGTGAATCTTCTCAGTCAGAAAAGTCCTCAGCTACTAGCTATCTAAATGCAACAAAATCTAGGCAACAAATCTTCTTCCCTCAGCAAAAGAACAAAGACAATGTCTAGGTAAAGCATGATGATTCAAATTCAATGATGAAAAATAAAAAAAGTATCATTCAAAAGGTAAACAACACTAGAAGGTTCTATGATCACAAAAATTTCTTCTTTAATGGACAGTGTTTCTCATGTCATAATTTTGGTCACAAAGCTACTCAATGTGTTTCATACAAAACCATCATGACCAGAGAAGCAAGAAAGAAAAGAAATGAGACAGGAATAAATAATAATTATAACAATTTTTCTCCTCTTCAAGATGAAATTGAATGTTCATTTTCCAATAACTTTGGACATGAAGAATCTAAATGCATGAGAAAACTTCAGCCAAAAGAACAGATATCCACAAGTTCCAAGGTATGGAGAAAGAAAGACTTACAGTTTGAAAGTTGCGGCATAGCTTTATTTGCAGAAGGAGAATAAAATCAATGGTACATTGATAGCAGATGTTCAAAACACATGACAGGTGATAAAGATAAAATTATTTCATACCATGCATTAGAGAAGGAAAAGGATGTTACTTTTGGAAATGACTCTCCTGCTATCATTAAGGGTAAAGGATTTTTTTTTCTAAAAGAAAAGGTTAAAGCTAAAACATTTATGTATGTTTATGGATTGAAAAATAACTTGTTGAGTGGTATTCAAATGTGTGATCAAGGAAATGAAGTTGTATTTAAATCAAAAGAGTGTGTGGTTCATGAACTTGACACTTGAAAGACCGTAATAAAAGGAACAAGAACACCAAGAAATTTGTATATATTGAAATGTGGCCAAGAGAAATGTTATCTAGGTAAATCTACGTAAAACTGGTTATGGCACAAAATATTGGGACATCTGAGCTTTTATCAAATAAGAAAATCAAGCAGGCTCAAAGTTGTTCGTGATATACCCAACATCACTCTACCTGAAAGTACCATATGCAAATCATGCCAATTCGGTAAGCAAACGAGGGTTCAATTTAATGCCAAAGAAGGATAAACAAGTAAGCCTCTTGAAATATACATATTGATTTATGTGGACCTGTAACAAAAAATTCACCTCGTGGAGAACAATACTATATCTTATTCAACGATGACTTTTCTAGAATTTGTTGGATCGGTTTATTGAAACATAAAGATGAAGAATTTGAAAAATTTAAGGTCTTCATAGCTTTAGATGAAAATTAATTATATCTAAAAGTAAAATGACTTAGATTTGACCGAGGAGAAGAATAGGAGAATACATATCAGATGAATTCTTTGATTTCTGTGAACAATATGGCATAAAAAGACAATTTTCTGTAGCTAGAAATCTGCAACAAAATGGCGTGGCAGAAAGAATGAATAGAACACATTAGCAAATGGCTTGTGCTATGCTTGATGAATCTAGTACTCCTGACACCTTTTGGGGTGAAGTTGTTCATAGTGCAGTAAATATTCTCAACAAGGCTCATGTTTGTGTAAATAGTGATAAAACTCCTTATGAACTCTGGTATGGAAATACTCCCATTGTGAAGCACTTTAAAGTTTTTGGAAGCAAATGTTATACCAAAAATAATGATGAAAAACTTGGTAAGTTTGAACCTAGAGCAGATGAAGGAATATTTCTTGGTTACTCTTCTAGAAGTAAAGTATACAATTGCTACAATAAGAGACTTTGGAATATTGTTGAATGTATTGATGATTTTATTGATGAATCTCTCTCATCTCCCAAAAGGGAAATAACAACAAATGAGGATGATGATGATGGATGTTTTCCCTCGTTAAATCACAATAATATACAAGGAGAACCTAATGAAGCACTAGAAGAAGATACATCAGAAATAGAAAAGGCTCCGATGATGGATGTTTTCCCTCGTTAAATCACAACAATATACAAGGAGAACCTAATGAAGCACTAGAAGAAGATACATCAGAAATAGAAAAGGCTCCATCCAAGTATGTTCAAAAGAATCATCCAGAATCTCAAATTTTGGGAGAAAGGGAATCAGGGGTACACACAAGAAGAACTCTTGTAGAATCTCCCAGTTATCTAGCATTTTTATCCACCATTGAACCACAAAATGTAAATCAAGCTAGAAAATATGAATGTTGGATTCATGCCATGAACAAAGAACTTGATCAAATTGAAAATAACAATACTTGGGAATTCGTTCTAGGACCTCATGATAAAAATGTAGTTGGAACAAAGTGGATATTCAAATACAAGTTAAATGAAAATGGAGATGTCATTAGAAACAAAGCTAGAATTGTTTGTAAAGGGTATGCACAACAAGAAGATATAGACTTTGAAGAAACATTTGCACCAGTAGCCAGACTTGAACCCATAAGAATGTTTCTTGCATTTTCAAGTTTTCAATAATTCAAGGTTAATCAAATGGATGTAAAATATGCTTTCCTTAATGGTGATCTGGAAGAAGAAGTTTATATAGAACAACCAGAAGGATTCATTCTGGGAAATGATGAAAAAATTGTTTGCAAACTTAAAAGGGCCCTATATGGTCTAAAACAAGCCCCTTGGGCATGGTACTATCATCTTGACAAATATCTTCAACAACAAGGTTTCACAAAAGGATTTGCGGACAGTAACTTATACACAAAAAATTGAGAATGATAAACTATTCATTATTGTTATTTATGTTGATGACATCATTTTTGGGAGTAATGCAATAATCCATGAGTCAGAATTTTGATTCTGTTATGCAACTGTAATTTTAAATGTCTTTACTTGGGGAGCTAACATATTTTATTGGCTTACAAGTGCAACAAGAAAAATATGGCATTTTTCTCTCACAAGAAAAATATCTCAAACAGATCCTAAAGAAGTATGGGATGGAAGACTGTAAACCTGTGAGCACTCCAATGGTGACAGATGTAATCTCAGTTCTCATGATGATTCTCCCTTGGTAAACCAACTAGAGTAAATATCTATGATTGGAAGTCTGCTCTATCTAACAGGGACTAGACCAGATATCATGCATGCAGTTGGGATTGTTGGATGATTCCAAGAAAATCCAAAAGAGTCACATCTTCAGGTTGTAAAAATAATATTCAAATATCTACAAGGAACTCAAGATTTTGGTCTATGGTATCCCAATAATATTGATCTTACTCTTCATGCTTACACAAATGCGAACTGGGCTGGAAATTTTGATGACCAGAAAAGCACTAGTGGTGGTGCATTTTATATGGGGCCCCGATTAGTATCTTGGTTCAGCAAGAAACAAAGTTTCATTGCCTTATCTACAATAAAATCAGAATATGTGGTTTTTGCATCATGTTGCACACAACTTATTTGGATGATGAAAACATTACAAGGTATTCAAATTAAATGTTCTCCTCCCATCTCTATCCTGTGTGATAATACAAGTGCCATCAGTATCTCGAAAAATAATGTTATGCATTCCAAAACCAATCACATTCCTATCAAATATCACTTTTTATGAGAACAAGTGCTTGAGAAAAAGGTTAAATTGGAATATGTTCCCTCTAAAGAACAAGTTGTTGAGATATTTACTAAACCTCTTCCCAGGGAAGCATTTGAATATCTCAGACAGAAGTTGGGAGTTGTCTCTGCCTCACTTACCAAATCTGTTTGATTTCATCATATTAAATTCAGTATGCAGGTTGCATGAAGCCTAGTCGTGTATATAAGCAAGTTCTCTCTATACATTCGCATATGGATCTTGCTGTCATAAAATCTATTGGTCGTCCTTCAGAACTGTCTTTTTCATATATGGTTTGGCTCTGTTGCTCAAGTGTTGATGGGTACAATCTGTGGTTTTGTTGTTCAAATTACATTTCCTTTCCTTGATATTTTTCTACTTGATGAAGATGCTTTGATGAATTGGTTGTTGAAAATGTTCAAGATGCATAGGTTTAGGGGGTTTGTTGAGAATAATGCATTGTTGGCATTATGTTGGTTATTGACTTATGATCTCTCTCTTGAGGTACTTTGGTCTTGGTTATAAGAGTCATATCTGAAATTTGATGTAAGGATAACATTGAGACCTATGATGTATAAATTGTCATATTCAGTCATGTATGGACATTTTCAAAATTGTAAACCCACCTAGTTGGGTTCTTGAGTCAATAATGTAAACTCACTTGGTTGGAAAATTGATGTATGTATGTGTCCTTCGTGATAGGAAAGGTTATAGTCTTTCAAATTTGTTTTGAAGCTTCAGCATGTGTTCAGGTGGAGTATGATCTGTATAGTGCAGCGCAGATCTTGACATTCTTGTATCATTTCTCCCTTTTCTCTTTATGTCAAAGGGGGAGAGTAATTTGGACTTGTTGTTTGAATAATGCTTATGATTGATGTGTCTATCAAGTATCTACAAGTTGTGGTGATCAAACACCATCATGGTTGCCATCAACTCCAAAAGGGGATATTGTTTGCATTATGATGTAATATGTTGTCCTTGATGGCAACCTACTTGATGAGTTTCCTTTTTTATGAATTGAAGATGAAAAATTGATGTATCTATAGGCCAATCCAGATGTGACATAGAAAGGAATTCCACTCAAGGAAAAAGGAATAATAAAGATAAATTTTCAAGATTTTTACGCAAGTTTGATGAAGGCAACCTACGTCTACTCGCAGGTTTAAAGAAGGCAACCCATGTATATATCCAAAATTAGTGTATACGCAGTTTTGGTGAAGAAAATTCACATCTATACGCGGATACGAAGAATCCAAGTCTCGTATGTACTTATGCACTCAGTTTATGATACCAGGGGTCCTTACCATGGTTTTAGCCCACAATATTGAATGATGTGTTTTTCATTTGATTCCATCCAAGAATACCATTGGCATTTGTGTGGTTTTGGCTCATTTTGTTGGCTAAGGCTCAAACTATATAAGGAGGAGAAGATCATAGTGAAAATGAGTGCAAGTGTATGGATATTGATTGAATACTTCACTCTGAATTATATCTGCATGGAATGGGTTACAGTTTATTAATAGATCTGAAATAATGATGCACCTATGAATATAATGATGGATCAAGATCTCTAGACCTGAAATGACTATGTATTTGATTGATCTATTTGTGAGATGTTTAGATTTGTGATATGGCGCATGTTTGCTGAAGTGAAGGGTATGATCTAAGTAAGTCTGTGATCTGAAATTTTGCGGAGTCCTGGATATTTAAAGATCTATATGTTGGTTCGTCACAGTGAAAGCACGTATACATGTGGGTTCATTTCAGCAAAAGCACGTATGGAAGTTAGGGTTTTTCTGAAGATTTCTAAAGAAAATTTCTGATCATTTATGCTATATTTTTTCTATATATCAATGAAGTCTCCATGTAGATCTAGATTGTTTGAATATAGTATATGTTGCTAGTTGATTATGTACAAATATGGTTAGTGACTCGGTGATTGAATATGATGGACGTTGTTGACTGAATAAGGGTTCTACAAATCTGAAAAAGTACGCCTGAATGTCTCTGATCTGTTGTGAGTCTGATCATATTCCTAAGTTTAGTATATAAATATCTATACGAAAGTTCGTCCACATGAAAGTGTGTACATATGTAGGTTGCAGTAAGTAAAGTAGCATATACATTTGGTTTTATGAATGATCAGGGTTGAAGTTAATTTTTCATGTTAATTTAGAAGTCTGAGTTTATTATTGTGATCTGGTTACAGTGATCTCACTGTTCTGTTTAAATATTGGTTTATGGCTATTGGTGTTGATCTACAAATTTTGTTATGTTGAAGTTGTTTGATCCAGTGTGAAAATTTATGAAACATGGTCTACAGTGGTTCTGTGGGTTGAAGCCTTCAGTGTGGAAGTCAAATATTCCTACCAGTATAAGCTGGTGATCAGTTCAGGGGGTTGTAGCTCCCTTCTAGTAGTGACTGGTAAACAAGATCAGGGGGTTGGAGCTCCCTTCGAGTAGTAGCTACAGAATGAGAGAAGGTTGCAGCCTTCTGTAGGTGGGTGCCTATGTACTGACATGAGTCTTCATCAATACAACATTGTAAGAAGTTTTATATATAATAAATATTGAAGACAGAGATGACAGCAGTAGTGGTTTTCTCCCGACTTGGGTTTCCACCTTAAATCTTGGTATTCATGTCTGATGCCATTATGTGATGATTTATTCTATTATTACTGCACATGTTTATCTCTTAAATATATGATGCATAATTTATGAACTCGTCTAAGTAAAGTTTCTGAATATTTTTCTGAACATTATGTTATTTTGGTATACACAAGTTTCATTTAAGATAGTCATGTGCATACACTAGTTGGAATAAACAGAGTCGGGTATATAAATCAATAAAATTAAATTAAAATATTGTGATTCTTGTAAATACTGATTCACCCTACCCCCTCTCAGTGTTTTTCCCAACACAAAGTTCCTAGTGAGGAGGTATAATTTGGAGATAAAAAAGAGGCTAAAAATTGAAAGTGCTTAGAATCACCCGAAACTGGTGCTAGATTGTAATGTCTATTGTCTTGATTCCAACGTTGCTTGAATCACCTCAATCTAATGTCGTATGAGGATGTTATGACGTTTTGGAGTTTTCTCCTTACAACTAAAAATTCAAACAATAGCGTTGATTGGGTTGTTGACTGGGAGGTTTGTATAACTTACATCATCATCTAACTGTGTAGGGTATGGTGTTAGATGTACCAATCCCTATCAAACATGTGGAAGCATCATACAAGTTGGAGTGGCGGTTTTTGATTGGTTTATGAGGCCCAATGAGAGGGTGCCATGTGGATCTCTATGAGGAACCTCTCCCAGGCATTAATAATTCCTTTTTGATGGGAAAGCGTAATAATTTTTGTACTCATTGTAGCATGAATGGGAACCGGATTGAAATTTTTTGGAAACTCCATCTAGAACTTCATCCAAAGAAGGACAAAGAGATCATGTGATCCCCTCCAAGGGAAGTGACATGTGGCAAAGTGTAAACTAATGTAGTTCCTGAAGCATCCTTTGAAGCAGAGCAGGTGAAAAAACATAACCCATAAGCCTGGTTAGGAAAAGTATTGGTAGACTATTTTGTACACTTAACTTGCTTCGTAAAATTGTAATTACTTATTGTATATTCTTGTTTGGGTACTTTGTAAAGTGATGTCATGTACAAATCACTTATATGCAACAAGTGTATTTATTTTTCATGTTATGTTATTTTGGATCGATGATGAGTCAATTTGTATCAGAATTTTGCGATGAGTGTTTTCATTTTACCCAGCATGTCTACAATTGGGTCAAGCACTCATCTATACAAGAATTTTCTATGTGAAGCTTGTTTGTGTTATTTTCCAAAGTCATTTTGGATTTGATATTTGATAAATATTGTCCAAAATATGACCATATCAATGTGGACAAATACAAGTGTGTCATTGAACAAATGCATCCACTACATTAAAGAGTACAAGTGCAGGTTCAGGACAACAAAGAAAAGAGTAAAGCAATGCATGGCAAGCATTGAGTTGCTTATGATATCTAAGTGGAAGATATACTTTTTTTTTAGAAGATAAATAATTCAATTTTAATATTGCTTGATCCAAAGAAATATGGTGTTGAAGAGCATGTTCAAATTCCATCGATTGAATATTTTATTCCTGAATGCTTAGAAGAATTGCATAAAGTCACAATTCTTAACAGGAAGATAAGGACTTCACACAGAGACAATGTGGAGCACCTTGAAAGAGGATCAAAGGCACAAATTCAAATAGAATAAGAACGATTAAGATCAGGAAAATAAATGGGTTATTTCCTCACTTATTTGTTGATTGAAGATAGAATTTTTGAGGTCCAAAAGTTCCTCGTGGGGAGGTATGATCCAAAGATCAAAAAGAGGCTAAAAAATTAGAGTTCTCGAAATCTCCCAAAATTAGTTCCAAGTCATGGTGTTCATCGTCCTAATTCCAATGCCGCTTTAATTTCCTCAATATGACGTCGTATGAGGAAGTTATGATGTTCTGAAGTTTTTTCCTAATAGCTAAAAAGTCAAATAATAGGGTTGATTGGGTTGTTGACTGGGAAATTTGTATAGTTGGCATTATCAGTTGACTATGAAAGGTACATTAACAGACGGTCCATTCTTGTGCTGACACATGGAAACATGGTATAGGTTGGAGTGGTGGTTTCTGATTGGTTGAAGGGTTTTAAGTGGCCCAATGAAAGGGTGGCACGTGACATTGTATGATTAGAAAAAAAAATTATATAAGGGTTGGAGGGCCGTGGTAGGGTTCGACCCCTAGACCTTTGGCACAATATTCGAAATACTTACCACCACCTCATAACTTTGGTTCTTAAAATAATATGGTCATTAGTTTTATTTAAGTTCAAGAGGTTTGGCGTTTGGGACGAGGGGTCAGGCAGTTAGCCTTGGATCCAGGTTACATTTTATACCACACAACTAGGTGGCAGACAACATAGGTGAATTAATGAGAGGAGAGGGGAACTTAGCGCCAACCATTGGTTTTTCATCACCACATAACCTACGGAAAAAAGGAGTGGGGCAGGCTGATTATGCCCTAGCCCAGGGTCTCATTCATTACCCACACAACCATGGTAGAGGCTCCAGTGGAGGGGATGGGTAGTTGGTCTGACTCTCAATCCTATTATTTTCCACATAACCATGTAGACTAGCATGGACGGCTAAGCCGGTAGGGGTGGGCGGTTAGCCCCGGCCCCCAGCCACATGCCACTCCACATGACCCTAACCCCACGCTTAGGTGTTATGTCACATTTTAAAGAGGTGATGATCCAAACTTAAACCAGAACACAACGAATTACATAAATAACCATAACTACAGAGATACAACGGAAATAACACTTCATTTCATTAATATCAAATACTAAAATAGGCTTAGAAACAGAACATAAATGAACTAGCTCGGGCGATGGTAGCTTATCTCTGAGAAGAGATGTGGTGGCTACATGCCTCTAAGCTATGTTAAAATGAGGCTCGAAGGACTATTTATTATTGAGAAACAATGGAAAACCTTTAACATCCAAAAACCTATCCCTAGAAGATGAAACTTCAAAACTATGGGCTCCGTTTGGGTAAATTGGTACATCAACTTCCCTGGGTCATAACTTTGGCATACGATCTTTGTTTGATACGCACAATACCTCATTAGAAATATATATTTGAGGACTACAACTTTCGAGTGGAAAACATCAATAAAATCCTTATGTTTTCCTCAGTTTTCCCAAATACATCGTTTAGGACCTGTTATCACCAAATTGATCTTGATTGGTTGTCCATCAATCAACTCAATGTAACTCTTTCAAACCAATTCTAACTGAAGATTATCCTCTTTAGTTTGAGAGGTCTCTCTCAAAGGGGGTTTATGATTTTGAATAACGATAGTACTAGATGGCTAACTCTATGGAATTGTAACCTATTTTTTGTATGATTGCAGGTTGAAAAATGAAGGCTTGCTACCATTGGGCTTATGGATTCAACAAATAGTAGTCTTAGTGACAATGGTTCTTCACATGGAAGCTGAAGCAGATAGAGGTTTTTAACAGAGATAATTCTCACACATAACATAGGAAAACACAACCATTTCACCACTAAAGGAAGTCAGAGTATAATATTATGAATTCTGAGTAATTAGAGATGAAATCCACTGCAAGTGATTAAACATAAATATTTAGATCAATAACACATCAAAAACCTCATGAGAATCTCAGATCTGGAAGTAGAATGTCACTTTGGTATTACTGATAATGGTCAAAAACATACAAGTAGCAATTTAGTGCAATATTCTCCAACCCTTTTCTCTTCGATGTTTTTTCTATAAATAGACATTCTTTACAATGTATATGACCTACCTACCTAGCTAGATCTTCGAATTCTACTTTGACACCTATCATAACTTAAACCACTAATTTAAAACAGAAAAATGACAGCTATCTTTAAAGAAAACAAACTCCTAATAGGACTTTATCTCCTATTTATTACATTCCTTTATCCTATCTGTGAAATAGTTACATAATGGTTACATAATTAATGTCACATGCTTGAAGGACAAATCACCAAGTTCACCACCACTTTACATCTTTAAAGCAACCCTAGATATGTGGAACATAACCTTGCTTTTTAGGAATGGATGACCTTCATCTTTAACGTTGTTTTGACTGATGAGATGGTTGTGTGGTACTCTCTTTGAGTCATGAATATCTACTAATAAGGTCCACTGACATGTTGGAGGTCTCCAGCTGGCTGATGTACCGTCAAGATGCTCAAAATTCTTCAAAAATTAATTTCTACGAAAACAGGGCAGTTTTAGGCAATTTCGTAGCAAGTTTTAGTAGCATAGGAAAAATGGCTTTTCCATTCATCTCTTTGGCTTCTTTGTTGTTACAACATCTTCATTATGTCATGAAACCTTGCAAACCATCAATATTCCTTCATAAAACATGCCAAAACTAGCTTTTAAAGAAAAAAATCACCTACAAGAATTTTCGTAGCGTATTTCTGGCCTCAAGCCTGAGGTATGCTACGAAACTGTGTATAAAACCGAAAAATGATGTTTTGAAAATGGTCTTCAAAAACTATCCTCCAACTACAACATTTGGGTTCTCTTCATGTTATGAACCTCCTAAAACATATTCCATCTCATCTTATTACTCCTATGGTGTTTCCTCCTCATTTACAATCAATTGACTAATAGGCTCTTCTACCACTGTCATCTTCAATCCTTTATTTTCCAACTCCACATGAATCAAATCCAGTTACTCCTGAAGATCTTAAACTTTGTCCTTTAATTCCCTGTTCTTGGATTGCAAGTGCAAGTTTATCTTTTTTATGTGTTTGACTTCTCCCCTTAGTGGTTGAGTCCACTTTATCAACTTTTCTATATTTTCCAAGGTTTTTGAAACACTTGTGACTTGATCTTCCCAGATTTTCCTCATTTGATCAAACTAAACCTTCTCAGCTCTTTATTTCTGTGCCTCTTGCTTCAAGACTGATATCTTCTTACCTTCCTCTTTTAACTGCTCTTTAAGGGTTTCAATTTCAGATTTTTGAATAATTTTCTCTTTACCCTTTCTTTGTTTGATAACCAGTTCTTCTGAAAACCTCCATGGCAGTTGGGTCTTCATTGAGAAAATTCATGTCCATGGGCTCATACCTATGGCAGTGACCACCTTTGTTTTTTTTCCTTCTTGCAGCCATGGGTGCTTTATATCTTCACAGCCTCGCTTGCTTAATGACACCTGCAAAGTTCAAATCTGCCAGCAACCTACTTGGCTCGATGACGCAGCTCTTCGGGGATCGAATTACATGCAAAGATAAAGCGCAATATGAAAAAAATCTAATTTGGGTAAGTTTGTATGGTTTAACTGATAGCTCATGCTTTAATCATGACACATACATGCCCAAAAAGGTAATGATGACCTTAGACATGGCTATGTACCTTTGAATTAACCATAACAGACTTGAATGACCTCCACCCTAACTCCTCCAATCATAGAATGACACTTCATAGTGAATTTGACAAGGCAGGCTAGAAAACAGATTTTCATAGTGAAGTTAGTTTAACCTCTGACAAATTCGTTATGAAACTATTAGGCAGTTTCATAGTGAAAACTATTGTTTTTCTGTGTAAAACGCTACGAAAATTTGAAAAATTGACAAATGTGCCCTTTTTTATTTTAAATGCATGGGGAATAAAAACTGACACCATATGAGGACTGATGGGACATGAAATGACACTAATGGAGGTGACTATGAAACTTAGGATAGGTTAAAAATGTAAAAAAATAAAATTTTCCTATACCAACTTGAAATGGCTAAGGAGACCTTATCCTTTTTATGAGTGAACTATATGACCATGTCAAGAAATGTTTCACAATTTTATGAGTGATAAAAGTGGCTCCACTTGGGATGGTGTGCCCCTGTGGTATACCTAAGAACCTGTAGTTCCAGTGCCATCCATATTTTTGGAAATAAAATCTCCAAAATCTGCCAAGCCTTCTTCAAACTCTAATGGTCTTCACCTCATGCTCAATTTTGATGATCAGCATGTCTTTATTAGAAGAAAATCATAATAAAATGGAATATATACAATGGAGTAAAAAATTAGTAGAACTTAAGTAGAATAGTGCTTTAGACACCTACCATGGACAGGCCCTCCAGCACAAGGTTTTCCATCCATTTCCTGCAGTAGATGAGTTTTGTTGCCATGGAATGCATATACTATGAATGGTCCTTTCCAGATGTTCTCAAACTTACCATGTTTGCCCTTTTCTTCATCTGGACTCCCACTTCAACATCACATCTTGAATCTGAAAATTTTCTTCTTTGACCTTCTTGTCAAATGTCTTCTTTATTATGTTTTGTGACTATTGATGACTGTTGTATACCCCTCCCTTTTTTCTTGTAGATCTATGAGCTAGTTTATTCTCCTCTGAATAGCATTAGGCTCCTCCTCTAGTCCTTATAGAAATTTCATAACAAGCACTCCCAAGGATGTGGGAAAAATGGCTTTAGCTCCATACACCAACTCATAAGGTGAAGTACCAATTGAAATTTTTTTACATACTCTATTAGCCCACAGATCATACTTCAGATTCAGATGCCATGATCTTTTGTTTTCCATAGAACCTTCTTGATAATTCTCAGAATGCTTTTGTTAGAAGTTTCAACAATACCATTACCCTATGGGTAATAAGCAGTAGAGCGTCCAAGTGTTATGTGATACTGATGAAAAAATCTAATCAACCTTTTGGATTTGAAAGCCTGTGCATTTTCAGTAATAATCTTCATAGGATAGACACACCTGGACAATATGTTATTCTCTAAGAATTTGATGATGACTGAATCATTTTCTTGCCTTGTCGGGATTGCTTCAATCCACTTGGTGAAATAATCTATTGCTATCAAGATATAGTGATGTTTCCCTGAAGATGATGGGTGTATTTCACCAATAAAATATAGCCCCCACTGTTGGAAAGGTGCCTCAACATAAATTGGCATCAAGGGTAAAGGAACTAGCTTTTTCTTACCATCAAAAATTTGACATTCATGGCAGGCGGCTAACTTCTTGTAAACATCTTTGAACATGGTGGGCCAGTAATACCTTGCTTTGTAAATTTTGTTTGTTGTGGCCTTCCAATAGTTATTTCCTCCACAATATCCTTTATGAAAATCTTCAATCAACTTTTCAACTTCCTCTTCTAGAAAAAAATTCAAAAGAATGCCACCAGTATCTTTCCAGTACATATTTTTATCTATAATGCAGTACCTTAGAGATTTCAGCTTCACAAACCTTGGTTTAGATATATTCAATTTAACAGGAGCTCCATGATGATGCAAGACAAAGACAATGTGTTTTTACCAGTAAGATAGAATGTACTTCTCTTCAATAAGAATCAGTTCTTCATCTTCATCTGATAATTCTGAAATTTCTGCAATAAAATTCATATCAAGACAGTCAAAATTGGATTGTGCCATTAGCTTTGCTAGCCCTGTCCTTTCTCCAATTTTGTATCTCCAATTTTTTAGTTCTGATTTCTATATCGTACTCTAGGAAATTAGCTATCCACTTCCCTCTCTTGCCATCAGGATCATCTTTAGTCAAGATGTCCTTTACCATAGTGTTAGGCACAAAAACTATGACATGAGAATGCAGAATATAGATTCTGAAATATTTAATGGCTTTGATCAAAGCATATGCTTGTTTTTCTAAAATATTTTACTTCAGGTCTGAGTTAGCAAGGGTTCTGTTAAAGAATGAAATGGCCTACTTTGTACCTTGTTGTCCTTTTTGCAGTAAAACTCCGGAAATGGTGTTTTTAGATGCAAATGTAAAAACCAGAAATTCTTTTGAAAAAATATGGGCTAATCAATACTGAGGCCTGAGTGAGTGCTTTCTTAATTTCTTCAAATGACTTCTTTTCTACAAATTTCCATTTAATATCAACTCCTTTCTTCGACATCTTGGTTATATCTTTGACAATCTCAACAAATTTAGGGATAAACCTTCTAACAAAATTCGCTCTCCCAAGGAAAGACTGAATTTCCTTCTCGTTTCTTGGAAGATCCACTTTCTGAATGGAATTGACTCTATTTGGACCAATATTTATCCCATATTTTGATATAATATGCCCAAGAAACTTTCCAGAAGTTAAACCAAAAATACTTTTAGTGGGATTAATAGAAATACCAAATCTTCTACACTTCAGCAGAACTTTCTCCAGATGCTTCAAGTGGTCTTCCTCTCTTCTTGAAAATACAGTTATGTCATCCGGATAGACCACCACCAACTTATCCTTCTCCTCAGCAAAGGAAATGTCCATTTCTCTTTGAAAGGTCACTCCTACATTCATCAAATCAAAGGGCATATCGGCATACATGAATGTTCCCCACGGTGTTGTAAAAGCAATTTTCTCTTGGTCTTCTAGGTGTACAAATATCTTATTGTACCTTGAAAAACCATCCAGCATAGACGTCTTTTGGGAACCAACAATATTCTGCAAAATTTGATCCATCTTAGGTAGAGGGTATTTGTCTTTCAAATACGCCTTGTTCAAGTTTCTCAATTTAATGAAGATTCTGATTTCTCCACTCTTTTTCCTTACTGGTACCAAGTTACCAAGCCATTTTAAGAATTTAATAGGGACAATAATTTTTGCATCAAAAAGCTTCTTAATTTCCTTCCCAATCAAAGGCATGAGCAATGGATTAATCCTTCTCAACTTCTGTCTGAAAGGTTTCTCATTTTCTTTAATAAGAATGGTATGTTGAATAATAGTAGGATCATATTTCTTCAAATCAGCATAACTCCATGGAAAAATATTAATGAAATTTTTCATCATCTCAATATATTTATGTTTCATCTCAATAGAAAGAAAATTAGAAAGCTTTATCATTTTAGGCATTACTACTGTACCAAGATCATGACTCTCTACCTCTTCATCATCAGCTTGCATCCTAGGAGATTTGAACACATCATTTTGGTCAAAAATATTTTCAAGTGGAATAATACCATTGGGTATACAATTATTCTTCAGCTGCAAAACTTCAGAATTACCCTTAGTTTCAGCAAGCATGTTTTGTTGATCTACTTGTGTGCTTTTAAACTCCTCTTTCAACTCTATGAAATTTTTGACTTGCTGTTCATCTTCAAATACTTGCCAATGGATGATGTTTTCTAGGATAGCAAGCCTATGACGAACTTCAACCTCATAATTTACAATGGTATGTGCATGGATAACAAACCGACTTGCAGAAACAGCTAGGGAATCAACTACTCATTTTTGATCCCTAGTTTTCACAATAAATGAATATTCTTGAAAATTTTCCAACATCTACATGATCAAATTTCTGTAATCTCTCATTCTCACATCCTTGGTTTGATATATTGCTTCAACTTGTTTAATTACCAAATGCCTGTTCCAGTGCCCTCTCTTCCAGCAGGTCCATCAAAGCGCAATAACCACCCGCCCTCTGCTTTTTCTTCAATGATTTCCTGATTTTCAACTTCTTGAATTTCTGCTTTCCTTTCATTTTTTGCTTCATCAGTTAGCTCATTGAAAATAATTGTTGATCCTAATTCAGTTTCAATAGCATAGATTGGAAAATTCTGAGGTTTATCCTTGTTGCTTACCATATAAGCCATCCTAGTCTCTCTATACAGTCTTCTTTTCTCACCAAAAACAGGAATGGTGGTATATGTTAAGTCCATCTGCATGGTGCCTTTGATCTTCGCAGCCCAAGATCTAGATAAGAGCATGAAAAATTTGGGTGGAATATCTACTACCACAATTTCCATTACCACTGTCTTGGCAGGGACGTGTTAGGCCAAAAAAAACATCCTTTATTAATCGTATGCATTGAACTATTTTAGAATCAAAAGAAAACAAATCCTTGTATGGCCTAGTGATTTCCAAACCCATTCTCTCCATAATCACCTTAGGCATGAGGTTATGAGAAGCCCCTGAATCCAACATGGCATTGTGTAAGGTCATGTCATGGATACTAAGGCTGACATAGAAAGGAGGTACTTATTCATTCTGCTCATGTTCCAATCTTGGTCCCAAGTACATGGTAGGATGGTCTTCTTGTACATTAAGGATATCTACAACTCCTGGTTGAGAATTCAACATTTTTACAATTTTTCTTCTATATTCATTCAACTTAAGAATTTCTCCAAAAGGGACTAGGATCTTGATTTTAGAAATATCATTCTCCAAACTGAAAATAGAAGTAATATTTTCAATCTCTTTGACAAGAGGAGGAGGTAGTGGATCTTTTCTAGCCTCAGCTGCTTTAGGAGCATCTTTCTTGTGCTTTGTTTTATTTGCAATGAAGGGAACATTTGTGTTTATGAGATTGTATTGCTTATACATCTCAAATATTGCATGTTGATAACCTTTAAGATAGTCAGATTTTTCCTCACCCTTATTTACATCATGATCAGACTCATCATGCTCTTCTTTGATCAAAAACATTCCAGACATGTTTTCATCTAGGCAGTGAATGGAGTCTTCTAAAATCTCAGGTTGATCTTCATCTTCATCAACTAAATTTTGTTGAAAAGGAGGCCTCACTTGAGGGTCAGGCTGATTTCTGTTATCCCTTGGTCTTTGCTGATTCTGAGGCCTTCTAAAATGTTTCCTAGTGATGAAAATATAGTAGAGGAAACTCATGATGAGAACAAAATAAATGTTAATCATGATATCATAAAATCTAATGTTGACGGGAAGAATCTCAAAGCTCTGATACCAAATGTTGTGAAACTAGCTCCAAAAAGAGAAGAAAAGAGATATCAATGCCTTAGAAATAAGCCACTTCGAGGGGACAACCTCCAATACATTACATGAATGAACAATTATTGGATGATTCAAATTACAAAACCTCCTTTCTATATATAGGAGTCCATGGGGCCACAATGTAATCCTAGCCGACCTAACAATAATAATTTAAGGGCACAATAATAACAATAAGGGGGTTACACTAACAACAATAAGGGACTATACTAGTAATATAGGGACCTAAAATTCCCATCTTAGACTTCTTAGCTGCTATCACATTAACTTCTACCTTCACAACATCATTCTGCATTTCTGCTAGTGAAGGGGATTATCTTTATCTAAGCAGGATAGAGAAGTCATAGTCAAATGCCTCAGCATAGTGCAATTGAGCAGCTCTTGGTGGAGGTTTAAGATGAGAAGGGATGGAATCATAGACTTTATTAAATCTCTTGGAGAAATTTTGGACAGTTTCATCTATATCTCTTTTTAAACTATTGTATTTAGTGAGGGCCTACATAGGGTTTGTTCTATTTCCCCACTTTCTCAAGAAACTATCCTCAAACACATTCCAATTATGAAAGATTCTTGGAGCTAAGGCTTTAAACCATTTTCTGACCTCACTAGTGAAAATTTGAGCAAATAGTCTCATTTTGTCATCTTCATGGTCTACCTCCTCTTTGTATATGAAGACATTGAATTGGTTTACATGTTCTTCAGCTGTAATTTCTTCATCACTCCCCCAAGTTTTAATTCTAGTAGATTATTTACTTGGGAGGGCATTAAGGACATTTGGGAGAACAATTGGAGCATATCTAGCAGGTGCAGTAGCGGGTGGAGGTGGAACATTTCCAGCCATGATAACAGGGACTGTGGTATTTATAGGAGCAACAGTAGTAGAAGATGAAGTGTTAGGAGGTGGTGTATTTGGTCTCTGTAGTCCAGTTACAAATGAGCTCCAGTCAGGTAAAGGAATACCAGATTTCCTTCTAAGAAAGAATTCAAAAGGGCCTAATTCCTTTAACTTATCAAAATATTCTCTCTCTAACAATAACTCTAATGTGACTTCCTCCCAGAATTCTTCTCTATATTTTTGGGTCACTAAGGCTGAGGTATCAATACCTCTTATTTGCATGTCTATAACAATCTCAGTCAATTCATTTTCATTCTCAGACCTAAACAAAACTTCCTGAATTTTATCATCAAACTTCTTATCTTCAGGACTTCTTAAAATTTCAGACGACAAAGCTCTTGAATGTGATGGAGTACTGATTTTGAAGAGTTGCCTTGAATGCCTCTCAAAATTGTGTTTGGATTATCCACAATAGCAGGTGGGTTACGATCTGGATTTCTCCTCTTATATCTCCTTCTCGAAGCCACATTTAAACATGAAAATTTAGAAATGAGTCACCAAGGTAGTTGCAGCCTCGAATAGATTCTAAGCTCCTGCTACCTCCAAGAGTTTAGCTTCAATATTTTCACAAAAACTTTGGGAAATATGTCTTCAAGCTCCCAGCAGATGCACCAAAATGTTATCACCAAATTTATCTTGATTGGTTGCTCAGAAATCAACTCAATGTAACTCTTTCAAACCACTTCTAACTGAAGATTATCCTCTTTAGTTTGAGAGGGATCTCTCAAAGGGGGTTTATGATTTTGAATAAGGATAGTACTAGATGGCTAACTCTATGGAATTGTAACTTGTTTTTGTATGATTGCAGGTTGAAAAATGAAGGCTTGCTACCATTGGGCTTATGGAGTCAAAAAAAAGTAGTCTTAGTGACAGTGGTTCTTCACATGGAAGTTGAGGCAAATACAGGTTTTTAACAAAGATAATTCACACACATAACGTAGGAAAACACATTAATTTCACCACTAAAGGAAGTCAGAACATAATTTTATGAATTCTGAGTAATTAGAGATGAAATATACTGCAAGTGATTAAACATAAAGATTTAGATCAATAAAAAATCAAAAACCTCATGAGAATCTCAAGTCTGGAAGTAGAATGTCACTTTGGTATTAGTGATAATGGTCAAAAACATACAAGCAACAATTTGGTGCAATATTCTCCAACCCTTTGCTCTTTGATGTTTTGTCTATAAATAGACATTCTTTACAGTGTAGATGACCTACCTAGCTGGCTAGATCTTCGAATTCTACTATGAAACCTATCATAATTGAAAGCACTAACTTAAAACAGAAAAATGACAGTTATATTTAAAGAAAACAAACTCCTAATAGGACTTTATCTCCTAATTATTACATTCCATTATCCTATCTATGAAACAGTTACATAATGGTTACATAATTAATGTCACATGCTCTAAGGACAAATCACCAATTTCACCACCACTTTACATCTTTAAAGCACCCCTAGATCTGTGGAACATAACCCTGATTTTTAGGAATGGATGACCTTCATCTTTAATGTTGTTTTGACTAATGAGTTGGCTGTGTGGTACTCTCTTTGAGTCATGAATATCTTTTAATAAGTTCCACCGACATGTTGGAGGTCTACCACTAGTTGATGTACTTTCAAGATGCTCAAAATTCTTCAAAAATTACTTGCTACGAAAACAGGGCAGTTTTAGGCAGATTCGTAGCGAGCTTTAGTAGCGTAGGAAAAATGGCTTTTCCATTCATCTCTTTGACTTATTTTTTGTTCCAACATCTTCATTATGTCATGACACCTTGAAAACCATCAATATCTCTCCATAAAACATGCCAAAACTAGGTTTTAAAGAAAAAAAGCACCTACAGGAATTTTCATAGTGTATTTCTGCTCTCAAGCCTGAGGTATGCTACGAAACTGTGTAAAAAACCAAAAAATGTTGTTTTCAAGATGGTCTTCAAAAAATTTACTCCAGCTGCAAAATTTGGGTTCTCTTCATGTTATGAACCTCCTAAAACATATTCCATCTCAACTTATTACTCCTGTGGTGTTTCCTCCTCATTTACAATCAGTTGACTAATAGGCTCTTCTACCACTGTCATCTTCAATCCTTTCTTTTCCAAATCCACATGAATCAAATCCAATTGCTCCTGAAGATATTGCACTTTGTCCTTTAATGCACTATTCTTGGATTGCAAGTGAAATTTTATCTTTTTGATGTGTTTGACTTCTTCCCTTAGTGGTTGAGTTCCACTATATCAACTTTTCTGTATTGTCCAAGGTTTTTGAAACACTTGTGACTTGATCTTCTGAGATTTTCATCATTTTCTCAAACTGAACCTTCTCAGCTTTGTGTTTATTTACCTCTTGCTTCAATACTGATATCTCCTTAGCTGCCTCTTTTAACTGCTCTTTAAGGGTTTCAATTTCAGATTTTTCAATAATTTTCTCTTTACCCTTTCTTTGTTTGATAAACAGTTCTTCTGAAAACCTCCATGGAAGTTGGGTATTCATTGAGAAAATTCATGTCCATGGGCTCATACCTATTGTAGTGACCACCTTTGTTTTTTTTTCTTCTTGTAGCCATGGGTGCTTTATATCTTCACATCCTCGCTTGCTTAATGACACCTGCAAAGTTCAAATCTGCCAACAACCCGCTTGGCTCAATGAAGCAGCTCTCCAGGGATCAAATTACGTGCAAAGATAAAGCACAATATGAAAAAAGGCTATTTTGGGTAAGGTTTTATGGTTTAACTAAAATCTCATGCTTTAATCATGACACATACATGCCCAAAAAGGTAATGACGACCTCAGACACGGCTATGTACCTTTGAATTAACCATAACAGACTTGAATGACATCCACCCTAACTCCTCCAATCATGGAATGACACTTCATATCGAATTTGACAAGACAAGTTAGAAAACAGATTTTCGTAGCAAAGTTAGTTTAACCTCTAACAAATTCGCTACAAAACTATTAGGCAATTTCGTGGTGAAAACTATTGTTTTGTTGTGTAAAATGCTACGAAAATTTTAAAAAATAAAAAATGCACCCTTTTTTATTTTAAATGCATGGGGAAAAAAAACTGACACCATATGAGGACCGAAGAGACATGAAATGACACTAATGGAGGTGACTATGAAACTTAGGATAGGTTAAAAATGTTAAAAAAAAACAAAATTTTCCTATACCAACTTGAAATGGCTCAGGAGACCTTATCCTTTTTATGAGTGAACTATATGACAATGTCAAGAAACGTTTCACAATTTTATGAGTGATAACAGGGCCTAAAAATGGCTCTAGAAGTACAGGACTCAAAAAACTACCCAAAATAGTAAATTTTGCCACAATTAAAGAAACTGAAACACTAAAAGAGATAGTGGTGGGGATCCAGGTGGAATAGGCAGGTGGCTACCAAAATCCACCTGGATCAGTCCTACACCCTTAGGAAGAAATGGACCCCATTTCGTTGAGTGCCTCCATGACATGGGGAAAATTTTGGTGTACTTTGTCCCTGGTGAGCCACTTTCCTTGGTTCCGGAGTTGGCCAACTTTGACAACCCGATATATTTGGATCTTCTGATGGTGATTTTTCTTTATCTGTGTGTCCATATCCGGTCAGTTGTGGCATGTTCCATGAATTTTGGGCTTAACTCGGTGGGATTGAGTTGTTATGCAATGTCTGATATGTCTAGTAATGGTGGGAAGTATGGTGAAAGGTGGTTCACATTGAGCACTATGTGCAGGCCAAGGAATGGGGGAATGTTGAGCTCAAAAGCATTATATCCCACAACCTTGTTAATGGTGTAATGTCCATATCAAATTATTCTAAGCTTCTGATGGGCTTCGGTAAGGCATTCTTTCTGCAAATGCAACCAAACTTTGTCACCCACCTAAAACTTGTGTGCCACCCGATGTTGATCATGTCGCTGCTTGTACTTGGAATTTGAATTCTCCAAGATATCATGAACCTGCTGGCAGATGTGTTCGATGTGTTCAATAAATCTGGTCGCTTTATCAACCTCGGACAATACATGTGTGGATTTTTTCTGTGTAGTTGCATGAGGCATGGAAACATCAATCAGACATAATGGTTGAAATTGTAGACCCACTTGAAAGGGACTGTGACCAGTCGAGCTATGGAGAGATCTATTATAGTTTTTTTGCACATAGGTAAGACTCTCATCCCATGTTCATGGATGCTTTGAGTTGTACATGTAGAGTATGTGCACTATCATCATTTTGACAACCTCCGTCTGGCCATCAATCTGGGAATGGAAAGCAATCGACTTGGTGATCTTGGTGTTAATAGTGTCTAGAGGCTTGACAAGAATGTTCTTAGGAACCTGTTATCCTAATCTGATATAATGGTCTGCAGGATCCAGAACTGTGCCCACACTCATTCAAAGAATATTTTGGTATTTTCCTCTGTTGTGATACTCTTCTTGCAGGCCGCAGATATAGGCATCTAAGAAAATTTGTCCACAAACACAAATAAACAGTCATTACCATGCTTGGTAGAAGGTAGGCCATACATATAATCCATGGAGATGGATTCTCACAGTTGGCTAGGAGCAAGCAGAGGACTGTATAGGCATTTCTTCTTGATGTTTGGCTTAGTGATGGCATAGGCAGTGCAGGATCTGATATATTCCCAACATCTAGTCAGATTTTTGGCCAATAAAATTACTTTTGTAGTATAGCCACAGTTTTCTCCACACTAAAGTGTCATGCGACCCGACTATAGTGTGCCTCACAAATCATCTTGCCACGCTCGCTTGAAGGAACACAAAGATGGCACATGTAGCATAATAATGCGTCCTGGAGGTGGAAACATTAGGAAAATTTTGAGGTCTAAAATGGGCCTCTTAAGGAAATTAGGAAATAATAGTGGAAATAATAAAATAATATTAGATTACATCATCAAAATTTTAGAAGGAAAAGAAAAATATTTTTTCAACTCGTATTTTAAACTTATCTCCCTATGGGATTACTCAAATCTCGAGAGGAAACACTCGTTGGATGCAAAATATGATTCCTCATCCAAGGAGTACCCATGTTGCATACTTTGATGGACTATGCTATTAGGATATTCTGACACATAGGAAATAGTTAAGAATAACTTATTCTAGTGTAGAGTTAGGTAAAGTGTGTTTCTTTAATATGTACATTTGTAACTTATAATCCGACGGTCATGATTTGGAGTGATCCGACGGTTCACTCTCTCCTCGGTATTAACAACACTTGATCTGTGGCTTAACACCTGATTGGTCCATGATCTCTATTTAAAGATCATGGAGGGTCATTTTTCCGGTGACCATTTATGAGAGAAACATATGTAACTTTTCCTTTTATATTAATAAATTGCCTGAAGTGGCCACATTGGCTCGGCCCATGGACTGTTTCCCTCTTCGATGGTTTTAACAACGTGATAATATTGGTCTACTGATTTGTGATCTGCTTGTGAGAGGTGACCTTTGGTTTTTTATGTATATAACTTACCCTGTAGATTCCTACATGGTATCAGCTCTATTTTGAGGGCCACATCCTTTGTTGATCCAAATCCGAACCCAGTTTGACTACATGCAACTATCGTTTTCTAGATCTACTATTTATGAAAATTTTCGGGCCTGGAGAACTACTCTGTGGTGTTTGGAGAATCTGTTACAGTGAGGAATGCCTTTCATTTCATTCAAAAACGTTTATGATTTCCCAATTTATGTCAGTTTAGATATGGAGGTATAAAGTATCTATTTTGCAGTTATATTTTATAATAGTTCTGCTTATTTCGGTTCCCTCTATTTATTTCGGTTTTTAGGTTTTATTTATTTGTCGGATCTATACCCTCTTCTTTATGTATGCTCTTTGCTTTGCGCTGTGTGCGATCTCGGAAAATCAGAAACAAGAAGAAGGGATTTTTTTTTTGCTACGTATGCTCTTTCCCCACGTCTTTGTGCGATCTCAGGTAATTATAAATAGTGAAAAAATAGACAGTTTCCAGTAAGGGTAATCGAAAATCTAACGTTCTGTCATAAGGCTTGCATTTTTTTTTTTTTTTTTGCTTGGATTTTTGTTTTTTTTGTGCAGGGAAAATCACGCACACCGAAGACTAAAAAAAAAAAAAAACGCTTCCTCCCTTCAAACACTTACAGAATCATTTTACTATCTCACTTGGTGAGAAGTTAGTTTATGAGAATAGAGGTCTTTGGTTCATGTCTCTTTCTCAAGCTTCTTTTGTAAAAAAAAAATTGTTAAAGCGACGGGATTTTTTTTTAAAAGTTGAACTTCATCATTAAATTTCAAACCGTTCCCGTAACTATTTGGCATCTACAACTCAGTTTTTTCAAAAAGGCATAACTTCTTCATCCAGAAGCCATTTTTCTAGTGGTTTTTTTTTTAATCAGCCTAATTTTTCAAGATATTTCCATTGGAGCAGTTAGTTTCAGCTTGTTTCAGCTTTATGTTTTTAAAAAAAAATGGAAAGTGCACGCCCGATTATTCTCAACATCACCAATTATTTCCAATGGCTACCTCACATGGTAGATATACTTATAAGTAAAGGGCTTTATAGAATAGCCACAAGACAAGAAACTAAACCTTCCGATGATGATAAAGTTGCTAAATGGGAAAATAAACAAGATCAAGCACTAGGGTTGATAGGAATGTCCATTTCTCAAGATCTTCGATTTCATATCCTTGACATTGACACCCCTCATGAAGCCCTATATAAGATAAATAATGTCTTTGGCATTCAAAATCAAATTAGGACCCACCAGCTTGAAAATGAGTTGCTTACTTTGGACCCCAACAATTTCTCCTCTATTGAAGATTTTTTTTCCAAATTCAAGACCCTTAGAATTCTTTTAGAAGGTTGTAAGGTCAAAAAGGAAGATGGTAGACTCATTTATTGCATTCTTGCTAAGCTTGGCCCTGCATACTCTATATTTTCTTCCACATTCCATTCCCCTAGAGAAGCCATCATTTCTTCAGGAACCACCTACAAGAACCCCTCTTTTGATGCCTTTTGTGATTCTTTGATAAGAGAACAAGAAAAATTATTACATGGTATTATCACTTCTGGAAACGCTTCTACGAAAGCATTAGCAGCCCAACAACAGTCATATCAAAAGAATCCCAAGAAGCAGTATCCTAAAAAGTATTGTCTGAAACCAAATAACGGTCATATGCAATTTCAGCCGCAAACTAAAAAATTAACTCACCAACATGATAAGGCAAATAAAAACAAAGGGAAGAAGACAGATAGACATTGCAACTTTTGCAATCGTGATGGCCATATAGAGTCCAGATGTTTTAAGAAGATGGAAGCCTTAGAAGTAGCAATGAATAAGCACAACATCAATTTGGAGCACTCTTCACCTTCATATTTAGGAATGGCACTTTCTGCTTGTGGTTGTCAAGCATCAAGATCTGGTTATGCATTAAATTTATCTTCTTCTTCTCATTCTCATGAGTGGCTCATTGATTCTGGAGGTTCTTACCACATGGCCAAAAATAAAGCCATGTTTTCTTATTTAAATTATTGTAACACCAAACATATTTAAGTTGGTGATGATATATCTCTTAGTGTTGTACGATCTGGAACCATTCATCTAATGATATACTATGTGCTCCTACCTTGTCATGCAACCATCTATCTATTTATCAGATAACTCATTCAGGTGAATGGAAAATAGTAGAATTCTCACCTCATGATGTTGTAATCAAGGACCTCAAAGATCCTAGACATATTTTAGCTACTGGCATTGCTAATGATTCACAAGGTTGTATAAGTTTGACAACTTTGGGTCTTCATTTCTTCCCTCCATTTTTGTTTCTCATAATGATAATGTGAGAAAAATTTGGCATGAGCAATTTGGTCACTTAAACTATCGATCTCTTCAAAATCTATGTAAAGAAAATATGGTGACAGGTCTTCCTATGGTATCTTGTCGAGATGGTGTTTGCTCCAAATGTGTACTCGGAAAACATCATCAAGATATTTTTGACAAACGTGCCTCTTGGCACGCTTCAGCACCTTTGCAGCTTGTGCACAGTGATTTATGTGGTCTGCTTCCTGTTGTTTCTTTCTCTAGTTGAAAATACTTCTTAACTTTCATTGATGATTTTTCCAGACACACTTGGGTATACTTCTTAAACCTCAAGAGTGAAGTTTTTAACATGTTCTTGGCCTTTAAGGCCTTTGTTGAGAAACAATCTGGACATCCAATTCTTAAGTTAAGATCAGACAATGGAGGAGAATATGTTAACAAAAAATTTATCAACTTTTTCACTGAGCATGGCATTCAATTTCAACATATCGTTCCATATACTCCACAACGAAATGGTGTAGCTGAAAGGAAGAATCGCACCTTAAAAGAAATGGCTAATTGTATGCTTCAATCTAAAGGACTTAGTCTCAATTTTTGGGCAGAAGTAATTAACTATGTAAATTACATAGTAAGTCGCACTCCTACTAAGGTTTTAAAGAATATAACTCCAGAAGAAGCTTGGAGCTCAATCAAACTAGATGTAAGTGACTTTCATGTTTTTGGAAGTGATGCTTGGGCCCATATTCTAGATGTGAAACATAAAGCCTTAGAACCTAAGAGTGAAAATTTCATTTTTTTTGGTGTTACACAGCATTTTGTCACCATCCCTGCAATCCCTCGTCCCACATATTGGATGGCCTTTCCCGTGACCTGTGAGTAGTGACATAACCTGAAACCACTTTCATGGCATCCCTCTTGACAAGGAGAATCATTCCTCTGAAGAAATGTTCCCTTGGAAAACCCTAAAAACTGATATTTTGGCCTTGGCGCGACTAGCCAGTTCAGCCCTCGCGCCAATGGGGAAAATATACCATAAAGGGCATGCCAACTGGCGCTCTGTCCTAGTGTCTCACTCACGCCAAGCTTAATATGGATTTTTTTTTAAAAATAAATGGCGGAAGTTTGATTCCAACAAACTCCTGAACAAGTCTCTAAAATGAGTTGGGAGGTTTGGCTCCGGATCTCCATGTATGGGAGGTGGTTTTCCACCTATCATGGAAGCTTCCTTAGAGATAGGGCCAATCCCATGATTGTAGGGATCCCAACTCCTCTTCCCCCATCTATATAAGCTTTCCTTTTCCCTTAGCAAGCAAAGAGCTGAACTTGTAGCAAGGAGACTATCGACAGACAACCTTTGAGAGCCAAGCCGAAGAGAGAGAGCCTTGTCCCGTTTCTGATAAGCTTCGTTGAGACGTGCTCCGTTGTCAGCCCAGCCAAAGGAAGATCAAGCGTCAGAGCTTTGGGTTGTATCTTTCCTTTGTTATTTTAATGATAAGCGACTTTGATTATGGTTTCATTCATGTGTCTTTTTCTTTGATGCAATGAATTACATCCTCTCTGACTGATGTATGGTTACAAGATTTAGATTTTACGCTGTGTATCGTTGTGTTCTTTGCATGTGTGCAGGTGTTCGAACGTGTCGAGAAGAAGAATCATGATCTACCAAGCGAGGGAAGGAAAGTGTCATCCTTTCTTCAACGACCATTGCGTAGGACCTGAGGTATGCAATTCATTATGTTCTTGTCGTTTTGTAACTAGAGACCTGCATCACTGCATGACTTGATTGTTGCTAGACCCAATCTAGGCTAGTAGGGATCGCCTCTGTCCGCAGAGGGGATTTACCTTTCCAACAAACTGGTGACTCCACTGGGGAATTAATTTGAGTTATTCTTGTCTCTTTTGGTTGTTTTTGGCTTGTGTTTGATTGATTTGCTCTTCTGTTCTACCTCCTTTCGGTGTAAAACCCCTATTCAGCCCCCACAAGACTTGATCTACTCTCTATTTGCTCTTTTTCATTCCTTTCCTTACTAAACTCGATTGGCATAGTTTACAGCCTGACAGTCGCACCAACTGGCACTTGTTGCTAGTTAGGCCCCAGCGCCAACCTTGTTTTGGCGCAAGATACAGCCAAACAATCGTGCCAACCCTATTTGTTGTTAGGGTTTACTTGTTTTTGAGCCCTCTGAGTCTAATTTTTGGTTCTGGTGTTATTTTTCCGACTGTCTCAGTGCCTTGAAGTCCTTGTTGACTTTTTTTGACCTCTATCCTCCGGTTTTTTGCCCTCTACCATCAGTTTTGCATTCTAGCCCTAGGGCTTCTAGGTGCTATAGTGTGCTGAGCCTCCCATGGGAGTCTTTGTTTCTCACTTTTCCAGTCAACTTCGTTTTCACTTCCTTGCATTCGTTTCGTTGGATTCCATTGTATCATTGCGTTAATTGAGTGATTGCTCTCTTTTTCATTCAAGTTTCGCTTTGTCTCATTTCGAGCCTAGATTACACGGTTTGTATGAGTCTTTTTGAGATTCTTCTTTGATTTGAGGGATTTCTCCATCAGTTTGAGTTCTGATTGTGTGTTTTGCATTGATTGAACTTGCTTGTTTCTACTCTTTTGCCATCATTTCTCAAATTGGTCTCTTCATTAGTTTTTCATTTCGTTTGTTGCATTTGCTTTAAAACATTGAAAAATACAAAAAAAATCTCTTTGCTTTTTGATTAGTTAGTGAAAATTGAAAGCTTTTCTGCATTATTAGTGTTATATAACTCTAAGGGAAAAGTTTTTAGTTTCATTAGCATGCATTATAGGTAGTAGTGGATGTTTTTTGATCATTTTGTTATTGTTTGAAAAGCTCTCAACCTTCCCGCAGTTAGCTCTTCATCGAACGAAGTGATATATTGTGGCATGTAGTGTGCATTTAGAGGATTTTTGAGACATAACATTCGATAGGGCCTGAAATTGAAACATAATTGAAGATCAACTCTAAAATTTATTCAATTTACCTTAAGGCAACATTGAAAAATTAACGAAATATCTAGAGGTCTAGGCTAGTGACGTGTTCCGGTGTCGTTAAACCTAGTAGCTGTCGTTCGCCTTTTGGATTTAGACAGCACTAGTACGGACTTGTGCTCCCCGTACTGTCGCGTATATAAAGGGAGACCCCACTAGGTTGCTATCCTTTATCCGTAGGAAGCCGATTCTGCCGCGTTATACCCGTGATACACCGGACACAGCATTCGGGGAGATTACCTGCACGTACGTCAAGTCCTTGGTTGAATTCTCTTTCATTTTTTAACCAAGGTGTATATGGAAGTTCACGGATATCTAGTACACCCATCTGCCTAGATTACCACAGCAGTCATTTCGATCTTTTCTGACTCATTAAATTTGAAAAGATCATCAAGCACTTTTCCTTTCACACTTGTTTCCAAATTGAAAGAGATAGAGTCATCTTTTACTCATTTCTAGACTCTTAAAACATGAAACGGTAAAATTTTCAAGTTTCAATGTGGTAAAATTAATCACCTACGATCACACACCCTTTTAGAGATTTTTTTTCGGCCGTTTGATTGTTTTCCTTGGTTTTTGCCCGTGTGTCTTTGTTTTGATCTCTTCCTCTTTTCATTACTGTCACAGTGGAAGAACCCTCAGTTTCGTCTACTGGTAGTCCTTACACAGATGATTCATCAGGATTCTCTCAGTCCTCTGCTGAACCTCAATAGCCTATTGTATCCGAGTTTCTCGACAGGGGACCGGTCATATCTGAGCTTCCCTTTGGTGGACCAGTTGAATTCAATTGGCCCTTATCCAACGATTGGTTTGGATTTGGAGTAAGGGAATATTTCCCTCCTCTTCCATCGGGATCGCCTTTCTTGGCTGCCATTATACCTCCTAGTCCTCGCCGTCTTTTAGAAGATCTAGCGGCAGGGTCAGATATGGACTCACCCAGTCCTTCTCCTAGTGAGGAAATTCCTACATCTGGTGAAGATTACCAGCTTTTTCCAGAAAAAAACCCCGAGTCTTATGTCATGTCTTCACCTGGTCCTTCACTTCCAGCAGGATATAGGTCCTTAAGTCAGGTCATGGCCACTGTGGCCTCTATGGGAATATCGACTCCGTCCACGAGGTCGATTATTCCTTCGTTAGGGATGTCACCATCGACACCTCTCACGTCATCTCCTTTCGTCACATCAGTACCTGTTAGGCCTACTGTCTTCGTAGCTGCGTCTATGCCCACTGTCACTATTCAGTCCACTAGGACCTCGTCACTTCCTGAAGACATTTACATAGCTTCTGCTATTCTAAAGAATATCTCTCCTGAGGAGTATCGGTTGTCGTTACAGCTGTCCAACTCCGAGGTTGGTCAGTCCTCTCAAGATCTCAACCGTCCTTATTTTTCCCATTATGGACCGGATGGTACCCCCATTTATGTATTTCCATATCAATACGATGAGCAAGGTAACCCTCTTCGTTTTCCTACTCCTGAGGCTTATCAGTATGTTCATGGTTTTCTATCTGCCTAGGCTGGGAAACCTTCCAACCCACAAGGACAACCCTTCCAGGGTCAACCTTCAAGCCAACCTGATTATCTATATGACCCACAAGGACAACCCTTACAGGGCCAACCTTCGGGCCAGCAGGGGTTGTTGTATGGTCCGCAAGGGCAGTCCTACAACCCTCAAGGTCAACCTCTACAACCTCACCCTGGGGTCCAACCAGGGCAACCTCAAGGACCCACAAGCCAACTGGGGTATCAACCCGGACCGTTGTATGGTCCTGGGGGGCAAATCCATCCTTCTCAACCTATGGTGCAACCTCAGCAACCTCAGTTTCCCATTGGTCTGAATGTTGCACAGCCAGGGCCATCTTATGGTCTTTTCATAGGCCAACCTGGTTATTAGGCACAACCTGGCCCTCTCCCACCATCAGGCCAACCTGTTCAGCCGGGGTAGCCTGGTGTCCTTCATTAGCCAGGTAAACCTCTTCAACCAGAACAACTTGTTTAGCCAGGCCAACCTGTTCAACCAGGGCAGCCTACACAGCCAGGTCAACCTATTCAACCAAGACAACCTACACATCCAGTTAACCCTGCTCAACACCCGATCTATTCTATGCCATAGCCAAATCCGCCTGTGCGCCCAACTTATCAGGCTCAGCAGGGGCCCACTTACCAGCAACCCGCTCGAGCCCAAGTCGGTTATTACCTTCAAGGTCAGTCTTGACCGGTTTAAAACCCGCCCCAAGGTTCTGTTTATTACCTTCAACAACCAGGCTATACCTATACTCAGCAGTCAAATCCATACACTGCTCAAATGGGCCTACATATAATCAGGGTCAGCACCCTAATTATCAACCCCCATACACTGGTTATCAACAACCATATCAACCCAATTATACGGCTTATACCCCCTATGGTCAGAATCCTCTAGGACAGAACCAATGGGGGAAAATTTATGCTCAACCAGGTTGGAGTACAGGTACAAGCCCTTATCAGGGGCCTGGCATGCTGTTTAATCCACAGTTACCTTTCCTCGCCACGTTGGAATTTCCAGATGTATCTAAATTGACCAATGATCTGATTCTCCATAATCCATATTGGCCTCCGGTTCCGACCAAGGTGCCTAGTGACCATCCTAAATTTGAGGGTAAAGCTGGAGAAGACCCCCAAGCACATGTCATGACCTGCCATCTGTGGTGTTCTTCGAACTCTTGGGTTGATGACTCGATCCGTCTATGTCTTTTCCAAATCACTCTTACTGGTGTTGCTACTAAGTGGTATATAGAACTACCCCGCGGTATTTTTCAAGACTTTAATACTCTAGCTATGGCTTTTCTGACACATTTCCAGTTACTGGTTCATTACGAAGTCGGGACGCATCTCCTGACATCTCTGAAGTAGGATAAAGCCACTCACATTTCAGATCATATTCATGAGTGGCGACATCGTCTTCATCTCATCAAGTTTGATATTCCTGATCAGCTTCTAACTCATTGTTTCACTACCTCCTTCGTTAACAAGATCGCTCAAGATATTTCTATGGGGGCATGTGTAACCGAGGAATAAGCCATCGTTCATGCCCAGTACCTCGATTTGGTGTACTCTCAGTATGGCATGTTATATGATATCTTGACTGATGCCCCGCAGCCAGGGACCTCTAAATCACCACCTACCCCATCGGTTGATGGTGTTATTGGTTCCGCCTCTCATAATTCTCATAAGTCCTCAAATGGGAAGCAGAAGTTGAATTATTCCAATAATTATGCTCTTCCCGCCCCTCCAGATTCTGGTAAAACCTCGGGGGTCAATGTCATTCAAGCCAATCCTGTGGAAAATTCCTCCAAAGGGAAGAAGAAGGGCAAAGGAAAATCCAAATTCGATGCCCCGAAACCAGAATCCTCTAAACATCATGCTGATGATGGTTCCCAACAGAAACCAAAGTACCCTTTCCTGATCTGTGACAGAGACCACTACACCAAAGATTGTCCCCGATGATCTGAGGTTAGTCAACTACTTAAATACTCTAAGGGAAATCCGGTAGTTCTTAAGGAACCTTTCCCATCTCAGCAGACCCAGATGGTTGAGCATCCTTCACCATCTGCACCATTTGGGTCCCAAGTTTTTATGATGAATGGTGCTGCACTTGTTTCGATTGCCACTCGTTTGAAGGATTATGCCGGATCACGCCAGGCAGCTGGGAAGGAAGTCATTGATGGCCCATCTCCCCCACCTGTCTCTGGTCCTTTATAAATTGAGAAGCCCAGTGCTGAACCCGTTGTAAGGCCACCTTCCAAAGGTGTTCTTCGAAAATATTCCTATAATCCAAACGCCCGTGCTGCTCAGAATTACAGTATTGTTGAGGATTTGGCACATGTGCCTTCCGCAATGTCTACGTTGGAAGTGATTCAAAGTTTCCCATTGCAATGGAAAGCTCTGTTATCCGCAATCAGTGGAATTGATCCTTCCGATTCTAGTCTTCTCACCTTCGATCTGGAGAATTTTGTCCCCTGACTTCCACATCAAATCGCCCTTGTTATACAAGTCGGTATCAATAGCCTCAACATTCATAGAGCCGTTGTGGACGAAGGTGACTCTACCTGTGTTATGTCATCTGCCTGCTGGAAGGCCATTGGCTCTCCAACTCTTACATCATCTCCCAATGCCCCTGAGGCATTCGATGGTAGGGAATCAAAACCCTTGGGTTTTCTCGCGAGTTTACCGATCACATTAGAGGGTAAGACAGTCAATGTTGAAGTAGAAGTGGTTGATGCCAAACTCAACTACAATCTTCTTCTTGGTCGCAACTGCACCCATGCCATGCTATGCGTTCCGTCCACCCTCTTCCGGCTTCTGAAGTTTCCTCATGAGGGAAAGATTATTACTGTTGATCAGTTGTCTTTCTTTACCTCATCCTCCGAGAACAACGTGCCATACGTGGATCAAATTCCCAATCCCCCTGACAGTGTAGGACCTAGTATTTTCAAGGACCCCATTCTCATGGGTATTTTTCTCACGCCACCACCAAACACCGTTCAAGTCAACATGATCTCTAGGTCAGATGACCCGTGGATCATCCCTTCTCCTCAACAGGTGACCTCTTTTGAAGAATCGATGCCTCTGACTCCAGTTGAAATTAATTATTTTGAGATCGTCACCGCATCAGATCCTCCTCCTCCTAAAAATTCTCCTTTGAGCATGGCTCTAGATGTATATTCTCAATCCCCTTGGCTCGGTGATGCAGATTTGCCCGATCCTTTGAGAGAAGTCTTTCTGCCTGACGAAGCTATCGTTGAGATGATGTATCTTGAAGATCTGTCATGAAGCGATGGAAATCATCGTTCCTCGTCCATACTCGGCCTGGGGGAAATTTTTGATTATCTCGAGCCTTTTGTATCCGGTTTTCCCCCTCCTGAGCCTCCTCCTTTGAGCTCGTCGGAGCATGGTTCTTCTTCTTCTGTCAAGCTCCTAAAACAATGAAACAAGCTGCTTCGAGGACAGTTCTAAAGTGTGTCAACCTTGTTAAAACAGAAACACGTTCTTGTTCAATTCGAGTTTTTTCGTGATCAAATCTCTTGTGTTTTGAACCTTCACTCCATTTCCTATGGACTGAAGCTTGGGGGGCATGTACCTCGAATTGAGACACCATGCTGGGGGCATGCCCATTTTTTTCACTTCAAGCATAGTTTATATTTGTGTTTTAAGCATGCATAAAAAATAAAACTCATTTCCAAGCATAGTTTGCATGTGTGCTTTTAATCTTGCATAAAAAAAAATGTGTGGGGTGATGCATTTGGTGACATTTTAACTTTTCCATTGGGTCGTTACTTATGAAAATTATTTTAGCTGATACATTAGATAACATTGTATTAAGCATTTGCATAAGATATAAAAAAACATCATCATATGTGAAAAAGATCCATGCGGAAATAGATATATATGTGTGTGTGTGTGTGTGTGTGTGTCGAATGTTTGCAGTTGGTGTGCATCACATAAAATCCAAAAAATATACATGTTTGTTTTAATAATATTCAGAGACAACATGTCTCTCAAAAATATGCATATAAAATCCTATGCGACTAATCAGCATGGTGCTCATGGTAGCATGTCACTGCCCGCACCAATCGCCTCAGTAAACGATGAAGGTGACTAGGCACCCCCACGGTGTGCCTCTGATAAGACAAAGGGACATCACTATGTTGAGCCCTAGAATTGCCTTCTCTTTTACAAACCTTCACTTCATTTCATCATTCTTTTATCACTTCATAAGCCTAAAATCAATGAAGAATGATTAGGATTGCTTAAAAGTTACATGCAATTGATTAACATATTGTATTTTCATGGTTTTTTCTGTTTTAATAATTTTGTGCAAAATAGCTACAAAATACAGACGTTTCGTAGCCGATCACGCGTTCCGCAGCTATTTTAGTGTTTAAATGGGTTACAGGTGTTGTCTAAAGGAAAAACGCATATGGGTGAATTCTAGACCTCATCCACATCATTCGTTGCTCTCCACGAAGTCTGAGTAAAAATCTCCAAGTGGTTATGCATGTGGGAAACCAAAACCAAGAGGTAGACTTCTACTGGGACACGGACTCCACAAATGTTTGCAGCAAATTACGAGGCCTTCAAAAGAGTTCTAATTTGATTTTAATTGCAAAATATACTTGTCCCTATATTTTCTCAAGGGCAGTTATGTATTTCCCTTATAAAAATAACTCGAGAGACCAAGATCCAACTAGCTGGTGGATGTTTTGTTGTTAAGTTTTCCCAAGACTGTAATACGTTGTTTTTGAAGCATTTTCCTTTAATGAAAGAATTTCAACCTTGATGCATGACCTGAAGTAGTTCTAAGGAGATTTTTATGCTGATCTGGTGGTAGAGGGCCCCTACTGCCCGAGAAGCTTTGTGCGTTTTGTTTAGATAAGTAATTCTAGCTCTATTTTGTTCCTAGTTTAGACAATTTTCTGAACTTTGTGTTTTATACTCACTTGCAGTGGATGCTACAGTCAGTCTTATTCTTACGAATTGTTCCAAAATATCACTCATATTGAATGAGATATAACTGTAGTATTTTAGGAATTAGTTGTATTTTCTAAACTTTATGTTTTATGCACATTTACATTGAATGTTACAGCCATACTTGTTCTTATAAATTATTCCAAAATATCACTCATATTGAACGAGATAGGGACGTAGTAATTCATAGATTAGTTGCATTTTAGTTCAGTTGTAATACTCCGGAGGTTGATTGCATTTTAGTTCATCTTTGTCACTGTATTTCAAGATTGATAATGGCACTTTAGTTCAATTCTGTCCACTGTATTTCAAGTTTCATTAGTTAGTTATATGTTAGTTTTGTTCTATTAGACTTCAAGGCCTTCATTATTTACAAACTACTCTTGTTATGAACCTCTTCCAATACATCATAGAAAGAATTGTGATATTGGTCCATGTATTGTGAAATATATTGTAACTTTACAGTAACCTTTTTTAAACTATTCAAAGATTTTCTAACTTTAGTGAGGCAATGGTGACAATTTGATTGAATGGATTAAATCTCAGGTGTTGCATAGTTCAAATTTGAGTATAGTTTCTTCTTGTGCTACAAATAATCTTTTTCCAATTGTGTTCCAATAAACTTTTAGCCATGGATGAGATTCCTTTTAATATTGTAAGATGGTTGTTTACTTAGGAAAACCTAATTTGTACTAAACTTATCCTTTTCTCAAGCTATTCCAACATATTTCTAATGAATGAATTGGAATGAGTTCATGTTATGAGTTATTGAGTTCATGTTATGAGTCATTGTCAAGCTTTGCATTCTCTTTTCTTAGGTGCCATACATAGTTTAGGGTAGATTTTGCTCTGTTTTTCATCATTTTCCTAATTAGGGATATAATTTACAATTACACTCTATTTTGAGTCTAAGGTTTCATTTTCTTTTCTTTTTGACATAGATTTGATTTCATCTTTTGAACATGGAGTAGTGTACTAAAAAGACAAAACCCCAAAAACAATAAGAAAAAACACATACAACGAAGTAAGGAAGAGGTCACTTAAGCACATATAGTGCACCACACTTCATCAGTTTACTAGCCCTGGTTGATAATTTATGTTAGCAATTTAGGACGCTAAATTGACTACACATTTTGGCGCCGTTGCCGGGGAAGTGTAATTAGAAGACCTTATTTCTTACATCTAAAACAAAACAAAACAAAAACTTCAATCACCTACCACACCCACTATATCATGTGGTGCAGTAAGGGCCACACATCCACATCATGAATTCATATTTTTGCAGGTAGAAGAAGAGGTGGCAAAGGAGGTTGAAGAAATGGATGGATATGATGACAATGAGGAATATCCTTTTGGATTTCCCATTCAAGAAACTGATATCAACGTTCAAATGAAGAACATCCATCTATCTGTACTTCCTAACTTCAAAGGTATGAGATCAGAAGACCCGGAAACCTTTCTTTTTGAATTTGAAATAATTTGTAGATCTTATGGCTACTCATTGCACATGCAAAAAATTGAATTTGTTTCCGGTAACATTGAAGGATAGAGCTCTTAGATGGTTCATGACTTTAGGAACAAATTCTATAGGGACATGGGATGATATGAAAAGAGTATTTTTGGAAAAATATAAAGGTTATTGCATGCACCATGACCTTAGAAATGAAATCTTTAAGATGAACCAAAAAGAGGATGAAAGCCTAGAAGATTTAGTGGAGAGATTTACTTATAATATCAAAAGATCTAAATTGCATAATTTAGGATCAGATGCATTAAAAACTCTCCTACTAAATTCTATAAAGGATGAATGGATTGATCTTCTTAATCTTGTGGGAAAAGGAGATGTCTATCAATTGCCATTTAAAGAAATTTGTGAACTATGCAAGAACATATCAAGAGGAAAAGCAAAGTGTGTAAGGTCCCCTCAAGATCCATTTATGGCAAAAGTAAGTAAGTCAACATCAGGATTGGTAAGTCAAACTGAACCTAACAATTTGCTAAACATTCTTGGTAATTTAAATGAACAAACTGACATGCTAAGAATGCAAAACAAGCAAAAAGTTGCTTCATTTATATTTTGCCCTAAATGTAGAAAGAAACATGCTTTACATGAATGTCCACGTGATAACATTAAAATGTGTAAAATTTGTGCAGGATCACATACTACTGAAGACTTCCCATCATTACTAGGGTTGAAGGAAATTTACCAGAAGGATAATGGAGCAAATCAAGCATAAGAGAAACTTTCTTATGTAGCTCCAAGAGGACTATGGCAGCCTCATCAACCCAATACGATGCAATATCCTTATGCACAGTATCAAGGTTATGCACAACAATCTCAAGGTAATTGGAAAACACCCTTGCCTTGGCAACCTTGGGCATCTCAATCCCAACCTCAAAACCAATCTTGGCAACAAAGTTGGCAAAGGCCCTATAAAGGAAATCCACCATATCCTCAATCTTTCCCTCTCTATCCTCAATACCATGATCAATGTTATCCATACCATTTACCTCCACTACAACATCAATATCACCCTCATTTGACCTCAATCCAACCTTTTCCATTACCATCCACACAAACACCCCAAAGATTCCCCACTCCACTACCTCCACAACCATTTCATATCCCCAACAATAAAACACCTCAATCAACTTACAAATTTGAGGTATTGCAAAATGATTCACCAGCTGTCATTGAAGAACAACAACCAGCAGAAGAAGACTCAGATAAGGTCCAAGAATCAGGGATGTCTATTGATAAAGAGGAGATATTGGAACCAGAGATTGAAAAGTCTCATGCATGCCTATCACTAGATTATCTGAATGAAGATCACATCTCCGATTTCATGATAGAGGAAAGACAAGGAAGACAAGATTACATTGAATCTTGGTTCAATTCAGTCATCGGATCCCAATGCTCAATTATTCAATATCTTCTGACATCATCTAAATCAAGACAGTTGGCATCTCATATACAGGTACATGTCAAAGAATATCTTTCAAATCTGCATATGAGTTTATCTATCATCTTGTTACAGACATGGTTCCACTGGAAGTATTCATATACTTGAACAAGATTTTCTTTTTCAAGTAGAGTAGGACATTAAAAAAAAAAGGAAAAAATAGAGTAAAGAAAAAATAAGTCCTATTGTGAAAACCAGCTTGTTGGCGCAATTAGACATGAGCTTTGCTTGGAAACCAGGCAACTGGCGAGAAAAGTTCACAATAAGTTCTGCAATTTCATGATGGTTTCAATCTTTCATGGTTCTTCAAATCATTTTTGGTTCTATGCTCGAGTTGGATGATGTGGAATTCCTTAAGGTCCACCTTCCAACATATCTTGTCCCATCGACCTCAACACTTTATCTGGGATCAAGATTAGAGATTATTTGGAGTGCCTTGGAGCTTGCATTCATCAATGGCAAGCCTCCTCATTGATAACAATGGGAATACAACAATGTCTCTTGATTTTCAAATCTTGTAGGCGACTCGACTTAGACACATTCATTCGTCCCTGCCAAGATGCACTGAGGTACCTTGACACTCATTTACATTATCGGTGAGTTGTCTCACATTGGTTAACGATTTTCATTATTGATCGGTAATCCAATGATTTCTTCCCATGCTCGACTTCAACACATTTATTCGCATGGTAAGAATTGTACCAAGAATGTTGGCTTTGATGAAGATTAATGGTTTTATGGAATCAAAAACAACTTGCAGCAGTACATTTTATTAGTTTCTTGTAGCAGCATGTTCATATTTTTTTCAATTCAATAACAACTGCGAAAATTGGCAGTTTCTGCAGCTATTGCTGTAATAGCCTATTTTTGCTTTTTGCAACTTTTTCCAGAGGTAGTTTTGGTGCAAATATTGCAAGAGATTAGAGTAGAAATAAAAAATTATGAGCTTCTGGGTTTTCTTAGAATATGATAAATTGAGTAAGACGCAAACAGAATTTGGAAAAAAGCAATTTTTAAGGGCATTTCAGATGGGTTTTTATGGCAGATTTTCATTTTTCAGCATTATGGACAGATTAGGACAGATTTCAGTATTTTTGCACAGCAGCGCCTTTTCTTCATCAAAATGAAATTTTAGAAGCATGTAGTAGTAGAGAAGGTAAAAATACACAATTTCCCTTTTGAATCACTCAATTCGGCCTTGAAATGAGCTTGTGGCGTACTTTTTTTTTGCAACATTGGGCAGAATGAAGGGTGAAACAAGGCAGAAATTGATTTTATCATAAATTTCAAACGGTGCATCCATTGGTCTTGAAATTTTTATGGAAAATGCATTGAGGAAGGGTGAATTAACATAAAAAATTTGAGAAAATTTCAGTGTGTATTCTTCAAGAAATTAGCCACTTTCACCTACATCCATTTCTCATTTTTTGGGAGATCCGTGCAACCAATGGCAGAGATTTTTAGTCAGACGATGCATAATAATATTGGTAACAACCTCAGAAAATTTCAGTGAAGTCTGATGTACCATTTGAGAGAAATTGCAAAATTCATTTAATTCTACAATTCCACTCCATCTCACTCCACTTTCACTCCATCTCACGCCATTTTCATTCCATTTCACAAGTCATATTTCACTTTCACTCCATTACATTTCACATCCATATTCCATAGCCATACATCATTTATTTTTACAAATTGCATGTTGCAGCCACATCTTATTCAGCAGTTCTGACAAAGTTGTACAGCCTACAAAGAGATGATTATTATATGAAATTGAAGGATTATATTTTGAAGATCAACATGCTAAAAGAGGACCAAAGGAACAGCATCAAGCACAGCAATTAACAAGGTCAAAATTTTGAGGTAAATTGTGAAAATTATTTTAATAGAAAAAATTTAAAACATGAAATAGATACAATGTGTATAATCATATGTTTCCTAAACAACCTATCATTCGAATTGATTAACATATCTTGGCCATATCCCTTATCCAACATTCCATAACGATCCTCATTAAAACCTTGATTAATGACTAACAGTCATAATCACAAACGTAACCTACTAGTCCACATCTCCTTAAGATTGTATCATTCACTTATTTCACCACAAGTTCATCATAAATTCTCCATCATATCCATAGCCACTTCATTTTCTCTTATAGCTTAATTACCTCCATCCATTCACCTCCATTACACTTTGGAGCCAATCCATCTCTAAGTACAGAGACGTAATTCTGAGAGTGAAGCATCATTCTACAACTAATCCATCTTCAGACATAGAGATATAGTTTCAAAAATAAAGCATTAGACTCTGTAGTCAATCTAGCTTCAAGCATAGAAAAGTAATTCTGAAAGGAAGATAATCTGCACAGAGGAGGAATGTGGTTAATTGTCAGGACAGAACCAATTGGAGTCAAGTATTTGGAAGGATATCCACAAGTCAAGGAGCTACTACAATAAGCAGGGAGGTTAAATTTTATAGAGAAATTTGATGGCTTCCATAAGGAGATTACAAAATCGTTTGCCAAATCTTTTGATGGAGTAGAAGAAGAAAAATTGACATGGTTATTGAAAATAAACTTGACACTCCACTACAGGAGGAAGATGAAGAACCAATTTCTGAAAAGTTAACAGAGATTAGAAAATAGATTAAGGCCAAAAGAAGCAGAAAGATAAGGTTGGATGTTCTAACAGAGGTTTCAGAGCACATGGAATAAGTTTTGATGAAATTGCATGAGGACATGCAATAGTTTTGCAGTGGGGGTATGTTGAGCCCTAGAATTGCCTTCACTTTTACAAACCTTCACTTCATTTCATCATTCTTTTATCACTTCATAAGCCTAAAATCAATGAAGAATGATTAGGATTGCTTAAGTGTTACATGAAATTGATTAACATATTGTATTTTCATGGTTTTTTGCTGTTTTAATAATTTTGTGTAAAATAGCTACAGAATATAGACGTTCCGTAGCCGATCACGCGTTCCGCAGCTATTTTAGTGTTTAAATGGGTTACAGGTGTCGTCTGAAGGAAAAATGCATATGGGTGAATTCCAGACCTCATCCAAATCATTCGTTGCTCTCCACGAAGTCTGAGTAAAAATCTCCAAGTGGTTATGCATGTGGGAAACCAAAACTAAGAGGTAGACTTCTACCGGGACATGGACACTACAGATGTCTGCAGTAAAGTACGAGGCCTTCAAAAGAGTTCTAATTTGATTTTAATTGCAAAAGACACTTGTCCCTATATTTTATCAAGGGCAGTTATGTATTTCCCTTATAAAAATAACTCGAGAGACCAAGATCCAGCTAGCTGGTGGATGTTTTGTTGTTAAGTTTTCCCAAGACTGTAATATGCTGTTTTTGAAGCATTTTCCTGTAATGAAATAAGTTCAACCTTGATGCATGACCTTAAGCAGTTCTAAGGAGAATTGTATGCTTATTTGGTGGTAGAGGGCCCCTACTGCCCGAAAAGCTCTGTGCGTTTTGTTTAGATAAGTAATTCTAGCTCTGTTTTGTTCCTAGTTTAGACAATTTTCTGAACTGTGTGTCTTATACTCACTTGAAGTGGATGCTACAGTCAGCCTTATTCTTACGAATTGTTCCAAAATATCACTAATATTGAATGAGATATAACTGTAGTATTTTAGGAATTAGTTGTATTTTCTAAACTTTATGTTTTATGCACATTTACATTGAATGTTACAACTAGACTTGTTCTTATAAATTATTCCAAAATATCATTCATATTGAACGAGATAGGGTTGTAGTATTTCAGAGATTAGTTGCATTTTAGTTCAGTTGTAATACTTCGGAGGTTGATTGAATTTTATTTTAGCTCTTTCACTGTATTTCAAGATTGACAATGGCACTTTAGTTCAATTCTATCCACTGTATTTCAAGTTTCATTAGTTGGTTGTATGCAAGTTTTGTTCTATTAAACTTCAAGGCATTCATTGTTTAAAAACTACTCTTGTTATGAACCTCTTCCAATACATCACCATATGAACAGGAATTAGTGATATCAGTCCAAGGCCTTGACTGTTCTGCATTCTCTTGTAACTTCACAAATAGCCTTTTTCCCAAAGCTATTCCAAAAGATTTCTAACTTCTGAATGAGGCTTAGTAGTGACAATTTGAGTTGTAGAATGGATTAATGTCAGTGTTATAAGTTAATTTAGAGTATATTTTCTTATTGTGCTACAAATAATCTTTTCCAATTGTGTTCCAACAAACTTCTAACCATGGATGAGATTTTTGTAATATTGTAAGTTGTTGTTTACTTAGGAAAACCTCATTGCATAAAACTTATCCTTTTCTCAAGCTATTCCAACATATTTCTAATGAATGAATTGGAATGAGTTCATGTTATGAGTTATTGAGTTCATGTTATGAGTCATTGTCAAGCTTTGCATTCTCTGTTCTTAGGTGCCATACATAGTTTAGGGTAGATTTTGCTCTGTTTTTCATCATTTTCCTAATTAGGGACAAAATTTACAATTACACTCTATTTTGAGTCTAAGGTTTCCTTCTCTTTTCTTTTTTACATAGATTTGATTTCATCTTTTGAACATAGAGTAACATACTAAGTACTAAAAAGACAAAACCCCCAAAAACAATAAGAAAAACACATACAACGAAGTAAGGAAGAGGCCACTTAGGCACATATAATGCACCACACTTCATCAAAGTTACAAACCCTGGTTGATAATTAATGGAAGCAATTTAGGAACACTAAATTGACTAGACATTTTGGCGCCATTACCGGGGAAGTGTAACTAGGTAACCTTATTTCTTACATCCAAAAAAAAAAAAAAACACTTCAATCACCTACCACACCCACTATATCATGTGGTGCAGTAAGAGCCACACATCCACATCATGAATTCATATTTTTGCAGGTAGAAGAAGAGGTGAAAAAGGAGGTTGAAGAAATGGATGGAGATGATGACAATGAGGAAGATCCTTTTGGATTTCCCATTCAAGAAACTGATATCAACGTTCAAATGAAGAACATCCATCCATCTATACTTCCTAACTTCAAAGGTATGAGATCAGAAGACCCGGAAACCTTTCTTTTTGAATTTGAAATAATTTGTAGATCTTATGGCTACTCATTTCACATGCAAAAATTGAATTTGTTTCCGGCAACATTGAAGGATAGAGGTCTTAGATGGTTCATGACTTTAGGAACAAATTCTATAGGGACATGGGATGATATGAAAAGAGTATTTTTGGAAAAATATAAAGGTTATTGCATGCACCATGACCTTAGAAATGAAGTCTTTAAGATGAACCAAAAAGAGGATGAAAGCCTAGAAGATTTAGTGGAGAGATTTACTTATAATATCAAAAGATCTAAATTGCATAATTTAGGATTAGATGCATTAAAAACTCTCCTACTAAATTCTATAAAGGATGAATGGATTGATCTTCTTAATCTTGTGGGAAAAGGAGATGTCTATCAATTGCCATTTCAAGAAATTTGTGAACTATGCAAGAACATATCAAGAGGAAAAGCAAAGTGTGTAAGGTCCCCTCAAGATCCATTTATGGAAAAAGTAAGTAAGTCAGCATCAGGATTGGTAAGTCAAACTGAACCTAACAATTTGCTAAACATTCTTGGTAATTTAAATGAACAAACTAACATGCTAAGAATGCAAAACAAGCAAAAAGTTGCTTCATTTATATTTTGCCCTAAATGTAGAAAGAAACATACTTTGCATGAATGTCCACTTGATAACATTAAAATGTGTAAAATTTGTGCAGGATCACATACTACTGAAGATTTCCCATCATTACCAGGGTTGAAGGAAATTTACCAGAAGGATAATGGAGCAAATCAAGCACAAGAGAAACTTTCTTATGTAGCTCCAAGAGGACTATGGCAGCCTCATCAACCCAATACGATGCAATATCCTTATGCACAGTATCAAGGTTATGCACAACAATCTCAAGGTAATTGGAAAACACCCTTGCCTTGGCAACCTTGGGCATCTCAATCCCAACCTCAAAACCAACCTTGGAAACCTTGTCCATCTCAATCCCAACCTCAAAACCAATCTTGGCAACAAAGTTGGCAAAGGCCCTATAAAGGAAATCCACCATATCCTCAATCTTTCCCTCTCTATCCTCAATACCATCATCAATGTTATTCATACCATTCACCTCCACCACAACATCAATATCACCCTCATTTAACCTAAATTCAACCTTTCCCATTATCATCCACATAAGCAACCCAAAAATTCATTCCCACTTCACTACCTCCACAACCATTTCATATCCTCACCAATAAAACACCTCAATCAACTTACAATTTTGAGGTATTGCAAAATGATTCACCAGCTATAATTGAAGAACAACAACCAGAAGAAGAAGACTCAAATAAGGTCCAAAAATCATGGATGTTTGTTGATAAAGAGAAGTTATTGGAACCAGAGATTGAAAAGTCGCATGCATGCCTATCACCAGATTCTATGAATGAAGATCACATCTCCGAAGACTTTCATTTCATGATAGAGGAAAAACAAGGAGGACAAGATTACATTGAATCTTGGTTCAAGTCAGTCATTGGATCCCAATGCTCAATTATTCAATATCTTCTGACATCATCTAAATCAAGACAGCTGGCATCTCATATACTGGTACATATCAAAGAGTATCTTTCAAACCTGCATATGAGTTTATCTATCATCTTGTTACAGACATGGTTCCATTGGAAGTATTCATATACTTGAACAAGATTTTATTTTTCAAGTAGAGTAGGACATAAAAAAAGAAAAAAAAAGAAAAAAGAAAAAGAGTAGAAAAAAAAAAGTCCTATTGTGAAAACCAGCTTGCTAGCACAATTGGACATGAGCTTTGCTTGAAAACCAGGCAACTGGCGAGCAAAGTTCACAATAAGTTTTGCAATTTCATGATGGTTTCAATCTTTCATGGTTCTTCAAATCATTCTTGGTTCTATGCTCGAGTTGGATGATGTGGAATTCCTTAAGGTCCACCTTCCAACAGATCTTGTCCCATCGACCTCAACACTTTATCTGGGATCAAGATTAGAGATTATTTGGAGTGCCTTGGAGCTTGCATTCATCAATGGCAAGCCTCCTCGTTGATAACAATGGGAATACAACAATGTCTCTTGATTGTCAAATCTTGCAGGCGACTCGACTTCGACACATTCATTCGTCCCTGTCAAGATGCACTGAGGTACCTTGACACTCATTTACATTAATCGGTGAGTTGTCTCGCATTGGTTAACGATTTTCATTATTGATCGGTAATCCAATGATTTCTTCCCATGCTCGACTTCGACACATTTATTCGCATGGTAAGAATTGTACCATGAATGTTGGCTTTGATGAAGACTAATGGTTTTATGGAATCAACAACAACTTGCAGTGGTACATTTTATTAGTTTCTTGTAGCAGCATGTCCATATTTTTGTCAATTCAATAACAGCTGTGGAAAGTGGCAGTTTCTGCAACTATTGCTGTAGCAGCCTGTTCTTGTTTTTTGCAACTTTTTCCAGAGGCAGTTTTGGCGCAAGTATTGCAAGAGATTGGAGCAGAAATAAAAAATTCTGAGCTTCTGGGTTTTCTCAAAATATGATAAATTGAGTAAGACGCAGACATAATTTGGAAAAAAGTAATTTTTAAGGGCATTTTAGAAGGGTTTTTCAGGCAGATTTTCAATTTTCAGCATTATGGACAGATTAGGATAAATTTGAGTATTTTTGAACAACAACACCTTTTCTTCATCAACATGAAATTCTGAAAGAATGTGGCAGTAGAGAAGGTAAAAATACACAGTTTCCCTTTGGAATCACTCAATTTTGCCTTAAAATGAGTTTGTGGCGTACTTTTTTTTGTTGCAACATTGGGCAGAATGAAGGGTGAAACAGGGCAAAAATTGATTTTATCATAACTTTCAAACCGTGCATCCGTTTGTCCTGAAATTTTGATGGTAAATGAATTGAGGTAGGGTGAATAAACATAGAAAATTTCAGAAGATTGCAGTATGTATTATTCAAGAAATTGGCCACTTTCACCTACAACCATTTCTCATTTTTTGGGAGATCCGTGCAACCAATGGCTGAGATTTTTCATCGAAAGATGCATAATAATATTGGTAACAACCTCAAAAATTTCAGGGAATTCTGATGTACCATTTGAGAGAAATTGCAAAATTCATTTCATTCTACAATTTCACTCCATTTCACGCCATTTTCATTTCATTTCACAAGTCCTATTCCACTTTCACTCCATTACATTTCACATCCATCTTCCATAGTCATACTTCATTTCTTTTTACAGATTGCATGTTGCAGCCACATCTTATTCAACAGCTCTGACACAATTGTACAACCTACAAAGAGATGATGATTACAGGAAATTGAAGGATTCTGTTTTGAAGACCAATATGCTAAAATAGGACCAAAGGAACAACATCAAGCACAACAATTAACAAGGTCAAAAAATTCTGAGGTAAATTGTGAAAATTATTTTAACAGCAAAAAGTTAAAACATGAAATAGATACAATGTGTATAATCATATGTTTCCTAAACAACCTATCATTTGAATTGATTAAAATATCTTAGCCATATCCCTTATCCAACATTCCAACCTACTATTCCACATCTCCTTAAGATTGTATCATTCACTTATTTCACCACAAGTTCATCATAAATTCTCCATCAGATCCATAGCCACTTCATTTTCCCTTATAGCTTAAGTACCTCCATCCATTCACCTCCATTACACTTTGTAGCCAATCCATCTCTAAGTGCAGAAAGGTAATTCTGAGGGTGAAGCATCATTCTTCAGCTAATCCATCTTCAGACACAGAGATATAGTTTCAAAAATAAAGCATTAGACTCTGTAGTCAATCTAGCTTCAAGCATAGAAAAGTAATTCTGAAAGGAAGATAATCTGCACAGAGGAGGAATGTGGCTAATTGTCAGGACAGAACTAGTTGGAGTCAAGTATTTGGAAGGATATCCACAAGTCAAGGAGCTACTACAACAAGCAGGGAGGTTAAATTTTATAGAGAAATTTGATGGCTTCCATAAGGAGATTACAAAATCTTTTGCCAAATATTTTGATGAAGCAGAAGAAGAAAAATTGACATGGTTATTGAAAATAAACTTGACACTCAACTACAAGAGGAAGATGAAGAACTAATTTCTGAAAAGTTAACAGAGATTAGAAAATAGATTAGGGCCAAAAGAACCAGAAAGATAAGGTTGGATGTTTTAACAGAGGTTTCAGAGCACATGGAATAAGTTTTGATGAAATTGCATGAGGACATGCAATAGTTTTGCAGTGGGGGTATGTTGAGCCCTAGAATTGCCTTCTCTTTTACAAACCTTCACTTCATTTCATCATTCTTTTATCACTTCATAAGCCTAAAATCAATGAAGAATTATTAGGATTGCTTAAAGGTTACATGAAATTGATTAACATATTGTATTTTCATGGTTTTTGCTGTTTTAATAATTTTGTGCAAAATAGCTATAGAATACAGACGTTCCGTAGCCGATCAGGCATTCCGCAACTATTTTAGTGTTTAAATGGGTTACAGGTGTCGTCTGAAGGAAAAATGCATATGGGTGAATTCCAGACCTCATCCACATCATTCGTTGCTCTCCACAAAGTCTGAGTAAAAATCTCCAAATTGTTATGCACGTGGGAAACCAAAACCAAGAGGTAGACTTCTACCGGGACACGGACTCTACAGATGTCTGCAACAAAGTACGATGCCTTCAAAAGAGTTCTAATTTGATTTTAATTGGAAAGACACTTGTCCCTATATTTTATCAAGGGAAGTTATGTATTTCCCTTATAAAAATAACTTGAGAGACCAAGATCCAGCTAGCTGGTGGATGTTTTGTTGTTAAGTTTTCCCAAGACTGTAATACGCTGTTTTTGAAGCATTTTGCTTTAATGAAAGAAGTTCAACCTTGATGCATGACCTGAAGCATTTCTAAGGAAATTTGTATGATGATCTGGTGGTATAGGGCCCCTACTGCCCGAGAAGCTCTGTGCGTTTTGTTTAGATAAGTAATTATATCTCTGTTTTGTTCCTAGTTTAGACAATTTTCTGAACTTTGTGTTTTATACTCACTTGCAGTGGATGCTACAATCAGTCTTATTCTAACGAATTGTTCCAAAATATCACTAATATTGAATGAGATATAACTGTAGTATTTTAGGAATTAGTTGTATTTTCTAAACTTTATGTTTTATGCACATTTACATTGAATGTTACAGCCAGACTTGTTCTTATAAATTATTCCAAAATATCACTCATATTGAACGATATAGGGCTGCAGTATTTCAGAGATTAGTTGAATTTTAGTTCAGTTGTAATACTCTGGAGGTTGATTGCATTTTAGTTCAGCTCTGTCACTGTATTTCAAGATTGATAATGGCACTTTAGTTCAATTCTGTCCACTGTATTTCAAGTTTCATTAGTTAGTTGTATGCTAGTTTTGTTCTATTAGACTTCAAGGCCTTCATTATTTAAAAACTACTCTTGTTATGAACCTCTTCCAATACATCATCATATGAACAGGAATTAGTGATATCAGTCCAAGGCCTTGACTGTTCTGCAATCTCTTGTAACTTCACAAATAGCCTTTTTCCCAAAACTATTCCAAAAGATTTCTAACTTCCGAATGAGGCTTAGTAGTGACAATTTGAGTTGCAAAAAGGATTAATCTCAGTTTTATAAGTTAATTTAGAGTAGAATTTCTTACTGTGCTACAAATAATCTTTTCCAATTGTGTTCCAACAAACTTCCAACCATGGATGAGATTTTTGTAATATTGTAAGTTGTTGTTTACTTAGGAAAACCTCATTGCATAAAACTTATCCTTTTCTCAAGCTATTCCAACATATTTCTAATGAATTAATTGGAATGAGTTCATGTTATGAGTCATTTTCAAGCTTTGAATTCTCTGTTCTTAGGTTCCATACATAGTTTAGGGTAGATTTTGCTTTTGTTTTTTCGTCATTTTCCTAATTAGGGATAGAATTTACAATTACACTCTGTTTTGAGTCTAAGGTTTCCTTCTCTTTTTTTTTTGACATAGATTTGATTTCATCTTTTGAACATAGAGTAGCATACTAAGTACTAAAAAGACAAAACCCCCCAAAAAAATAAGAAAAACACATACAACGAAGTAAGGAAAAGGTCACTTAGGCACATATAGTGCACCACACTTCATCAAAGTTACAAACCCTGGTTGATAATTAATGGAAGAAATTTAGGAACACTAAATTGACTAGACATTTTGGCGCCGTTGCCGGGGAAGTGTAACCAGGTAACCTTATTTCTTACATCCAAAAAAACAAAAACAAAAACTTCAATCACCTACCACACCCACTATATTATGTGGTGCAGTAAGAGCCACACATCCACATCATGAATTCATATTTTTACAGGTAGAAGAAGAGGTGACAAAGGAGGTTGAAGAAATGGATGGAGATGATGACAATGAGGAAGATCCTTTTGGATTTCCCATGAAACTGATATCAACGTTCAAATGAAGAACATCCATCCATCTGTACTTCCTAACTTCAAAGGTATGAGATCAGAAGACCCAGAAATCTTTCTTTTTGAATTTGAAATAATTTGTAGATCTTATGGCTACTCATTGCACATGCAAAAATTGAATTTGTTTACGGCAACATTGAAGGATAGAGCTCTTAGATGGTTCATGACTTTAGGAACAAATTCTATAAGGACATGGGATGATATGAAAAGAGTATTTTTGGAAAAATATAAAGGTTATTTCATGCACCATGACCTTAGAAATGAAGTCTTTAAGATGAACCAAAAAGAGGATGAAAGCCTAGAAGATTTAGTAGAGAGATTTACTTATAATATCAAAAGATCTAAATTGCATAATTTAGGATCAGATGCATTAAAAACTCTCCTACTAAATTCTATAAAGGATGAATGGATTGATCTTCTTAATCTTGTGGGAAAAGGAGATGTCTATCAATTGCCATTTCAAGAAATTTGTGAACTGTGCAAGAACATATCAAGAGGAAAAGCAAAGTGTGTAAGATCCCCTCAAGATCCATTTATGGCAAAAGTAAGTAAGTCAACATCAGGATTGGTAAGTCAAACTGAACCTAACAATTTTCTAAACATTCTTGGTAATTTAAATGAACAAACTGACATGCTAAGAATGCAAAACAAGAAAAAAGTTGCTTCATTTATATTTTGCCCTAAATGTAGAAAGAAACATGCTTTGCATGAATGTCCACTTGATAACATTAAAATGTGTAAAATTTGTGCAGGATCACATACTACTGAAGATTGCCCATCGTTACTAGGGTTGAAGGCAATTTACCAAAAGGATAATGGAGCAAATCAAGCACAAGAGAAACTTTCTTATGTAGCTCCAAGAGGATTATGGCAGCCTCATCAACCCAATACGATGCAATATCCTTATGCATAGTATCAAGGTTATGCACAACAATCTCAAGGTAATTGGAAAACACCCTTGCCTTGGCAACCTTGGGCATCTCAATCCCAACCTCAAAACCAATCTTGGCAACAAAGTTGGCAAAGGCCCTATAAAGGAAATCCACCATATCCTCAATCTTTCCCTCTCTACCCTCAATACCATCATCAATGTTATTCATACCATTCGCCTCCACCACAACATCAAAATCACCCTCATTTGACCTCAATTCAACCTTTCCCATTATCATCCACACAAGCACCCCAAAAATTCATTCCCACTCCACTACCTCCACAACCATTTCATATCCCCAACAATAAAACACCTCAATCAACTTACAATTTTGAGGTATTGCAAAATGATTCACCAGCTATCATTGAAGAACAACAACCAAAAGAAGAAGAAGAAGATAAGGTCCAAGAATCATGGATTTATGTTGATAAAGACAAGTTATTGGAACCAGAGATTGAAAAGTCTCATGCATGCCTATCACCAGATTCTATGAATGAATATCACATCTCCGAAGACTTGCATTTCATGATAGAGGAAAGACAAGGAAGACAAGATTACATTGAATCTTGGTTCAAGTCAGTCATCGGATCCCAATGCTCAATTATTCAATATCTTCTGACATCATCTAAATCAAGACAGTTGGCATCTCATATACAGGTACATATCAAAGAGTGTCTTTCAAACCTACATATGAGTTTATCTATCATCTTGTTACAGACATGGTTCCATTGGAAGTACTCATATACTTGAACAAGATTTTCTTTTTCAAGTAGAGTAGGACATAAAATAAATAAATAAATAAAAATTAAAGAGAAAAAATAAGTCCTATTGTGAAAACCAGCTTGCTGGCGCAATTGGACATGAGCTTTGCTTGAAAACCAGGCAACTGGCGAGCAAAGTTCACAATAAGTTCTACAATTTCATGATGGTTTCAATCTTTCATGGTTCTTCAAATCATTTTTGGTTCTATGCTCGAGTTGGATGATGTGGAATTCCTTAAGGTCCACCTTCCAACAGATCTTGTCCCATCGACCTCAACACTTTATCTGGGATCAAGATTAGAGATTATTTGGAGTGCCTTGGAGCTTGCATTCATTAATGGCAAGCCTCCTCGTTGATAACAATGGGAATACAACAATGTCTCTTGATTGTCAAATCTTGCAGGCGACTCGACTTCGACACATTCATTCGTCCCTGTCAAGATGCACTGAGGTACCTTGACACTCATTTACATTATCAGTGAGTTGTCTCGCATTGGTTAATGATTTTCATTATTGATCGGTAATCCAATGATTTCTTCCCATGCTCGACTTCGACACATTTATTCGCATGGTAAGAATTGTACCATGAATGTTGGCTTTGATGAAGACTAATGGTTTTATGGAATCAACAACAACTTGTAGCAGTACATTTTATTAGTTTCTTGTAGCAGCATGTTCATATTTTTGTCAATTCAACAACAGCTGCGGAAAGTGGCAGTTTCTACAGCTATTGCTGTAGCAGTCTGTTTTTTTTTTTGCAACTTTTTCCAGAGGCAGTTTTGGCGCAAATATTGCAAGAGATTGGAGCAGAAATAAAAAATTATGAGCTTCTGGGTTTTCTCAGAATATGATAAATTGATTAAAACGTGGATAGAATTTGGAAAAAAACAATTTTTAAGGGCATTTTAGATGGGTTTTTGAGGCAGATTTTCATTTTTCAGCATTATGGACAGATTAGGACAGATTTCAGTATTTTTGCACACCAGCACCTTTTCTTCATCAAAATGAAATTCTAAAAGCATGTGGTAGTAGAAAAGGTAAAAATACACAGTTTCCCTTTTGAATCACTCAATTCAGCCTTAAAATGAGTTCGTGGCGTACTTTTTTGTTGCAACATTGGGCAGAATGAAGGGTGAAACATGGCAGAAATTGATTTTATCATAACTTTCAAACCGTGCATCCGTTGGTCCTGAAATTTTTATGGTAAATGCATTGAGGTAGGGTGAATAAACACAAAAAATTTCAAAAAATTTCAGTGTTTATTATTCAAGAAATTGGCCACTTTCACTTACATCCATTTCTCATTTTTCGGGAGATCCATGCAACCAATGGCTGAGATTTTTCGTCGGAAGATGCATAATAATACTGGTAACAACCTCGAAAAATTTCAGGGAAGTCTAATGTACCATTTGAGAGAAATTTCAAAATTCATTTCATTTTACAATTCCACTCCATCTCACTCCACTTTCACTCCATCTCATGCCACTTTCATTCCATTTCACAAGTCATATTCCACTTTCACTCCATTACATTTCACATCCATATTCCATAGCCATACTTCATTTCTTTTTACAGATTGCATGTTGCAGCCACATCTTATTCAGCAGTTCTGACACAATTGTACAACCTACAAAGAGATGATGATTACAGGAAATTGAAGGATTCTATTTTGAAGACCAACATGCTAACAGAGGACCAAAGGAACAACATCAAGCACAACAATTAACAAGGTCAAAATTCTGAGGTAAATTGTGAAAATTATTTTAATAGCAAAAAATTAAAACATGAAATAGATACAATGTGTATAATCATATGTTTCCTAAACAACCTATCATTCGAATTGATTAACATATCTTGGCCATATCCCTTATCCAACATTCCATAACGGTCCTCATTAAAACCTTGATTAATGACTAATGGTCATAATCACAAACGTAACCTACTAGTCCACATCTCCTTAAGATTTGTATCATTCACTTATTTCACCACAAGTTCATCATAAATTCTCCATCAAATCCATAGCCACTTCATTTTCCCTTATAGCTTAATTACCTCCATCCATTCACCTCCATTACACTTTGCAGCCAATCCATCTCTAAGTGCAGAAAGGTAATTCTAAGGGTGAAGCATCATTCTTCAACTAATCCATCTTCAGACACAAAGATACAGTTTCAAAATAAAGCATTATACTATGTAGTCAATCTAGCTTCAAGCATAGAAAAGTAATTCTGAAAGGAAGATAATCTGCACAAAGGAGGAATGTGGCTAATTGTCAGGACATAATCAGTTGAAGTCAAGTATTTGGAAGGATATCCACAAGGCAAGGAGCTACTACAATAAGAAGGGAGACTAAATTTTATAGAGAAATTTGATGGCTTCCATAAGGAGATTATAAAATATTTTTTCAAATCTTTTGATGGAGCAAAAGAAGAGAAAATGACATGGATATTGAAAATAAACTTGACACTCCACTACAAAAGGAAGATGAAGAACTAATCTCTGAAAAGTTAACAGAGATTAGAAAATAGATTAGGGTCAAAAGAAGCAGAAAGATAAGGTTGGATGTTTTAACAGAGGTTTCAGAGCACATGGAATAATTTTTGATGAAATTGCATGAGGACATGCAATAGTCTTGCAGTGGGGGTATGTTGAGCCCTAGAATTGCCTTCTCTTTTACAAACCTTCACTTCATTTCATCATTATTTTATCACTTCATAAGCCTAAAATCAATGAAGAATGATTAGGATTGCTTAAAGGTTACATGCAATTGATTAACATATTGTATTTTCATGGTTTTTGTTGTTTTAATAATTTTGTGCAAAATAGCTACAGAATACAGACGTTCCGTAGCCGATCACGCGTTCCGCAGCTATTTTAGTGTTTAAATGGGTTACAGGTGTCGTCTGAAGGAAAAATGCATATGGGTGAATTCCATACCTCATCCACATCATTCATTGCTCTCCACAAAGTCTGAGTAAAAATCTTCAAGTGGTTATGCACGTGGGAAACCAAAACCAAGAGGTAGACTTCTACCAGGACACGGACTCTACAGATGTCTACAGCAAAGTACGAGGCCTTAAAAAGAGTTCTAATTTGATTTTAATTACAAAAGACAGTTGTCCCTATATTTTATCAAGGGCAGTTATGTATTTCCCTTATAAAAATAACTCAAGAGACCAAGATCCAGCTAGCTGGTGGATGTTTTGTTGTTAAGTTTTCCCAAGACTGTAATACGTTGTTTTTGAAGCATTTTCCTTTAATGAAAGAAGTTCAACCTTGATGCATGACTTGAAGCAGTTATAAGGAGATTTGTATGCTGATCTGGTGGTAGAGGGCCCCTACTGCCCGAGAAGCTCTGTGTGTTTTGTTTAGATAAGTAATTCTAGCTCTGTTTTGTTCCTAGTTTAGACAATTTTCTGAAATTTGTGTTTTATACTCACTTGCAATGGATGCTACAGTCAGTCTTATTCTTACGAATTGTTCCAAAATATCACTAATATTGAATGAGATATAACTATAGTATTTTAGGAATTAGTTGTATTTTCTGAACTTTATGTTTTATGCACATTTACATTGAATGTTACAGCCAGACTTGTTCTTATAAATTATTCCAAAATATCACTCATATTGAACGAGATAGGGTTCTAGTATTTCAGAGATTAGTTGCATTTTAGTTCAGTTGTAATACTCTAGAGGTTGATTGAATTTTATTTCAGCTCTGTCACTGTATTTCAAGATTGATAATGGCACTTTAGTTCAATTCTGTCCACTGTATTTCAAGTTTCATTAGTTAGTTGTATGCTAGTTTGGTTCTATTAGACTTCAAGGCCTTCATTATTTACAAACTACTCTTGTTATGAACCTCTTCCAATACATCATCATATGAACAGGAATTAGTGATATCAGTCGAAGGCCTTGACTATTCTGCAATCTCTTGTAACTTCACAAATAACCTTTTTCCCAAAACTATTCCAAAAGATTTCTAACTTCTAAATGAGGCTTAGTAGTGACAATTTGAGTTGCAGAATGGATTAATCTCAGTGTTATAAGTTAATTTAGAGTAGAGTTTCTTACTGTGCTACAAATAATCTTTTCCAATTGTGTTCCAACAAACTTCTAACCATGGATGAGATTTTTGTAATATTGTAAGTTGTTGTTTACTTAGGAAAACCTCATTGCATAAAACTTATCCTTTTCTCAAGCTATTCCAACATATTTCTAATGAATGAATTGGAATGAGTTCATGTCATGAGTTATTGAGTTCATGTTATGAGTCATTATCAAGTTTTGCATTCTCTGTTCTTAGGTGCCATACATAGTTTAGGGTATATTTTGATCTGTTTTTCATCATTTTCATATTAGGGACAGAATTTGCAATTACACTTTGTTTTGAGTCTAAGGTTTCCTTCTGTTTTCTTTTTGACATAGATTTGATTTCATATTTTGAACATAGAGTAGCATACTAAGTACTAAAAAGACAAAACCCCCAAAGACAATAAGAAAAACACATACAACGAAGTAAGGAAGAGGTCACTTAGGCACATATAGTGCACCACACTTCATCAAAGTTACAAGCCCTGGTTGATAATTAATGGAAGCAATTTAGGAACACTAAATTGACTAGACATGTGTGTGTCGAATGTTTGCAGTTGGTGTGCATCACATAAAATCCAAAAAATATACATGTTTGTTTTAATAATATTCAGAGACAACATGTCTCTCAAAAATATGCATATAAAATCCTATGCGACTAATCAGCATGGTGCTCATGGTAGCATGTCACTGCCCGCACCAATCGCCTCAGTAAACGATGAAGGTGACTAGGCACCCCCACGGTGTGCCTCTGATAAGACAAAGGGACATCTTATAGGCGAGCGTAATCCGGGATCCCACGAACGATTCCCTCCAAGTTCTGAACTAGCTCGCTCCCCTTACCCCCCTCACCTTGAGGGTCATAGGCGAGAGGGGTCCTCCGTGCGATCGGAGACATCCCGGCAGGCCTCTCTGGGCCAACATATGCGTACATATAGGATCGAACGTTAGAAAATACATGTATACCAAAAAAAAAATCATAAAATACATAAAATCAAAAAGAGTCTTACCCAGCTCCTCATCCCAGTCCTCTCCTTTCAGGAGTGGAAGATATGGGTCTCCCGTGAAGTCAGTACCGGCATAGGGCCAGTCCTCTATGACGATCAACTGTCACCAAAGCCATACGAAGAACTCGGGCCTCCATGACATTTTCTCGCCCCCCCCCTGCTCTAGGCATCAGTGCTTCCCATCGAGCCATCTGTGGCTCTCTCAACGGTGGATCTGCAACTATCGCCCCCTGGCCTTGGAATATTGGTAGCCGTTCAAGGATGAATACCAAGATAGATCCATACCCAAACTTCTTTAGTTTGGTCTTCTTATACTTCGTTAATTTCCGTTTGATATTCATGGTTACGGCAATAGCCCAATCAAATAGTGTCGGGTTCATGCATTCCGATGCTAAGAGGAGCTATTTTTTAGTAGCCTCATGCAGCACCTGCGACCCCGTAGCCCGCGTAATGGTACGGAGCACCACTCTGAGTGCTATATCGGGAACAGTGTGAATGTCAACTTTCCCGCTACCTGATCCTGTTCGTGCCCCTGGGCACACTCTTTCCATTACCATTGACATCTTTTCACCAAAAGGCCTAGTACCTGTCAAGATCGGGACTGGACCTCTGCGAGACAGTCCAGTGATGAAGTAAACTTCGGATACTTCGAGCTCCAGCACTTGGTCTTGAAGCCTAAAATTCTCTTCATTCTCATCCCAGATACTGATTAAGTATTGCAGCAATTCAGGTTGTGCCCTGAGACATGGTGTCAAGAAGAAATTTTTTAAACCGCAATCCCGGAGAGCATTCATGCATTACTCATTCCCCATTGCCATTTCGTCTTCTTCATTGTGCTCCCTTTCTTTCCATTCGATCACCATTGTGGCTTTGTACCTGCACCAAAATGGTCACAAACACTTCATTAGATCCCTTGGGCATTCAAAAATCCAGTTGATTGGTTCATTTTTTGTAAAAATTGAGTGAAAAAATAGGTTGCGCCGTTGGCGCGACTATTTTTCTGACAATCGCACCAACTAGCGCGACCCCTTTACAAAAAGAACCCGATTGGCACGGGTTCGTGCCCCATACCCGCGCCAATTCCGCGAGCCCTAAATTTGCAAATGTCCCCTCAGGGATCCTAAATCATAGTGGAATACTATAAAAAATGGATTAAAACATAGCTAAGGGAAGCGCCTCTTACCTAGAAAAGATGGGATTCAGAATGATGCACCGGATCATCCACAATCGTCACCGCAAGTTCGCAAGGGAAAAACTCACTATTGCTCTCCACAAGAGGTAAAAAGTAAAAGTAAATATGTTTTTACTATTTTTGTCATATTTATAACTTTTCAAAATCAAATTAGGTTTTGAAGCGTATTTTTCCAATATTTTATTATATTTTGTCGAAAAATGACTTTTACACTTACTTTCTTGTGTAGCAACAGGTTTTCACACGACTAGGACAACAATATGAGTTGTATTTTATACTTTTTCGGACTCGGTAAAAACACGAAAAAGTCACTACTAGAGTCATCTTTCAGCTCTTTTCTGACTCTCTAAACATGAAAAGATTTCCGAGTCGGTTGTCATTTTGATCTCGTTAAATTGGCTGCAAAACGACATCTACCCAGTATACGTTTACCCCTTTTTCGGGCTGGGATAGATTATTTACGAAAAAGGAATACCCTAGCCTATCATGACCAGGAGGTTTTTTCAGACACAGTTTTCTACCTTTTCAGATCTGAGGAACTATCTACAAAAAGGGGCTGTTGGGGTTTACTTTTTCGCTGTCTTTTCAAACTCTCTAAACATGAAAAGACACCGAGTTCTCCCTTTGTCAGACTCGTTAAAACCTGATGACATCGGATTTCGTCGTAATGACAATATTCGAGTTCCTCCTTCCTAGGGCTCGTTAAATGTACTAGGTTGGATTTGCCCGAAGGACGAACTTATATCACAAGCATATGCTATCCCCTTCAAGCTTGTTTCCAAAAATAATTGGGGTACTCGCCAAAAATGGTGGGGAAAAATGGAACTAGTATCATCGTCATGTCGGTAGTATGTCGCTCTTGAACATGGCACTTTTCTGCATTCGTGTTGGGTTGGGGACATCTCATCTCGTTTTCTGTTTGCCTCCATGGGTTTGGGTAATCCTTTTTGACTGCTCATCTGATATTTTCCTTGTCATCATGACCTCAGATCCTTTGATGTCAAACACTGCCAAATCCAGTGTCATGCCGCCGATATGTTCAAGAGAAGTTGGCCTCTGCAGTTCTCAACCTACCTATGATTCTCTACTGATCTTAATTCACAAACATTATGTTCCTCTGTCTCGCGTCGATGATGTGGGAAACACTGTGGCCCACCATCGATCAAGGTCACTTCCTGTCGACTTCAGCTCATTATCCAGGAAGCTGATCTAGAGACTCCCTTCAAGTACCTTGGAGCCTGCATGCCTCAATGGCAGGTTCTTCGCATTAGACACATGGTTTTCATCATTGACCTTTGATCTAATGATTTTGTGGGTGTTCGACGCCAGCTCACTGTTCACACTGCGTGGATTGTACCTATAGTACCTTGAGGGCCATCGTCATTATTGGTGGTTCCTCTCGCGTCTGTTAACGACTTTCATCATTGGCTGGTAATCAGACGAAGTCCTTTCATGTTCGACTTCAACTCACTTATTCACATGCTAGGACTTGTACGTCGGGTCAATATGGAGCGCAAGACCCTAGGTTTTGTCTGATGGAATCCAGGCTGCGGATTTTTTGGATTATCATGATTGGTTACATGACTCATTGATTGGATGGTTGCGACCATACCTGAGACTATTTATTGATCCTTTCTGGATGGCTGCATCCATACCTTGGATCCTGATTATTGTACACTATATTATGGATGGCTACGCCCATACCACATATCGTGTATTTGAGATATCAGTTGTATTTGTCTACGCGGGTTTTTCTGACGACAATTTTTTTAGTTGGGCACGTTCTCATAAAGAATTTCACCCCTCTCTCTCTCTCTCTCGGGCCTCATGCTTTAGGGGGCATCTATTACACAACATTTTATCACCGTGTCTGCAATCCCCCATCCCACATATTGGAGGGCCTTTATCGTGACCTGTGAGCAGTGACATAACCTAAAATCACTTTCATGGCAACCCCCTTGACAAGGACAATCATTCCTCTGAAGAAAGTTTCCCTTGGAAACCCCAAAAAACTAATCTTTTGGCCTTGGCGCGACTAGCCAGTTCAACCCTCGCGCCAATGGGAAAAATCCACCATAGAGGGCGCGCCAACTGGCGCTCTATCCCAGTGTCTCACTCGCACCAAGCTTAATAAGGATTTTTTTTTTAAAATAAATGGCGGAAGTTTGATTCCAATAAACTCCTGAATGAGTCTCTAAAATGAGTTGGGAAGTTTGGCTCCGAATCTCCATGTATGGGAGGTGGTTTTCCACCTATCATGGAAGCTTCCTTAGAGATAAGGCCAATCCCATGATTTTAGGGATCCCAACTCCTCTTCCCCCATCTATATAAGCTTGCCTTTTCCCTTAGCAAGCAAAGATCTAAAGTTGTAGGAAGGAGACTATCGCCAAACAGCCTTTGAGAGCCAAGCCAAAGAGAGAGAGCTTTGTCTCGTTTCTGACAAGCTTTGTTGAGACATGCTCCGTTGTCAGCCCCGCCAAAGGAAGATCGAGCGTCAGAGCTTTGGGTTGTATCTTTCCTTTGTTATTTTAATGATAAGAGACTTTGATTATGGTTTCATTCATGTGTCTTTTTATTTGATGCAATGAATTACATTCTCTCTGACTGATGTATGGTTACAAGATTTAGATTTTACGCTGTGTATCATTGTGTTCTTTGCATGTGTACAGGTGTTCGGATGTGTCGAGTGGAAGAATCATGATCTGCCAAGCGAGGGACGGAAAGTGTCATCCTTTCTTCAACGACCATTGTGTAGGACCTGAGGTAGGCAATTCATTATGTTCTTGTCGTTTTGTAACTAGAGACCTGCATCACTGCGTGACTTGATTGTTGCTAGACCCGATCTGGGCTAGTAGGGATCGCCTCTGTCTGCAGAGGGGATTTACCTTTCCAACAGTTGGCTATTCTGAAGATGTCAAAGGATATAGACTTCTTCAAATAAAATCCAAAAATATAATCATTAGAAGAGATGTAAAATTTGATGAAAATATATTGGCCTGCGAGCCTGATTCGGCATATGTGCCACCTCTCTCTCTCTCTCTCTGCTATTTTTAATAACATTCCTTCTAGTTCAGATGATGACAACGAGGATGAAAATCATCCTCCACCTCTTGAAGTTATTCCTTTTACTCCACATCTTCCAAGATGGGTCCACTCTACTTAGGATGCATCAGGTTCTCTTGCAGGTGACCCTGCAGATCGATGACGTACATGTTCTCAGTTCGAAAGAGCCTCTTCCTTATTGGCTCAAGTTCCAGAAAATCCTGATCCAGAAACATTTGAAGAATCTTCCGGTCATCCAAATTGGGATGAAGCTATGAATGAAAAATATCGTTCCTTATTAGCGAACGATACTTGGGATCTTGTTCCTCTTCCAAAAGCAAGAAAATTTGTCAGATGCAGATGGGTGCATAAAACAAATTTTGTACCAGATGGAAAAGTGGATATACATAAGCCTCGTCTTGTTGCTAAAGGATTTTCACAAGTTGAAGGCATTGACTATATTGAAACCTTCTCCCCTATTTCCAAAATGAATTCTATCCGCCTTGTTCTTTCCCTTGCTACCTCCTTTAAATGGGAATTCCATCAGATGGATGTTAAATATGCCTTCTTACATGGAGATTTGCATGAAGAAATCTACATGGAACAACCCGTTGGCTTTATCCAAAACGAATATAGCCTTGTTTGTCCCCTTAGGAAATCTCTCTATGGTCTCAAACAAGCTCCTTCACCATCCTTGTTCTTTATGTTGATGATCTTAACCTTACTATTAGTGATCCAAACCATATAAACCATGTGAAGTCTAGCCTCAAAAAGAAGTTTAAAATGACAGACTTAGGACATTTTCATTATTTCCTTGGTCTTCAAGTCTTGCAATCCAAAGAAGGCATTACCCTCTCCCAGTCCAAGTATGCCTGTGATCTTCTACACCACTTTCACATGGAAGACTGTAAGCCAGCCCCTTCTCCCTTTCAATATGGAGTCAATATTTCAGTCACTTGTACTACCCTGAAGTTGATACTACCTTATACCATCAACTTGTTGGTAAACTTTTGTATCTAACCCATACCCGTCCTGACCTTTCCTTTCCCGTTGGTCTTGTCACTCGGTTTATGCACCAACCTCATGAAAGTCACTAGAAAGCGGCTAAAAGAATACTTCGATATATTCGAAGTGTAGTTCAGTTCAGGATTCATTACAGTGCATGAGCTTCTCCATTATTGATTGGTTTCATTGATTTTGATTGGGCTAGTGACCCTGATGATCGAAAGTCTACTGCAGGATATGTCTTTAATCTTAGTTAAGGACCTATTGCATGGTCTTGTAAGAAACAAAGTGCCATCTCTCTTTCTTCAGCAGAAGCAGAGTATCGTGGTGCAGTTGAAGCTAGCAAGGAAGCCATGTGTACTGATTTATGATCTGTTTGTGAGCGGTGACATTTGGTTTTTGATCTACAAAACTTACCCTATAGATTCCTACATCTGCTACATGAAAAATGAGAAATACATGAAAAACGTGATTGCAATCATGTTTTTTCATGTATTTCTCATTTTCCGTGTAGGAGGGTCTATTGAAAGTATGCAATATGGTACTCCTTGGATGAAGAATTAAAGGTTTCATCCAATTAGTACTCCCGCTCGAAATTTGAGTAAAACCTTAGTGAGATAAGTTGAAAATACGAGTTGAAAAAGTAGTTTTATTATTTTATTACTTTTTAAGATTTTTACTTTTTTACTCCAAAAATGGTGAAGCATTGCCCATGGTTGAAATAATCATATAGAATCCTATTGGTTCTTATAAAGTTTATTTTGGTTGCATATTTTTCTTAGGAGGCTAATTTTAGACCTCAAAATTCTCCTAATATCAGGAACTTTCTTTCCATCTACTAGCATCTGGTATGTGGAGGTGAACTTTGGATCATTTTTATATAGTTGCGGTCATCCATAGGTCTTGTTGCCATAAGAGTTGAGAAAAGTAGTCACTGTTGCAACTGGGGGCTGACTGAGGCAGTCTACAACATGATTGGTGTTGTCCTTTTTGTATTTAATGTTCAAGTGGAATTGTTGTAGATATGTAAACCAATTTTGATGATGATTGTTCTACAACTTTCCTTGTGTCTGTATAAACTTCAGAGGTCAGTGATTGTCTCCTTCCCCACAATGTAATGCTTCCATTTCCATAAAACCTGCATGATGGAATCCATCTCTTTATCATAGGTTGGGCACTTCCAAATTGTATTGGAAAGTGTCTCACTATGATAGGCCACTAGATGCTCATGTTGGGTGAGGACTGCACCAATAGCATAGTTGGAGGCATCTATCTCAATTTCAAATGGCTACTACAGGTCTGGTACTGTGAATACCAATGCAGAGTAGAGGCGGTACTTCAACTCAACAAATTCCTTCTATTGGGACTCAGACTAGGAAAAATTTTCTTTCGCCCCGCCCTTAGTAATCTGACTCAAAGGCTAAGTGATATGGGAGAATCCCAACATGAACCTTGGATAAAAATTTTCAAGGCCTAAAAATTTGTGAAGCTCTGTTAAAGTGGTAGGGCTTTTCCAATCCCAAATGTCTTGGATATTAGTCAGATCCACATACACGCCACACTCATCTATGATGTAACCCAAATATTGGACCTGGCTCATGCCAAAGGTACATTTCTTCAATTTGACACATATTTTGTGTTACCGAAGGGTTTGAAGGACATTTCGAATGTGTTTCACGTGTTCTTTCTAACTCTTGCTGAAGATGAGGATGTCATCCAGATAAACAACCATGAATGAGTTGGTGAAGAGCCTCAGGATGTAATCCATTAGCCTCATAAAAGTAGCAGGGGTATTTTTCAACCTGAAGGGCATAAACAACCATTCAAGAAGTCCTTACTTGGATTTGAAGGAGGTCTTCCTTACATTTGTGGTCTTTATTGGAACCTGGTGATAGCCAGACTTCAGATCAATCTTGTTAAAATACTTGGCCTCCTTGAGTTGGTACAGAAGGTCATTAATCCATGGGATTGGATACATATTCATTATAGTGATTTTGTTTAGTTCCCGATAATCAATGCAAAGCCTCCAGGTCCCATCCTTCTTTTGTACAAGTACAATAGAGCTCCCACAAGGAGAGGAAATTGTTCGAATGTTCCCTTTTTGCAGCAACTCCACATTAGAGAACTTTTGAGGTCTAAAATGGACCTCCTAAGAAAAATGCACAACCAAAATAAAATTTATAAGAACCAATATGATTCAAGATAATGATTTCAACCATGTGGGATGATTCACCATTTTTGGGGTAAAAAATTAAAGAGATTAAAAAATAATAAAATAATAAAACTACTTTTTCAACTTCATTTTTCAACTTATATCCCTAAGATTTTTGTCAAATTTCGAGCAAGAGTACTCATTGGATGCAAAATTTAATTCCTCATCCAAGTACCAATGTTGCATACTTTCGATGGACCATTTTACTCGAAAACTAAGAAATACATGAAAAACATGTATGCAATCACATTATTTCTCATTTTTTCTATAGCATGTTTTTCAAGTATTTCCTAGTTTTCGGGTAAAAGGGTCCATCGAAAGTATGCAACATGGGTACTCCTTGGATGAGGAATAAAATTATGTATCCAATTAGTTTTCCCACTCCAAATTTTAGTAAACCCATATGGGGGTAAGTTGAAAATACGAGTTTTTTCTTTTTTCCCTCTAAATTTTGATGATGTAATCTAAACTTATTTTATTATTTCCAGTATTATTTTATAATTTCCTTAGGAGGCCCATTTTATACCTCAAAATTCCCCTAATGGGATTTTCAGCTTGATCTCTTCATTTTATAGAATGGAGCGGTGATATATGTTGCATTGAGTGAGGTGTTGCATTGAGTGAGGTTTTGGGAGTCAGATCGACCAAATGCTTGACCTGATAGCGTATGGGTACCCCTATGGGTGAGGAGAAGATGTCCTTGTATTCTTCCATAACCGTATCCACCTAATTCTGCTGTGTGGAGGAACCCTTCCTAGGGGACATGGATGTGGCTACAATATTCCCCTTACTTTGAGAGTGAATAAAAAAGAAAACAAATTTCCAAGTTTGGGAGATGATCTTATTGCATTTCTTAGGAGAGATCAAAGAGATGGCGGTAGGTGGGGATACCTCTGGTATCTTGTATAACTTATTACCCAAATAAATAATAACATAGTAAGGTCTAAACTCATATACATCATTTTTCTTCCACAAGTATGGTTTTCCTAATAATAAATCACAAACTTCAAGAGGAGAAACATCACACAGTTCATCATCCGTGAAGGGCTTGATAATGTATGGAAGGTGACACTGCTGGCTAACACGGAGATCTCATCCTTGGTGAAGCCATCTGATGGTGTATGGTTGTGGATTTGTTGTAGTCGGCAGGGCCAACCACTTCAGAACCTCTGTTGAATGAGGTTCTTTTGGCTCCCACTGTCGACAATGAACTGTAGCGTAGAAACTTTCACCCACATCTGTGAGTGGAAGAGGTGTTCCCCCTCCTCTGGATTTTTAGGCTCAATCTTCTGGATCTTGGTGGTGGCCATAGTGTCACTGGGCTCCACGTCAATGATATGATTCCATTTTTCATTCCCCTTTTTAGGTTCTGACTCAGAGTCCAAACATGTGTTTTATTCATAATCCTTTAGCTCGGCCATCAGTGACTGCTTGGGCCAACACTCACTTGTGTTATGAGTGGATCTCTTATGGAACTTGCACCACTTTCATGTGTCCTTATTCGTATTTATGGTTTTTTTCTTTGCTTGAGACTTCAGCAAGTTATCTTGTGTCATCCTGCTTTGCCTTTGACCTTTTCTCTGTGGTTTGGGGTGCCTTTCCCTTGATTATCCTCCTCCTACATTTCCTTCATGGCTTTGACAGCCCCCCCGATTTCCTGAGAAAGAAGTTTGGGAGTTTCCCCAAGGGGGTAGAAACCATCATTATTTTTTTCATTCTCCCATTCTCTATCTTGTTCATCTGTGTCCTTTTCATCATTCAGCCCCAGCAGCAAAGGTGGGTTGAGCTTTAGTCCTAACCATTAGATCTTTTTGGCCTGCATGACCCTCTTGTATAATGGTTCCCTTTCCAATGCACCCTCAGTATTTATGGAGTATGTGTAATATTCCTAATTAGCCCAAGCTAATAGGAATATTCAATTTTGTTTTGCTTCCTATTTTCATGAATAAAAATGTAGAGGATCAATAAAATTCCTAAATTAGCAAAATAAATCAATGCCCCATGTGAACAAGGCTAAATCTGGACTACTTCAATAAAACACCCTTATGTGTGAAAGGGATTGATACATTTGACTAGGTCAATAGGACCAAATCCACAGCATTGTCCAGATGCAATGTACCTCCTAGGTGCACAGCGCAGATCTAGTTGGAGGCCACACATGTGAAAGGAGCTAAACCTTTGAGATGGTTTAGGGTTTTGCAAGGCTTTTATCCTATAAAAGAAAGAGGAGAACAACAGAAGAGGGTTGTTGAACCTATTTTTTTGGAAGAACATGTTTTTTTATACATTTCTCATTCTCTTGGCTGTTTAGCAGAGAATAGTGTTGTTTAGCACTAGGTGTTCCTGATCGGGAATCCCACCTCTTTCCTTGAGAGGCCTCTTGGAAGAGTCTTACATTTCTTGTCCACTATCAGGCATTTTTCCAAGCTTCTACTTCCAACTACAACGAATATCCTATTGAGGGTTTGGTTTTCTTTGTAAGATGCAGCAAGTGGAGGCTAGATCTATTCAGATCTAAGCCATTCTAGTGCCTCTTTTCAGTGGGAAAGCCTTCTACCCCCCTGGAAAGAGTGTATTGGATCATTGGAGCTTTAGATCCATACCTTGGCATCAAGCCAAACTATCCATCAAGTCTACAGTGTAGTTTATCTTCCAGGACTGCGTTATCTGCAAGAGGAAAGTTGCAAGGAGTTTTGGAAAATTTTGAGGAGTGATCTCTAGTGATGAAAATCTGCCTCTCACTGTGGTGATCCATGGATTTTTGTTCTTATCCATGTCATATTCAGATCTGATATGAATACTCCTATATAAGCTTTAGAAATTCTGAATAAATCTACAAATTTGTTGCATGAGATCTCAGATCTACTCCATATGCTTCATGTTTTGCTGAAAACCCCAAGGGGTATGTAAAATAGAGACAGTCTAATGTAAAAATCTGATATAGATCTAATATTTTGTACACAAATTTGTTCTAGATCTGATTTTTAACCTACATCTGTTGTATGCTCAATAAAATAACGTTGTTAAGGCTTTTGCAGTGAAATACATTGTTGCAGCACCTCTTTTAGAGGGTTTTCTTCATAAAATTCTTCCATATTTCTCTTGTACACTAAATGGGCCACATTGTAAATCTGATTCACTGTTGTATAAGCTATGTTTGAGCTACCATATTGGTCTTCTACTGTTTTTCATTAAAACTACATATTTTCTGGGCATTGTTACTTTGTGTTGTAGCAGTCCCTTCCTTGGGCATTTTCCAACTGCACTAGGTGTGGGGAGACATGTTTAACCCACCTAGAAGGATTTTTTTTTTTAATCCCTCTTGTATTTTGGTCTTATATTGTTAGATCTAGGGGATCCAAGGGTTGGTTTCCAATCCTGCAGCATACATTCCTGAAAAATGATTTTTTTAGGCATGCCTTGCTAGCAGTCCCATTTTGGGGATATTACAGTGGTATCGAAGAAAATATCTTGGCACATCCTGTGCTTACTGAAGAGAAAATATGTATTTTCATGAAAATAAAAGACTGATGAAGAAGTGCGTTTACACTGAAGACAAATAAGGAAAGGGTAAGATCCCTTTTACTAGAAGATTGCAGATTGAAGAGTTCTCTAAAACTCTTTCTCAAGATATCTATGAACTGAAAGAAGAAATTCCAGGAATGAAGAGGGGAAAACATGCAGATCCCTCGGGAGGATTTTTACATCAAGAAATCCCCACTACTTCATATGATGTGTGTGAGCATTCAACCACACAATCTTATCTACAATGTTGTAGCATGCCTACATTCCTTACAAGAGGAGAATAATAAGGAGAGACACCAAAAGAGGAGACTCTTGGTGACTATCTCCAAGAATATGAATCTCAGTCTAAAATATTTAAAGAGCATCTAAGATTCCCAGAGTCTTTTCGACTCAAAGAAGAAATAATATCCAGCAGAAATATTAGAAGAAGAGGGTACATGTAGCACACCTTGGGTAGAACTTTTTCTACCTACTTTTGATGGGTCACCTGAGAACTCAGCCAAGTCTTAGGTAAAGAAACTGGACACATATTTTCAGCTGCATCAAGTTTCTGAAGAAGAATCCATAAGAGTAGCAGCACTGCACCTCCAAGGTAAAGCATATTTCTAGTGGTAATTTGAGTCTTCTTCATTGAAAAATGTAAACATCTCTACTTATACAAAGTTCACTAGGAGGTTAGTGAGATTTGATTCTATGCCATCTAAAATTCCTTTGGGTAAGCAAACTAAGCCCAAGAAATCAGAACATTTGCATGAGATGGAAAGATCCATGAAGATAACTCTATTTCAGAACACTATTTAAGGGGTTAAAGATCTACTACATGATTTGCAAAGGGAAAAGGCCCCACTTCAACAAGAACATTCTTCTCAAGAAGATATGAGTGTTCCTTTTTCAATAAGAGATCAAGAGAAAGGATCCCTTACTGATGAGGCATACTCCATTGATGATGAGAAGAACGAAGAAGAGCTGAAAGGTTCCTCCAGAGCTATGATAGCAAGAGGAGATATAATTTCATTGAAAGATGGAGATAAAGCCATTGCTTCCACTAAGAGGGCTCTTGTATCTCTGCAAGAAGGCCCCAAGGATCCTATCCATGAAGAGGAGGAGCAACATGTGTCTATGATGATAGACAATGAGACAAAAAAATGGAGGGAATGTGTTCCAACATTGGGAACACACACTCTGATAGATCATTCCTTTGTAATCAAGACTCTTGACACCAAGGAGATGATGGGTGCTCATGGGTTAACTGCATCTAAAGGGAACACCTTAGACTGTGAGATCTTGCAGAAGGTGGGTGATGAATAAAAATATGGGGAAGTTACTCCAATGCCCCATTATCATCATACTTCCACACAAAAATTAGAGATGGATTTGCACAGTGGAAGCAATCATGCCATGTTCCCATCTATTGTTCACATGGGAATGAGCCATGAGACATTAGTATCTTGTGGTATACCACCTGGGAGACCACCTGATTCAGATTTGATGAAAGATGTTTCATGCATTGATGCTCCTTTCATAGATCCAAGAAGGGAGGGAGTATTAGAAGACCATGATTCAGCGCTAAGAGTATGGGGAAAGTACAAGGAGAGGGAAAGAATTTTTCCCTTAACATCACTATCCATTCTCTCATCTCATACTGCGTTGAGAAAATATGCTGCAAGAATGAAGGATGGCATCATCATGAAGCAAGGAAGCCAATCCTTGAATCAGAAGAAAAACGTGTTTGGAGGATCCTCTTCCATACATGATGAGAGATGGTGGTCATACATGCATACTTTGGCAAAACCAATGAGGTTTTGGATAGATGATAGCCTTCCATGGGATACTAACTTCCAAGAACTTCCGTTTTCTTTTGAGCATGTGCATGTTCAAGGAGGGCAGCAAGGAAGGACTGACAACCTTCCACTTTTTACCTTTGGCATGGGAGATGTCAAGGAGGATAAAAATTGGAAGCTTGGCTTTCCAACATACACCTTTGACATGGGAAATGTCAAGGAGAAGAACAAAAACAGGGCAGACACTTCATATGACACATTATCAACGCTATCATTGTTGGGCACATTAGATCCCTATTGGAAATCCCAACTACTGGTGGAATATTCCAAGGATCTTCATACTTGCATGATTCTTGATGACTGGCTGCATGAAGAGAGCTATTCATCCTTCATGGAGTCATCTATAATAATGGTAGGATCTTCTTTTCTAGAGCTTCCAAGCTCAAGGATGAGTTCCTACAGATGGCTTATGAAGAGTTCTATTTCAGCCACACATATTCTATGAAGCTCAACAACATCATTTTGAGGAGCTATTATTGGGAGGGATTTGAAAGAGAGGTATATCAGCATTTTCAGAGATGCATGGACCTTGTGGAGTTGGAGTAGCAACATGACTCTAAGGAAGAGTTAAATCAGCCCTCTCTTTCTTCCTTTGAAGGAGAGAGTAGATATATGCACCACTCCATTGATAGGAGGAGGATTGTTGGTGAAGAGCATGCTCTTAGTACATATGTTTTATATTGTGGTTTCATGCATTCTTACACCATGTTTTTGCAAGCCATGACTCCAAGGAGGAGTAATATATTTTGTAAGCCTCATGGCCAATATTGGGCCCCAAAAATTTATGAATTTGGCCACTCCCTTGGAAGAAAAAGGGAGATTTTTCATCATGATGGGTGCTTACCAAAGGCACCAAATATATCTCACACTTTCAGGTATGGTGAGATGGTATGGGAAGAAAGTAAGTGGTGGGAAAACCACTTACCACATCTTGATTTGATGCGGGAAGGGGATGCTCTGCGCTGGTTCCACATGTGGGACTATGATCCACCTCCATATGCACAAATTTCTATTTTTTTGTACATTTTTTGATCCCCTATATTGATGATGTACTTGTAATTTTTATGGGGATATATGGATAAAGGAGGGAAGGCATGCATGTAACCTGTGGGATGACTACACTCCCTCTACTTTCTATCTTATATTTCAGGGAGGGCATTGGCAAACCATGATTGTTTCATGTGATTTATTGTTTCCTTATGGGATGAACTATTTTCATCTCTTAAGAACATTGTTGGAACAAGTCCTAGATGGATGGTTTGGTGATCACTTAGCTTATGGGAGAAGCTTATCCTTTGTTTGTTTCACCAATGGAGGAGGAGATGAGTTGCAACACTCACCTTATTAGTTGCTTGAGGACAAGCAACATTTTGGAGGGGAGGACTGTAATATTCCTAATTAGCCCAAGCTAATAGGAATATTCAATTTTGTTTTGCTTCCTATTTTCATGAATAAAATTGTAAATGAGGATCAATAAAACTCCTAAATCAACAAAATAAATCAATGCCCCATGTGAACAAGGCTAAATCTAGGCTGCTTTAATAAAACACCATTATGTGTGAAAGGGATTGAGACATTTGATTGGTTCAAAAGGACCAAATCCACAGCGTTGTCCAGACGCAATGTACCTCCTAGGTGCACAACACAGATCTAGTTGGATGCCACACATGTGAAAGGAGCTAAACCTTTGAGATGGTTTATGGTTTTGCAAGGCTTTTATCCTATAAAAGAAAGAGGAGAAAAACAGAATAGGGTTGTTGAACCTATTTTTTTGGAAGAACATGTATGTTTAGACATTTCTCATTATCTTGGTTGTTTAGCAGAGAATAATGTTGTTTAGCACTGGGTGTTCCTGATCAGGAATCCCACCTCTTTCCTTGAGAGGCCTCTTGGAAGAGTCTTGCATTTCTTGTCCACTATTAGGCATTTGGCCAAGCTTCTACTTCCAACTACAACATAGATCATGTTGAGGGTTTGGTTGTCTTTGTAAGTTGCAGCAAGTGGAGGCTAGATCTATTCAGATCTAAGCCATTCTAGTGCCTCTTTTTAGTGGGAAATCCTTCTACCCCCCTGGCAAGAGTGTATTGGATCATTGGAGCTTCAGATCCATACCTTTGCATCAGGCCAAACTATCCATCAATTCTACATCACAGTTTATCTTCCAGGACTGCGTTATCTGCAAAAGGAAAGTTGCAGGGAGTTTTGGAAAATTTTGAGGAGTGATATCTAGTTATGAGAATCTACCTCTCACTATGGTGATCCACAGATTTCTGTTCTTATCCATGTCATATTCAGATTTTATCTGAATACTCCAGTATAAGCTTCAAAAATTCTGAAGAAATCTGCAGATCTGCTGCATGAGATCTCAGATCTACTCCATATGATTCATGTTTTGCTGAAAACCCCAAGGGGTATGTAAAATAAAGACAGTCTAGTGTACAGATCTGATATAGATCTAATATTTTGTACAAAGATCTGTTCTAGATCTGATTTGTAACCTACAGCTGTTGTATGCTCAATAAAATAACGTTGTCAAGGCTTTTGCAATGAAATACATTGTTGCAGCACCTCTTTTAGAGGGTTTTCTTCATAAAAGTCTTCCATCTTTCTCTTGTACACTGAATGGGCCACATTGTAAATCTAATTCACTGTTGTATAAGCTATTTTTGAGCTACCATATTGGTCTTCTACTATTTTTCATTAAAACTGCGTTATTTTCTGGGTAGTGTTACTTTGCGTTGCAGCAGACCCTCCCTTGGGCATTTTCCAACTGCACTAGGTGTGGGGAGGCCTGTTTAACCCACCTAGAAGGATTTGTTTTTGAATCCCTCTTGGATTTTGGTCTTATATTGTCAGATATAGGGGATCCAAGGGTTTGTTTCCAATCCTGTAGCATAAATTCCTGAAAATGCATTTTTTAGGCATGCCTTACTAGCAGTCCCATTTTGGGGATATTACAGTATGGTACTCCCTGTTCTTGAGGCTGTGAGGGAGGTTGTTCCATCTCCTCTGGCTGGTCATAATGCACTCATATTATGTCTACCTAGAAACATCATCAAAGTGGCCTATTACCTTTGTTTGAGTCTGAAGGTAGCTTTCAACAAGTGCATGTTCCCTTTTAATCTCTCAATGGTTAAGGATGACTCCTCTTGGGCTGAACAATTCTGGTCTAATATATAAGGGTTCTCTATTTCTTCTTCCCATGACCCTCCATATCTCTTTTTCTCTAGTGTCCTCATTCATCATCCAAGATGTTAGAGCCATTAGCTGAATATCCCCCATTGTGGAATTAGGGTCCCAAGTATCCAGATTTGTCAGCACAAGGTTATGCACATAAAATTTTGACATTTTTTCTTGATCAGCCATGTAAGCTTGCTTGTATAAATCCATGAATTTCCTACAATATTGGAAAGGTAGTGATCCATGGGATGCTAGAGTTTTGATTTGAAATAGGATCCATTTCTCCTTGAGGTACGTAGCATATGAGTCAGAAGGGAATCTATGTTGAAGGGCTTCTATGCATAAGTCTGCCATGGTGGCTACTTGCTACCCTTTTTGCTGCAATTGCTCCTTCAGTGCTACATTCTCTGCCAGTGCCTTCTGTAGCTGCTCCTTCAAAATTGTTTCTTTGATTCTTTCCTCCTCCCTTGGTGATTCTTCAATGATAATCAGGCTTGTGGGTGGAGTTTCTAGCTCTCTTTGACTTATCCTATAACTCTTGTCAGCTCTGAAATACATAGAGGTCTGCCTTTTTCTCTTTGCGCTCAGAGGAGATAAGGTGGCAACTACCTATTTGTCTTGAGGGGATGTGGTGCTATGCTATGATTATGCTTCTTTCTCAATTTATGCTACCTCTATGACTTCTATTTCCATCTCTTTCATTTTTCCTTGGCCCTTTGTCTCTTCCTCTTCTTCTTCTAGTTCTTCTTGTTCCTCTTCTAGTTCTTCTTCTTCTTATTTTGGTTCCTCTTCTTCTTCTCTAAGGCTAGAAGTGGAATTATTCATTGTTTGGGTTGGTTTCTATAAAATCTTCCCTGCTCATATTTACGAAAGAGGACTAGGCCCTGGGTAGGGTGATGTTGTTTTGTTGCTACTATTGCATGTTGTCCCAAAATACATGGCTGAAGCTCACTGTTGCTGCGCTGTGGGCTTCTGTTTGTCTCTCTCCCTTTAAAAAATTTCAATTTAATGGTTTGGATGATACCAGCTTTCTTTATTATTAGACTGCATAGCTAATTTTTTTTTTTAGGTGCTTATGTAACGCGAATCAACTCCAGTTTCTGTTGTAGACAGTTGGACCCTCTTCTTGTTAACTGGCTAATACTGTGTGTCTCCTCCTCCTGTCCTCCTCCACTCCAACTATTTTTTTTTTTTTTTGCTGGCCGAGGTGGCTTGTACTTCTAGGCTTTTTAGTCATACTTCACGGTGGTGGCCAAGTTAACTGGCCACCTTTCTTCCTCTTAAACTCTTAGTATGCAAATTTAATTATTTCCAGCCATTATGAATGCATAGCGAGGGGTGAGAGATATACCTAAGCTTACCAGTTGCTGTGAAGGCGTTTGCAAGAGCTGTAATTTGGAGACAAGCCTCTTATATGTTGCATTCTTCCTTATTTTCTTGTTTTCTGAGTGAGCGACTTGCTAAATGAGAAAATCTCTGAGTGAGTTGCTGATCTTTCTTGTTGTTTCTTCCCATTGTAGATGCTGCATGGGGGTGATCCAAATGCCATGTTTGGCACTCTTGTTTTCTATGGGGTTTTCTTTATCAACTCCTCTATTTGTTTTTTCTTGATGTTCATGAACATATTTTTTTGCAATGTAGGAATTCCCTGATGTCTGTAGCAGTCTATGTTTTTATTTCCTTAATACATTGTGCTCAGGAATGGAGGACTGTGGTGTATTGATGTGATGGAGGAAGTTATGAAAATGAATGGAGTGAATGATGGGATGGATGGTAAAATAGAAGAAGGGAAAAGAAGATGAATGATTCCTTGTGTTTCCAGAAATCATTAATAACCTGCAAAACAACAAACACAGAAAACACAGAGATGCAGATGTTTTTTTTTTTTTTTTTTTTTGAAAGTAGGTTGCCTCCATGGAGGTTTTCAACCCAAAAACTTTCCTTGGGTGCCTCAAAGAGGTTTTCACCCATGGATCTTTATTATCTTTTCCTTCTTTTTTTGTTCTTTTTTTTTAGAGCAAGTGACCTGCCTCCATCAAGGTTTTCAACCCACAAGCTTGCCATGGGTGCCTCAAAGAGGTTTTCAACCATGGATTTATTTTTATTTTTATTTATTTATTTATTTTCAGGAGGTGTGGGAAAATATGGATTTTCCCATCACATACACCTCTCTTCTTATTTAATTTATGAACTCTTCCCTTGACAAAGGCTTCTTGTAAATTTTAAATCTGTGACCATTGACAAGCAAGGGGATTCCTTCCTCATCTATGGTTCTGATTTGAACTATGCCATTATCGAAACATGTTTCCACTGTCTAAGGTCCCAACCACCTTGTCATCATCTTTCCTTTGAAATATTTAAACCTTGAATCATACAACGACGCCCAATCTCACTCTTGGAAGGTCTTTTCTTTGATGTTCTTGTTATGCCAGACCTTCCTTTGCAGCTGAACTACCTCTGTGTGAAGAAGTGCTTGCATTCTGAACTCATCTAATCCATTTAGTTGCAACAACCTCTCTTTTGGGGAATTTGATAGATCTAGATTTAATTCAGTTTCCATTCTTAAAGTATTGAATTCAAACTCAACTGAAAGTAGAGCCTTCTTACCATAGACTAGTTCATAAGGAGTGAATCATGTTGTTGTCTTCCAAGTAGTGTTTTAGACCCAAGTAGCTTCTACCAATCTGTCTGCCCAATATTTTATGTTGCTTCTCACAACCTTGGTGAGGATTCTCTATAAAGCTCTGTTAGCTACTTCTACTTGGCCATTTGCCTGAGGGTGATAGGCAGTAGAAGTTCTATGCTTAATCTTGTTCTTCCTCAAAATATTCTCAATGAGGTGAGAGGTGAATTGTGCTCCCTAATCAGTGAATTTCTCTCTGGGGTATCCAAACTTGTAAAACACATTCTCCCTCAGAAATTCTGCTACTTTCTCCTTGGTTTCTACCTTCACTATTTTTTTTTTCAGCCCACTTTGTTAGGTAATCAGTGCAGACTATGATATACTTATTTTTTCCGGATGGTGGATCGAGAGGTCCAAAAAAGTCCATGACCCACTTTTCAAATGGCTCAAGAGCCACCTGAGGGTGCAAAGGCATCACATCCCTTTGCGTGGGTTTCCCCATCCTTTGGCACTACTCACACCTGTTGATGTATCTTCTGGAATCTTGGTGAAGGGTAGGCCAATAGTACCCTACTGCAAAATTTTGTAAGCAGTTCTCTTTGCAGCAAAGTAGCCTCCACATGGATTGTCATGACATGCAGAGAGGATATCAAAAAATTCTTCCTCCCTCACACATCTCCTTAGGATTTGATCAGGGTCTGGCTTGAAAAGGTTTCCCCCAATCCATGTGAAAGGGGCACTTTTTATGATGATTCTATTCATCTCCCTAAATGAAAAATTAGGAGGGAGTCTTCCATCAACCAAGTAGTTGGCTATATCTGCAAACCATGGTTAGAGTTTTGATACAGCAAATATATGCTCATCTAGCAGCTAGTCATCCACCATTCCTTCTTCACCTGTAGGGAGAGCTAACCTGGACAAAAAATCTGCAACAACATTCTCTTTTCCAGGTTTATCAACAATAGTCAAATCGAATTGCTGCAAAAGTAAAAACCATCTAATTATACTAGCATTAACCTCCGTTTTGTTCATTAAATACTTGATGGTTGCATGGTAAGTATGAACAAAGGTCTGATATCCCGTTACATAACTCTTGAATTTTTTCAAAGCATAGAAAATGGCTAACATCTCCTTCTCAGTAACAATATAATTCAGCTCGGACTTGGACAAGTTCTTGTTGATGAAATAAATGGCATAAGGGATTTTGTCCTCTAATTGTCTTAATGTTGCCCCTACAGCTTTGGCGGATGCATCAGTGTGGATGTGGAAAGGTAGAGTCCAATTTGGACCTCGAAGGATGGAAGCAGCAGTCAAATTTTCCTTAATGAGCTCAAAAGCCTCTTGACAAGGAGTGGACCAAATAAACTCAGAATCTTTGGCCAATAACCCAAATAATGGCGAAGCCATCTTGCTGAAATCTTTGATGAACCTTCTATAGTAACCAGCTAAGCCTAAGAATCTCCTGACATCTTTTTTCTTTTGAGGAGTAGGTACCCTTTTGATGATATTTATTTTGTTCGGGTCTACCTGTATTCCTCCTTGGGATATGGAGTGTCCTAATACAACCCCTGCTTTCTTCAGGAATTCACACTTTTCTGGGCTCAAGGAGATATGCATCTCAATTCACCTTCTTAGTAATTTACCCAAATTGGAGAGAGCTTCCTAGAAGTCATCCCCATATGGTGTGAAATCATCCATGTAGATTTCAACAAAGTCATGGACTAACTCATAAAAGATGCTCAGGATAGCTCTTTGGAAGGTAGTTAGGGCATTGCACAACCCAAAGGGTAGGAATCTATAAGTGAAGGTACCCCAAGGGCAGGTGAAAGTAGTTTTATCCTGGTCTTTAGGGCTGATTTGAACCTGATTGTACCCACTGAACCCATCTAAGAAGGAAAAGAACTTCTTCCCCGCAAGGCCATCCAGGACTTGGTCTATAAAGGGCAAAGGGAAACAGTCTTTCTTGGTGGCTTTGTTAAGTTCTCAATAGTCAACACAAATTTTCCACTTCCCATTCTTCTTTGGGATTAGGACAAGAGGAGATACCCACTCACTGTCGGATATAGGATTTATGAACCCCACACCCAATAGTTTCTGCAGCTCTTCTTGAACTATGTCCTTCAGAGCCGAGTTCATCCTTCTTTGGGGTTGTCTCACAGGCTGTAGAAATTATATAAAATATGCATGTATATATCCGGACTCTCCTGATCTAACAATATTTATCTTCTTGCTAAATACAGAATCCTTCCACTATAATTCTTGCGGAAATTTAATCAACAATTGCAAAACACATGAAGCAATAAAAACACACATAACATAGTTGTTTAACGGGAAAGCCTGAAGCTGAAAACCCCAACTATATATTATGTAACATGGAGATCATATGACAATCTCATACAAACATACAAAGCTTATCACAAGCTCTCAGTACAGTACAATCATCATACACTAATCAGGCCCAATCTTGCAAATCCATGCACCGATCTTTGCCACCTGCTAGCCTACCTCCACTGCGCAATCCAAGTTGATTACAAAGACCAATTCAATGTAATCCCACTCTCATTGACTGCGTTATTATCATTGGCAACTCCAATGTATATGTAGATGCAATTCATGCATCACTATGGTCACAACAGATAGTCTATCTTGCCCTTTCACCTATCTCTCCACTGGTCTCCATTGAAACTGTCCATGCACTGTAGTTAACTGATGTATTCTTCAGTTGATTAATGAGTTATTATTTAGTGAATTAATTAATAATTAATTCACACCACTCTCACTAGTGTATCAATCGGTTAGACTAGATACAACTAGCTCAACTGTGTCTAACTGAGTTAAACTGAACACAACTCCACCAACTACTTCTACAACTCCACCAAACTCTGTCACATGAGTTCTAACTGAAGTCCTCCATGCAATAGCTCCAATAAACCCTCAGGAATAGCATAATTCCCTTTGTCAGCTCCTGTGCCACATCTGTGCACTTAACTGAAGTGCTCCAAGAGAATAAGATAATGTTTAGAGTCCAAATATTATTAAGAGCTAATAATATTCGACATATCTATTTTTAGACTGGCAATATAAAAATAGATTCCACCCAATATTTCTAAAAATAGAAGTCCATCTATTTTTCCAACTTGACCAACCATCCACAAATAGCATCCTGCAACTCATAGAATATGATTGACATGTCTAAAAATAGACTTTGCGACAAAAATCACTTGTGTGGGCCCCACCTAGTTTAGGTGATTATTTTCCAACTAGGATCAGGAATGATGTTTCAGGATGCCTCCTTCATTGTTTCTTGTTGCAATATTCAACACTCCCTCTCAACAAGAAAGGACTGTCTTTGCATGCGACATGCAACTCCATGCATTCGCCCTGCAACCTTTTCAAGCGCCATGCAACTCCATGCATTTGATCTGCAACTCTTTCGAAACTTAATGGCCTCCAAACAACTCAATCATTCTAATGCATCTACCATCAAGGTCTTTAACTTCTGCTTAGCTACTGCACATGTCTTCAAGAAACACTGCGCTGTCGAACTTTGCACCCATGCACTCTGCACTTGCTGTCAACTCTGAACTGCGCTCCAGTATCCGACACTATCACTTTGATCTGCCTGCATCAATCCAACTGATCATCCTACTGCTGCTCTATGGGCACCTCGTAGCCAGGTTCAATTCATGAGATCCACACCATCTCCATGAATCCTTCCCAAAAATATCCTCTTGGGATTACTCATGCATGTCGCCCCACCTCTCATCTGGTGGTATAGCTTCATGCACTCCCTCTGCCCATCTGGCATGAAATTTCTCTGCATGAGTGGTTTCTCCCACTCCGTGATCCTCATATTGTGGCTGCTCCACATCCTGAGATTCACACTTACCTGCATGTAAATCCTGCTCCCTCTCAAGCTTCAATTGCATGTATTTCTTGCACTTCCCAACAGTAGGAAGCTCCATAGAAATCCCATATACATCAAATCTATAAAGATTCTTCTACATCTGCAGTTGTGGCTGCTCCACAACCTTCTGAGACCGCTTCTCACACTGCATGTTGAGAGGCTCCCTCTCAACCACCAAGTCACTAACCTCTACTTTTCTCCTCAAAGTTTTGCATGCATATTGTACCTCAGTGCATGTAGATTCTTAGCTCGCGCACATTGCAATTGTCCCACTGTCGCAAAACTTTCTAACAAAAGAGTTGATTTTAAATCGACGATATCTCCCTCATCCGAGCTCCGATTTGACCAATTTTTTTTTTAAATTTGGGTATTTTTTAGCAAGGAATCCAAATATGCTATTTTTTTCTGAAAATATTTCGCCAAAATTTTCAAATATTCTCTGCAAACTCGCGCGCCCAAAAATTCCTGCTCTCATTCCATGTAGAAAATCTATAACACAGCTCTGATACCATGTATAAATTATATACAATATGCATGTATATATCCGGACTCTCCTGATCTAACAATATTTATCTTCTTTCTAAATATAGAATCCTTCCACTATAATTCTTGCGGAAATTTAATCAACAATTGCAAAACACATGAAGCAATAAAACACACATAACACAATTGTTTATCGAGAAAGCCTGAAGCTAAAAACCCCAACTATCATATTATGTAACATGGAGATCATATGACAATCTCAGACAAAGCATACAAAGCTTATCACAAGCTCTCATTACAGTATAATCATCATACACTAATCAGGCCCAATCTTGCAAATCCATGCACCGATCTTTACCACCTGCTAGCCTGCCTCCAATGCACAATCCAAGCTGATTACAAAGACCAATTCGATGCAATCCCACTTTCCTTGACTGTGTGATTATCATTGGAAACTCCAATGTATATGTAGATGCAATCCATGCATCACTAGTAGTCACAACAGATAGTCTACTTGCTGTTTCACCTATCTCTCCACTGGTCTCCACTGAAACTGCCATGCACTGTAATTAACTGATGTATTCTTCAGTTGATTAATGAGTTATTATTTAGTGAATTAATTAACTAATTAATTCACACCACTCTCACTAGTGTATCAATCAGTTAGACTAGATACAACTAGCTCAACTGAGTCTAACTGAGTTAAAATAAATACAACTCCACCAACTACTTCTCCAACTCCACCAAACTCTGTCACATGAGTTCTAACTGAAGTCCTCCATGCATTAGCTCCAGTAAACCCTCAGGAATAGCGTAATTCCTTCTGTCAGCTGTTGTGCCACATCTGTGCACTTAACCGAAGTGCTCCAAGAGAATAAGATAATGTTTAGAGTCCAAATATTATTAAGAGCCAATAATATTCGACATATCTACTTTTAGACTAGCAGTCTAAAAATAGACTCCGCCCAATATGTCTAAAAATATAAGTCCATATATTTTTCCAAATTTACCAACCATCCACAAATAGCATCATGCAACTCATATAATATGATCGACATTTCTAAAAGTAGATATAGTCTAAAAATAGACTTTGCGCCAAAAATCACCTGTGTGGGCCCCACCTAGTTTAGGTGATTATTTTCCAACTAGGATCAAGGATGATGTTTCAGGATGCCTCCTTCATTGTTTCTTGTTGCAATCTTCAACACAGTCTTTCATCCTTCTTTGATGTAAATATTATGTTTGCACACTGAAGGATGCACCCCTTTCATGTCCTTGTAATCCCAAGCAAATGCATCTAGATCCTCTTTCAAAAGCTGGCATAACTGCTTCTCTTCTTCATTCGAGAGGTTTGGGTTTTCAGAGATCTGGATGGGCCAAACTCAATAGCCTTGGTGGATTCAGAGGTTGACTCAACTAAGTGCACTTCCATCCAAGGTTGGCTTTCAGACTCTTTGACTAAGGTTTCGAGAGTAATGTTAGTGGAGGACTGGTTTTGAATGGCACGACCGATGAGTTCATCTTCATCAAACTTCCCCCTCTAAGAATAGCATCTATGGTACACATAGGGGTAGTGTTATATAACTCATCTTCATCATCCTCAAACCATATAGTGATATCATGATCAATGGAAGGCTGGGATGGAGGGTATAACACTAGTTGTTTAAATAAAGGCCGATTTTTTATAATCATGTTTCCGACTCGAAAAATAATATAAGAATCTGCAATGGCTAACCAAGGTCTCCTAAGATGAAAGGATAACCATTAAACTTGGTTTTTGGTTGTAGGACTAGGAAATCTGTAGGATACTCCCAAGAGTCAATAGTAACCACAACATTCTCAACAATTCCTTCTGGAGTTACTGTGGATCGATCTGAAAGTTGTAGAACTGTTGTGGTTTTCCTCAAAGCCCCTTGGAGGTTAAGTTTCAACATATTTTCCTTGGTCATGACATTGATTGCAGCCCCTAGATCATTCAGAGTGTTGGGGACTATGAAACCATCTATATGCACATCAACAACTGGACTTCCAGGGTCCAGGTACTTTGTAAATATCACCCTCCCCGACAATGGCGCCAAAAAGTGGTGAGCCCTAGTATTGCACCAAGAGTGCTGCAATTCCCAGGGGTTTCCCTACTTTACTTTATCAACCAGTGGTTCATACAAACTTGGAGGTGATAGTGCTACATACACAACAGATGCATTCTGCTCTTGTAATCCTCTTCTGCTTTACGAAGGGATGCTATTTCTTAAACTATGATAAGAACTAGAAATTAAAATGCTGGAAGGAAATGACAGGAATGAAACTAACTTAAATTGCAGAAAGGAAATGACAAAAAGGAAACTAATTTAATCTGAAAAAAGTAAATGACTGAAAATAAACTGAACTAAGTTGCACCTATCTAGGCCAATTGGCTAAACACACCCTACTTATCCTTTGATCTATTTACCATGTTGTCATGCTTCTAAGCATGCAACTATTCATGATAAACTATGCTTGACAAAGTGTGGCTTGAATTTTGGAGGAAAACAGGCTAAAGGTGCTAATGGAGGGCTCACCACATGAAACAAGGCTTAGAGGTGGAAAGAGGGGGTTTAAACCTTTTTAAAACTTTATTATAGCACAAAAATTCTTTGGAGCAGAATGATTTGAAAAGTGCGATGGCAGAGTTGCGATGGAAGGCTCACAGTGCGATATGTGATATGTGATGTCGCAATATGGCAATATTGCAGGCTGGCGGAGAAGTGGGAGTACAGTTTAGGAGAGGGACCGAAATGTGATGAGTCGGATGACGTGCTGGTGGGACTGGTGGCGAAACGCGATACCAATATCGAAATCGGCAAAAAGGAGTGGTAAGTGTTAATAAGGAGCATATGGAGAGTGTGAAATGTGATTTGCAAAAAGGCCAAAGGTTGTGATCTACGATATGCGATATCGCAATATCGCAATATCGCGCGGTTGGAGGAGTAGTGGAAGTGTTGTTCGGGAACAAGCTGCGATATGCAATGAGTCGGATGACATGGCAGTGGGACCAGTGGCGGAGCGTGATACCAATATCACAATCGGTAGACATGAATGATAAGTGTTACGAGAACCAAGTAAAATATGTTATTTGCAACGTGCAATGCAGCGGAGTACGGAGATTTATCGCAATCGACGTTGGAGCGGTAAGTGTTAACAGGAACCAAATAAAATATGTGATTTGTGATTTGCAATGTACGATAGCAGGAAGTTAAAGGAGCAAGGGTGGAGGTAAAATTCCAACTGTTTTAATGCATTTTTCATTAAAAAGGGTAAGGCAACCGTGACTAATAAAAACAAGGGAATAAGGCGGGCTTAATGGTTTAATTTTTTTTATGAATAAAAAGGTGGGTGCGGCAGTGAGAATAAGCGGGAAAAATTGGAAATGGAGGGCGTAATAGAAATGCGTAGATTATGAAGACAAATATGGAGAATGGAGCAAGAAAGCACCATGGAGCTACACTGGGGTTTTAACAATAATTCCTGCAATCAACCTGCTAACTTATGCGCAAAGAAACAGACAAATTCATAAAAATACAGTGCAAAGGGAGACTGAAAAATGGTAATGCAACTCTACTTTTAATCTCAGAAACAGTGAACGGAAATCAGTTTTTGGGTCTGTGGGAAGGTTCGCCCTCCTTGAGCTCTATTGACAGAGATGAGAAGGGAGTCTTGATCCACCACATTTTTTTGTTTTTCTCCTCTATTCTATTACTCACAAGAAAATGAAACCTACAAAAACACACTGAAAGAAAAAATAAACAGCAACTTGAAACATAAATGAAATTATCATAAGCGGAACTAATGAAATGACAAAAAGCAGAGAACAAATACAACAGAGAGGCTGAGGCACATGGATTGGGCCCTAACCCACAAGCCTGTCTCTCTGAAACTTAAATCAGTAAAATGAAATCAGTCTGCTCATTTCATAAAAGAATAGCCTCATATATTTCTGAAAGTTTGAACACTCAGTAAAATAATAAAAACCTCAATAGCTTGCAACAAAGTTTTGACCCTTCCTAGCTCTAGTTTTTCTCTATTTATTCTATAGGGAAGCTACCAACAGCTCCCTAGAAAATAGTGATTGAGTCCATTTGACTCCAAGTAAACAAAGATTGAGTTCACTCCTCTTTGAGTTGCTTGGCCGCCTCTTGAATTCGAATTGTTGGAGAGAATCCTTGGGTATCCTTTGGTTTCCTTTGGAATTTTAATTTTTGGAGAGAATATTTGGGATCGTTTGGCTACCTTTGAGAGTTAAGGAGGGTGGACAATCATCCTATAATTTCTCCTTTCTTTCTCCTTCAAGTCTTTATGATAAAATCCTTATAAAAATGCTAATAATTCATGATTTTCTTCACTCAACCTCATATTAGGCACTCAGAGTATGTTAGCCTTAATCACCACCTATATTATCATCATAAAACCAAATAATAATAAAAATGCAAGAAAAAGAGATCTAAAAGGGAAAAAATGTGACCGTTAACCCCTCCAAATATGTGTAATGATGGAGCTCATTAGTGGCCACAGTCGCACTAGGCTCCACATCAATTATATGCTTTCCTTTTTCATTCCCTTTGTCGAGTTCTAACTCAAAGTCAAAACATGTTTTGTATTCAAAATCCTTTAGCTCGGCCATCAGTGTTGTGAAACTAGCTCCAAAAAGAGAAGAAAAGAGATATCAATGCCTTAGAAATAAGCTACTTCGAGGGGGAAACCTCCAATATATTACATGAATGAACAATTCTTGGATGATTCAAATTAAAAAACCTCCTTTCTATAAATAGGAGTCCATGTGGCCATAATGTAATCCTAGCCGACCTAACAATAATAAATTAAGGCCACAATAATTAAAATATGGGGGTTACAAGGGTACAATAATAACAATAAGTGGGTTACACTAACAACAATGAGGGACTATACTAGTAATATAGGGACCTAACATGCCCCTCTCCTTCAAAAAAGTGTTGTCCTCAATGCTTGAGTAGCTCTGGGTGCTTCTCTATAAAATTCTCATCCTCCCATGTATAAGCTTCAGTGGGTAAGTTCTTCCACTTGATGAGATACTCTGAAATTGATCGATTTCGTAGCTGTCGAGTTCTTGCTTCCATGACCACTTCAGGTTCCAATATGATTTTTCCTTCCTCATCAAGTTCTGGCAATATTGTTTGAACTAGAAGATTTTCACCGATAACCTTCTTTAAGCATGAAACATGGAAAATTGGATGCACTCGTGAAGAAGAAGGAAGCTCCAATTTGTATTCCATAGTACCAATCTTTTGCAACACCTTGTAAGGACCATAGTACTTTGGCGATAATTTATTATCCTTCTTAGCTTGCTTTAGGGAAATTTGTTTGTATGGTTGTAGCTGTAAAAATACCCAGTATCCTACATCAAAACTTCTCTCGCTGCGATGTTTATTTTCCTATTGTTTCATTCGATTTTGTGCCAAATTCAGGTTGTCCTTTAAGAGTTGGAGAAATTGTTGATGCTCGATGTGATCTTCCACTGCTTGAACCTTCGAATTTTCTCTTAAAGATGATGTGATGGATGGTGGATGATATCCATAAAGTGCCATAAATGGGGTCATTTTTGCTGCAGTATGGAGGGAAGTGTTATACCACCATTCAGCTAGAGGTAACCACTTGACCCATTGTGTTTGTTTATTAGATACAAAACAACGAAGATATCCTTCCAAACATTTATTTACTATCTCAGTTTGACCATCGGATTGAGGATGATAAGATGAGCTATGAGCTAATTAAGTACCCAAACAAGAAAATAACTCGGTCCAAAAATTTCCAGTAAAAATGGATCTCTGTCGCTCACAATAACCCTTGGGTTTCCATGTAGCTTTTGAATTGTGTCCATAAATGTAGTATCAACTGTACTTGCTTTAAATGGATGAGATAATGCACAAAAGTGTGCATACTTGGTAAATCTATCAACTACCACCATGATGACACTCTTTCCTTCAGACTTAGGTAAACCTATGATAAAATCCATTGAAATATCCTCCCAACCTTGACTTGGAATGGATAAAGGTTGTAGAAGAGCTGGGGTCTTAATTGTCTCAACTTTATTCTGCTGGAAAACTAAACATTCCGCCACAAAATTTTGAATATCAGATTTAAGGCCATCCCAAAAAAATTCTTTCTTCACCCTATGGTAAGTTTTTAAAAATCCTGAGTTTCCTCCTAAAGGAGAAGTGTGCAATTCCAAAAGAATATTTTGTTTTAGTTGGGAATTCTTACAAAGATATAAGCGATTTTTGTAACATAAGGAATCATTTTTCCAACTAAATGTATCAGATGTACTAGGATCTTGCTGCAACTTTTGAATGAGTGTCCACACATATTCATCCTTCTTCCATTCATCTCTTGCTTCGGTTATCCAATCTGGTTGGATAATAGAAATGGCACAAAGCAATGCTTCCACCTCTTCATTCTTTCTTGAGAGTGCATCTGCAACAACATTTAGCTTTCCTTTTTTGTATATTATTTCAAAGTCATAACCCAACATCTTTGTGACCCATTTTTGCTGCTCTCTGAAGATAGTCTTTGTTCCAAAAAGTGTTTAAGACTATGATGATCAGTTTTTACCTTGAAGTGTCTTCCCATTAGGTAAGTTCTCCATTTCTTTAGTGCATATAGTATTGCTAACATTTCCTTCTCATAAATAGGTTTTTGTAAATACTTTCCTTTGATTGGATGACTTTCAAAAGTAATGGGTCTTCCTTCTTGCATTAAAACAACACCAATTCCAGCCCACGAGAAGTAGAGCAGTCGGTGATGGGGTGCACTGTTAAGGCACTCCGTTCTGCAAGGTCACCGGTTCGAAACCCGTGGGTGTAGGATTAGTCTAACTGAGCAAAAAAAAAAAACAACACCAATTCCATTTCCTGAGGCATCACATTCCACAATAAAGGTATTTGTGAAGTCTGGCGTAGCTAAGATTGGTGTTGGGCACATTGCCTGTTTAAGATGTTCAAAGGCCTTAGTTGCTTCAGGAGTCCATGAACATGCATCTTTTTTCAATAATGTTGTTAGAGGTGCTGCTATTCTCCCATAATTCTTAACAAATTTTCGATAATACCCTGTTAACCCGAGAAATCCTCGCAACTGCTTTATGGTTGTGGGGACTTTCCATTCCTTAATGGCTTTAATTTTGTTAGGTTCTACCTTAACACCCTCATGAGATACAATATGACCCAGATATTCCACCTCTTGTACTCCAAAGAAACATTTGTATGTTTTGCATGAGCACCCTATCAACATGTTGAACATGATCCTTCCAAGACCTACTGTAGATTAGTATATCATCCAAAAATACTAGCACAAATTTTCTAAGGAAGGGTTTGAAAATGGAATTCATCAACCCTTGAAATGTAGAAGGTGCATTGGTAAGGCCAAAAGGCATGACCAAAAATTCATAATGACCCTCATGAGTTCGAAATGTTGTTTTTAGAATATCTTCAGTCTTCATTCTAATTTGATGATACCCTGAACAAAGATCCAATTTGGTAAAATAAATTGCTCCATGTAATTCATCCAATAATTCATCAATCACAGGAATGGGAAATTTATCTTTAATGGTGAGCTTATTGAGCTCCCTATAATCTAGCCACATGCGCCATGATCCATCTTTCTTGTGTACCAATACTACAGGAGCAGAGAAAGAACTTTGACTAGGTTGAATTATACCCGCCTCTAACATTTCTGCAATCATACGTTCAATTTCGCTCTTTTGGAAATAAGGATATCTATAAGGCCTGATGTTTGGAGGAACACTTCCTGGAATCAAATGAATAGCATGATCATGATCACGAATAGGTGGGAGTCTTTTTGGAGTTTCAAAAACCTTGGAATGATTGTCCAAGACTTTTCAGAGATCTGTAGAAATAGATGATTTTGATGTTGGAACTTCTAGTGAGCATAGTTGTGCAATTATGCATCTTTGTTCTGTATTTAGAAGCTTTTTAATGACATTAGAGCTTATTATCTTTCCCGGCTTCCCCGCAATACCCCATAATTCGACTTCCTTTCCTTCTGCAAAAACTTTCAAGAAGATTTCTTGAAAATTAAAAGCTACCATCCCCAAAGATTGTAACCATTGTACTCCTAGTACAACATCAGCACCTCCCATAGGAATGGAAATCATTGGATTATTCAATACATATTCCCCCATGGTTAGCTTGATATTATGGCATTTTCCAGAGAAATTTATAGTTCCTCCATTTGCAACCATCACTTGACATTCTGGTGCTGGGTATAGGAAACAATTCAATTCCTTGGCTACCTTACAACGAATAAAATTATGGGTACTACCTGAATCAATCAACACTATTACCTTTTTCTTCTTGATATGTCCTTCTATCTTGAGAGTTTGAGGAGTGGTAATTCCTGCCAATGCATTACACGATATGGTCAGACTCATTTCTTCCTCTTCTTGGGTTGGTTCCTGGTGCATATCCTCTTCTTGTTCATTTTCTTCTTCCTCTTCACAATCTATGTAAAATAATTTCTTCTTAGCACACTTATGACCTTTAGTGTATTTTCTATCACAACTGTAGCAAAGCCCTTTTGCTCCTTTTTCTTCCAATTTTTGTGGTGTCAACCTTGTAGGTTGTGGAAATCTAGGCGTAGCAACACTTCCTTCTTTATAGAATTGAGTGGTAGGCTTCCTTGTCGCCATAATTTTACATTCAACTTTTCTTGCCAACCTGAATGCCTTCTCCAATGAATCAGGTTCCAAAACGCGAACTCCATGTTGGATGTTATCCTTTAAAGTGCCTAGGAAGAGATCAATCCTGTGTTCCTCTGTAAGATCAGTTACCCTTATATTCAATTTTTGGAAGTCCTCAATGTGCTGCCCCACTAAACCCTTTTGTTTGAGATTTATCAATTGGGTAAAGAAGGTGTTGCTCTTTGTATCGTCATAATGTGCTATCATTTCCTCCGTAAAAATTGACCAAGTGACAATTTTTTTACGGGAACAAAGCCATCGATACCATACAAATGTATTTTGTTCTAAATGTAAAGTTGCAATGCGTACCTTTTGTGTGTTTTGCACGTTATGGAGATCAAAATATTGCTCCATCTGTAATATCCATGTTACAGGATCCTTTCCATCAAACTTCCTCATATCCATTTTTGGAATATGGTGGTTCTTCCCGCCAACATTAGAGTTTATGAAATCACGATTAACATTTATTTTGTTCTCATCACGAGTTTCCTCTACTATCTTTTCACCATTAGGAAACATTTTTTGTATCAACTTTGTCAAACCTTCCATGTCTGATTTTAGATCATTCTTCATGTTTTCCATTTTTTCATCGATCTTAGCTTCCATGTCATCCATCTTAGATTCCACGCCAGCTTCCATGCCATCTATCTTAGCTTCCATGCCATTCTTCAAACCATCCATTTTAGATTCCATGCCTTTCTTCAAACCATCCATCTTAGTTTCCACGCCTTTCTTCAAAACTTCCATGTCATTTTTTGTTGCTCTTTTCGAGAGCGAAATTTGTTGCACTTGCTCTTGTAATTTTGATATGTCATGTTGTCATTCTTCGTCTTCATGAGTCATAGTAGAGATTTCTAAAGGCTTTATGAGTTTTGAATTATTTTTAGGGGCCATTTTAGAATCCAATACTGATATATGTCTTACAATATGCCCTTGGAATCAATTCAACTTGATTCTTCAAACAAGACTTATGCAATTCGGAAAAAAATACACACCCTTTACTTGCTTTTGATGAGCTCGATATTGAAATTCAATTATCTATAAAATTACAGATCCTCAATATCTGAAATTAAGCCCTGTAGTATCCCTCTAAAGCTTCTTTCAAATGCCATAGGTCTAATCTGATTTGGATTCTTCAAGGCAAAGTTATGTCCAATCTCCCACAATGACCCAATTTTGGACTGGTTCAATAGACCGAACTTGTACGACATGCCACGTGTTATTTTTTCCTCCTTTGGCTCTGAAATTAATAGAACGAAATATACAGTCCGTGTACTTGTGGCCACTTTTTACAGCATTCCAATCTGATGCTCAGAGAGAGAGCTATGAAGATTTTCCCATGATCACCTCTTTGAGATGAAATTCAGAAGCCTCAAAAATCCCTAATTTCCACGGATCATATCTCCAAAAATATTGTGAACCAATATCTAAAATTTTGCGGAAATGTTCCTTGGGATTGTGGCTTTGCACTCTAAAAATTTCAGCTTCTGAACCTTCGTAGAAAAAACATTATTACGAAAATACCACGATGACCTGTTTAGGTTAAATTCAGGAGCCTGCAAAATGACCTAACTTGCACAGAGCATATCTCCGAAAATATTTCAAACCAAGCTCTGAAATTTTGCGACGATGTTCCTCAAGATTTTGCCTTCGTACTCTAAAAATTTTAGATTATGAACCTACATAGAAAAAACATTATAACAAAAATTCCACAATGACCTGTTTGGAGCAACGAAACCCTAGAATCTCAAAGCTTTGATACCAAATGTTGTGAAACCAGCTCCAAAAAGAGCGGAAAATAGATATCAACGCCTTATAAATAATCCACTTCAAGGGGGAAACCTTCAATATATTACATGAATGAACAATTCTTGGATGATTCAAATTACAAAACCTCCTTTCTATATATAGGAGTCCATGGGGCCACAATGTAATCCTAGTGGGGCCACAATGTAATCCTAGCCGACCTAACATTAATAATTTAAGGGCACAATAATAAAAATATGAGGGTTACAAGGGTACAATAATAACAATAAGGGGGTTACACTAACAACAATAAGGGACTATACTAGTAATATAGGGACCTAACAATCAGTGACTTCTTGGGCCGACACTCACGTGTTATGAGTGGATTTTTTATGGAACTCACACTACTTTCACATGTCCTTATTCATATTTGTTGTGTAACCAGCTCCAAAAATAGAAGAAAAGAGATATCAACGCCTTAGAAATAAGCCACTTTGAGGGGGAAACCTCCAATACATTACATAAATGAACAATTCTTGGATGATACAATTTAAAAAACCTCCTTTCTATATATAGGAGTCCATGGGGCCATAATGTAATCCTAGTGGGGCCACAATGTAATCCTAGCCGACCTAAAAATAATAATTTAAGGGCACAATAATAACAATATGGGGGTTACAAAAAATAAGGGGGTTACACTAACAAAAATAAGGGACTATACTAGTAATATAAAGACCTAACATGCCCCTCTCCTTCAAAAAAGTGTTGTCCTCAACGCTTGAGTAGCTTTGGGTGCTTCTGTATAAAATTCTCATCCTCCCATGTAGAATATTCAGTGGGTAAGTTCTTCCACTTGATAAGATACTCTGAAATTAATCGATTCCGTAGCCGTCAATTTCTTGTTTCCGTGACCGCTTCAGGTTCCAATATGATTTTTCCTTCCTCATCAAGTTCTGGAAATATTGTTTGAACTGGAATATTTTCACCTATAACCTTCTTTAAGCATGAAACATGGAAAACTGGATGTACTCGCGAAGAAGCAGAAAGCTCCAATTTGTATGCCATAGTACCAATCTTTTGCAACACCTTGTAAGGACCATAGTACTTTGGCGATAATTTATTATCCTTCTTTGCTTGCTTGAGGGACATTTGTTTGTATGGTTGTAGCCGTAAAAATACCCAATCTCCTACATCAAAACTTCTCTCGCCGCGATGTTGATCTGCCTGTTGTTTCATTCGATTTTGTGCCAAATTCAGGTTATCCTTTAAGAGTTGGAGAACTTCTTGCTGATGCTCGATGTGATCTTCCACTGCTTGAACCTTCGAATTTTCCCTTAAAGATGATGTGATCGATGGTGGATGATATCCATAAAGTGACATAAATGGGGTCATTTTTGCTGCAGTATGGAAGGAAGTGTTATACCACCATTCAGCGAGAGGTAACCACTTGACCCATTGTGTTTTTTTATTAGATACAAAACAATGAAGATATCCTTCCAAACATTTATTTACTATCTCAGTTTGACCATCAGATTGAGGATGATAAGATGAGCTATGAGCTAATTGAGTACCCAAACAAGAAAATAACTTCGTCCAAAAATTTCCAGTAAAAATGGGATCTCCGTCGCTCACAATAACCCTTGGGCTTCCATGTAGCTTTTGAATTCTATCCATAAATGTAGTAGCAACTGTACTTGCTTTAAATGGATGAGATAATGCACAAAAGTGTGCATACTTGGTAAGTCTATCAACTACCACCATGATGACACTCTTTCCTTTGGACTTAGGTAAACCCGTGATAAAATCCATTGAAATCTCCTCCCAACGTTGACTTGGAATGGATAAAGGTTGTAGAAGTCCTGGGGTCTTAATTGTTTCCACTTTATTCTGCTGGCAAACCAAACATTCCGCCACAAACTTTCGATTATCAGATTTAAGGCCATCCCAAAAAAATTCTTTCTTCACCCTGTGGTAAGTTTTTAAAAATCCTGAGTGTCCTCCTAAAGGAGAAGTGTGCAATTCCAAAAGAATATTTTGTTTTAGTTGGGAATTTTTACAAAGATATAAGTGATCTTTGTACCATAAAGAATCATTTTTCCAACTAAATGTATCAGATGTACTAGGATCTTGCTGCAACTTTTGAATGAGTGTCCATACTTCTTTGTCCTTCTTCCATTCATTTCTTGCTTCGGTTATCCAATCTGGTTGGATAATAGAAATGGCACAAAGCAATGCTTCCACCTCTTCATTCTTTCTTGAGAGTGCATCCGCAACAACATTAAGCTTTCCTTTTTTGTAGATTATTTCAAAGTCATAACCCAACATCTTTGTGACCCATTTTTGCTGCTCTTCGGAAGATAGTCTTTGTTCCAAAAAGTGTTTAAGACTATCATGATCAGTTTTTACCTTGAAGTGTCTTCCCATTAGGTAAGTTCTCCATTTCTTTATTGCATGCAATATTGCTAACATTTCCTTCTCATAAATAGGTTTCTGTAAATACTTTCCTTTGATTGGACGACTTTCAAAAGCAATGGGTCTTCCTTCCTGCATTAAAACTGCACCAATTCCATTTCCTGAGGCATCACATTCCACAATAAAGGTTTTTGTGAAGTCCGGCGTAGCTAAGACCGGTGCTAGGCACATTGCCTCTTTAAGATGTTCAAAGGCCTTAGTTTCTTCAGGAGTCCATGAAAATGCATCTTTCTTCAATAATGTTGTTAGAGGTGCTGCTATTCTCCCATAATTCTTAACAAACTTGCGATAATACCCTGTTAACCCGAGAAATCCCCGCAACTGCTTTATGGTTGTGGGGACTTTCCATTCCTTAATGGCTTTAATTTTGTTAGGGTCTACCTTAACACCCTCGTGAGATACAATATGACCCAGATATTCCACCTCTTGTACTCCAAAGAAACATTTGGATGTTTTTTCATATAATGGTTTCTCCTGCAATAGTTTGAGCACCCTGTCAACATGTTCAACATGATCCTTCCAAGACCTGTTGTAGATTAGAATATCATCAAAAAATACTAGCACAAATTTTCTAAGGAAGTGTTTGAAAATGGAATTCATCAACCCTTGAAATGTAGAAGGTGCATTGGTAAGGCCAAAAGGCATGACCAAAAATTCATAATGACCCTCATGAGTTCGAAATGTTTTTTTGGGAATATCTTCAGTCTTCATTCTAATTTGATGATATCCTGAACGAAGATCCAACTTGGTAAAATAAATTGCTCCATGTAATTCATCTAATAATTCATCAATCACAGGAATGGGAAATTTATCTTTAATGGTGAGCTTATTAAGGTCCCTATAATCTAGACACATTCGGCATGATCCATCCTTCTTGTGAAGCAATACTACAAGAGTAGAGAAAGAACTTTGACTAGGTTGAATTATACCCGCCTCTAACATTTCTGCAATCATATGTTCAATTTCGTTCTTTTGGACATAAGGATATCTATAAGGCCTGATGTTTGGAGGAACAATTCCTGGAATCAAATGAATAGCATGATCATCATCACGAACAGGTGGGAGTCCTTTTGTAGTTTCAAACACCTTGGAATGATTGTCCAAGACTTGTTGGAGATCTGCAGAAATAGATGATTTTGATGTTGGAACTTCTAGTGAGCATAATTGTGAAATTACACCTCGTTTTTCTTTCTTTAGAAGCTTTGTCATGACATTAGAGCTTATTATCTTTCCCGTCTTCCCCGCAATACCCCGTAATTCCACTTCCTTTCCTTCTGAAAAAAAATTCAAGAAAAGTTCTTGAAAATTAAAAGCTATCGTCCCCAAAGATTGTAACCATTGTACTCCTAGTACAACATCAGCACCTCCCATAGGAATGGAAAGAATTGGACTAGTCAATACATATTCCCCCATGGTTAGCTTGATATTATGACATTTTCCAGAGCAATTTATAGTTCCTCCATTTGCAATCATCACTTGACATTTTGGTGCTGGGTATAGGAAACAATTTAATTCCTTGGCTACCTTACAATGAATAAAATTATGGGTGCTACCTAAATCAATCAACATTATTACCTTTTTCTTCTTGATATGTCCTTCGATCTTGAGAGTTTGAGTAGTGGTAATTCCTGCCAGTGCATTACACGATATGGTTGGATTCATTTCTTCCCCTTCTATGGCTGGTTCCTGGTGTATATCCTCTTCTTCTTCATTTTCTTCTTCCTCTTCACAATCTATGTAAAATAATTTCTTCTCAGCACACTTATGACCTTTAGTGTATTTTCTATCACAACTGTAGCAAATCCCTTTTGCTCTTTTTCTTCCAATTTTTGTGGTGTCAACCTTGTAGGTTGTGGAAATCTAGGAGTAGCAACACTTCCATCTTTATAGAAGTGAGTGGTAGGCTTCCTTGTCGCCATAATTTTACATTCAATTTTTCTTGCCAACCTGAATGCCTTCTCCAATGAATCAGGTTCCAAAACGTGAACTTCATGTTGGATGTTATCCTTTAAAGTTCCTATGAAGAGATCAATCCTGTGTTCCTATGGAATATCAGTTACCCTTATATTCAATTTTTGGAAGTCCTCAATGTGCTCCCCCACTAAGCCCTTTTGTTTGAGATTTATCAATTGGCTAAATAAGGTGTTGCTCTTTGTATCCTCATAATGTGTTACCATTTCCCCCTTAAAAATTGACCAAGTGACAATTTTTTTACGGGAGCAAAGCCATCGATACCATACAAATATATTTTGTTCTAAATGTAAAGCTGCAATGCGTACCTTTTGTGTGTTTTGCACGTTATGGAGATCAAAATATTGCTCCATCTGTAGTATCCATGTTACAGGATCCTTTCCATCAAACTTCCTCATCTCTATTTTTGGAATATGGTGGTTATTCCCACCAAAATTAGAGTTTATGAAATCACGATTAACATTTATTTTGTTCTCATCATGAGTTTCCTCTACTATCTTTTCACCATTATGAAACATTTCTTGTATCAACTTTGTCAAACCTTCAATGTCTGCTTTTAGATCCTTCTTCATGTTTTCCATGTTGTATTTCATGTCATCCATCTTAGCTTCCATGCCATCCATCTTAGCTTCCACGACTTTCTTCAAAACTTCCATTTCATTTTTTGTTGCTCTTTGCGAGAGCGAAATTTGGTGCACTTGCTCTTGTAATTTTGATAGATCATGTTGCAATTCTTCATCTTCATGAGTCATAGTAGAGCCTTCTGAAGGCTTAATGGGTGTTGAATTATTTTTATGGGGCATATTTTAGAACCCAATTATGATATCTATTCTACAATATGCCCTTGGAATCAATTCAAATTTTTTCTTCAAACAAGACTTATGCAATTCGGAAAAAAAATACACACCTCTTTCTTGCTTTTGAGGAGCTCGATATTGAAATTTAATTATCTCTGTGATTGCAGCACTTCAATATTTGAATTTTTGCACCGACGTAGCCCTCTGAATTCTCTTTTGAATGCCATAGGTTTGAAAATATTGCGAACCAAGCTCTGAAATTTTTTGATGAGTTTCCTCAGGATTTCGACTTCGCACCCTAAAAATTTCAGATTCTGAACCTTCATAGAAAAAACGTTATAGTGAAAATTCCACGATGACCTGTTTAGAGCAGTGAAACTCTAGAATCCAAAGCTTTGATACCAAATGTTGTGTAACCAGCTCCAAAAATAGAAGAAAAGAGATATCAATGCCTTAGAAATAAGCCACTTTGAGGGGGCAACCTCCAATACATTACATAAATGAATAATTCTTGGATGATACAATTTACAAAACCTCCTTTCTATATATAGGAGTCCATGGGGCCATAATGTAATCCTAGTGGGGCCACAATGTAATCTTAGCCGACCTAAAAATAATAATTTAAGGGCACAATAATAACAATATGGGAGTTACAAGGGTACAATAATAACAATAAGGGGGTTACAATAACAACAATAAGGTACTATACTAGTAATATAGGGACCTAACAGTATTTTTTGTTTTTTTATTTTCTTGAGACTTCGGTGAGTTGTCCTGGGTCATCCTGCTTTGGCTTTGACCTTTTCTACGTGGTTTGGGGTGCCTTTCCCTTGCTTCGGATTCGCAGATCTAAAATATCACTTTTTTTTGTTTAAACTTCTGCTCAATATTGACACCGTATCGGTACACTGTGCCGAGTGAGGAGATGTCCAGGAACTCCATCTCGTTCTGGATGTACCTATGTAGATAGTCGGAATACTTGAGTACCAAATTCTGTATAGAATCCTTGATACCAAACTTCGTACAAAGGGTATGAAAAACATTGGTAAACTCAAACACGTCTTAGTCCCTTCCCTGTCACAACATGGTCCACTTTATGTATTTATCTTCACATCTCCCGATAGGGTAGTACTGATCCTTGATGGCATATTGGAACGAATTCCAGGTGGGTGTGTCTGAAAATAGTGAGGGTGTACTTTCATCCTTCTTCTCACAGTAGGTTTCCCACTAGTCCTTGACATGGCGGGTGGATTTGAGAATTGAAAAAGTAATATTGTCCTAGCTGGAAAAATCATGAACAAAAAAATATCTTCTAGTAGATTCAACCATTTATCTGAAGCATCTGCATCTATCTAACATTCAAATATGGGGATATCAAAGTTAACTTGTACCTTGAAGGGTGTGGCACTTCCAGAGTGGCTATTGGAAGGAGATGCATCGCCCTTGTGTAGCCACTAAAGGATTTGGGCAAAGTTGTCCATCATCGCATTACTCTATTGGTTGAGAGCTTCTTCAAGAAATATTTTTAAAGGATCTCCTACCCCCTTGTATTTCTTATCTTCTTCCATGGGATGTTGTCGAGGCTTTTGAGGTTGTTCTTGCAAAGGTTCGACCAATTCGAGCCCTAACTCCTCATACCCCAACCTTGTTGGGGACATGCAAAGAAAACCGAGAAAGAGCAGACCACTCTAAGACCACTGATCTGAGCTTAAACATGAATGCAAAAAATTAGAGATATAACCATGACTATAAAGATGTAGCAAAAATAAAATTTCATTTCATTAATATCAAATACGGAAATAATCTTACAAACATAACATAAATAAACTAGCTTGGGCGATACTAGCTTATCTTTGAGAAGAGATGTGGTAGTTACATGCCTCTGAATTGTGTTACAATGAGGCTTGAAGGCCTATTTATTATTGAGAAACAACAGAAAACACTAAACATCCGAAAACCTAACCCTAGGAGATGAAGCGACAAAATATAGGCCTTCTTTAGGTAAATTGATACATCAACTTCTCGTGGTCGTACCTTTGGCATACAATCTTCATTTGATGTGCACAATACCTCGTTAGAAATATCTAGCCGAGGAGTAAAAATTTTGAGTGGAAATCATCAATTTAAAAACATTCTTACCATGGTTTTCCCAAAAAAACGTCGTTTACGACCTCAAAACAGCTTCCAAAGTTTAGGACCCAAAAAAATGCCAAAAATAGTAAAATGTGCCAAAATTAAGGAAACTGAAACACTAAAAGAGACAATGGTGGCATCCAAGTGGAATAGGCGGGTGGTCACCACCGTCCACCTGGATCAGGCAATAAATTTCACTACCAGTGGTCCCAGGAGAAATCATCGCTCGACATACTGTGTAAAGGCAGAATCCTAGAGCAATTAGTAGTTTTTGTCAATTTGCAAGGCAGATAGCGGATCTTGGTTCCAAGAACCATATGATGCTCATTTTTAACCTTTTTGAACTCAAGAAGAGCCTAGATAGGGGTTTTTGAGTGTCCTGAACTCAATGGAAGCCTCATATTTCTAATTTTAACATTTTATGATGGACATTTTGCATATTCAAGTCCTTTAGTGCTAAAGACAAAGAGATTTTTGAGACCATATGTAGCCATATTTAAACATGGAAAGAGCCTAGTTAGAGGTTTTCTAGCCTTCCAGTTTCATCTGTATAAATTATTACTTCAGTAGAGTAGTTATTTTTTACTCTTTTCTCAATGTGTTTATGAGAAAATCCATTTTAAACACTTAATTTTGAAGTAGTTGTATTTTTATTCTTTTTTATTTCAGGTGGAGTGTTGAGTGCAGAAATTGCACTTAAGCAAGCTCCTCAACACTTAATTGTCAACTCGGGGGTTCGTAAACTTAGAGACGAAGCACAGGAAATGCCAAAAGTGGTATGAAATTTTCCTATTTTATATTTCTACTTCTTAATCAAAATCTTGCAGAATCAAATAAAAATTCTCGAAGGAAATTAACACCAAAGCATTTCTAGTGATGGAATTTAAAAGAAGGCATATGCGGAAGAATTAAATAAAGGAAAATTCACACTGCTTTTGATCAATCTTAACTGCTGAATGAAAGCCTATGTGTATCTCCAGTAGAGTTACTTGAAATTTTCAACAAGTGGGCCCTTAAGATAGCCTACCTTCTAATGATTTTCCTTCTCACACGGGTCGTTCCTGCAATAATACAATCCACTTGCACTAGTGCAGGCATAGAACTCTGTGTGAAAAGTATACTATGTACTTTTACTGAAGACTTATGTCTTCGTGTAGGGGATCAAATCCAAAAGGCTTAGATTTCTTTGTTCCTGTAACAACACATTGGTTCTTGTACCGAAACGGAGCTATCTACACCAAGTTATCGATTTCGAGAAAATAAAGAAGCATGTTAACTATAAAATAAATTTCAAATGTAAGCAGACTTTGAAAATCACTTTCACACGAGAGGAAATGATTTTAATTAACTGAACCTTGAAAAATGTGAATAAACAACTGAAATAATAACAGGCTTTGAAAACTTAAAGCAAATCAACTTATGTCAAAATCTCTTTGCATGAAATCAGATCGTGCTTTAGAAAATAAAGTTCACTATGATAACTTAAATAACTTTCAATCCTTTTCCTAGAAACTGTAAAGTGAAGAAATAAATTAAGACTACGCAACAACGTTTTCGTGCATTTTATGGAGTCATCTTTAATTGTTTTAGGAATTTAACTTTCAATATCGGAGACGCTTCCTTTTGATGTCAACACTATTTTCAGAAATAAATTAAATTGTGTAAAGGAAAAGAACTAAATGCTTGCTATAAAATGAACTATGTAAAAATGCAGTACATAAACCAATGTGCACTGGTGCAGGATCAGACTTCCTACTCGATCTAGGAGAAAGAAATCTTGAAAAGGAAATTGCAGAAATAAATGAACTAAAATTAAATTTCACACAAACGGATCCATTCACACCTTAACAGAAGATAAAATTCATGTTCAAGAAAGGAACTTAACTCAAGCCACACTTCTGCAATTAAATAATTTAACACACCTTTCAAGCAATGAAAATGAAAGGGATAAACGAGTTGGGTTGGTCGGGCCCTAGCCAAACTGCTCGTTTCCATGTTAAGAAATGAGACTTTTCAACAGCTAAATAAATGCATCAAATAGAAATTTATAAAACGCAAGATGAATGAAACATGGCGCAGCCCCGTTCTATTAATCCAATTTGGAAAATAAGATAATAGATCTGAGTCCAGCCCAGAACTTGGGCGACAACAAAATTACAAGATTTATAACTAGAATTGTTATCAACTGCTATCGCTAACCTATTCCTACCTACGAATTACATTATATGAAGTCCTCGGCTCATGGCCATAGCAAATATACACAGTCATTTCCCAAATCAGGCCTCTCGATCGAACTGCCTACCAAACGACTTTACAAAATTAAGCCTTTCAGCTATATCAAGTAGCGAACAAAAAGTTGGCCATGGACCATATCTTCAACATAATATTTGACAATCCTCTGCTTTATTTCGATCTCCAGATATTTGCAACTAATCTAAGCGATGTGGAAATATTCCCTCGTGGTGTGAACGAATGGTTGCAGAGATCTCAGGACAGGTGTTTGTCGGCAGAGGTGTAGGAATATCCCTGCACTAGATCAAGCTACATTATGATTAATACCTTAACATTATCAAATATTTATAGGAAGTGAACATAAGTTACAAGACGTTACTAAAGGCATGAAATATATTAAAAATAATTAATTAAACACCTAATAAATCCTAAACATGAATAATGAAGCATTTGTGGAAATAGGTAGATTTTCTTGGACTAGTGAAATATAGAAGTGGTTAAAGGAGATGAAACATAGGTAGAAGGTTGGAGTTTTATGATGGGAAAAGGGTGAAAAATAAGAAATTTTGGGACACCAACATTCTCCCATCCCTAAACTGTTGTGTGTCATCACACAACCTTTACATGTCTACAAACAATCTTCAAAATAGGGGCCATCCTCAATCCTGCACTTGAATGTTAATTCTTGTTGTTACCACCTTTGGCTTCTTTTCTCGGCCATCCTTCAATTTCTTCGTCACCTTCTTGAGGTGCTTGTAGAATTTGGAATCCCGGTACTTCCATACCTTTACTTCACATTTCTGCTTCTTAACCTCTGCTGTAATGTTCCTAAATTAGCTTCAGCTAATTTGGAACATTAATTTTGCCTTATTCATTTTGTATTTCATGATTAATGAATAAATTGTAAGGGAGAATATCTAATCCTCTTGAAAATCAAGAATAAATCAGTGCCTATGTGAAAAGAGACATATTTAGGCCATTGGAATAAAATCTTGTAGGTATGAAAGGGCCAAGACCACCAAAGGAGATCCTATTTGACCAAGTCAACAGCGTTGTCTAGGTTCGTTGAACCTCCTTGATGGACTGCACAGTTCTAGAAGGGGTTTCCAAGTGTGAAAAGAACCAAAGGATGAAAGTGGTTTAGGGTTTGTCACGAGACTCAAATGTTATAAAAGGAGGTTGAAGGCTCATGAGGAGGTTTTTGATCATATTTCATTTTCTGAGCTTGCTAAGGCAACTCCATTTCTCTTTGCTGTTTAGTAAGAGAAAGAGAGGATCTCCTGTTTAGGAATCCTCTATCCTTCTTTGAGCTGCTCTTGGAGGGAAGTGTGCTAGATTGAACCACTATTAGGTTGGATGCCAAGCTATTCTTGCATTTACAGCACTGGCTCATTGAGGGTTTTACAGCTGCAGCAAGTGTAGTAAGTGGAAATTCTAGATCTGCAAGGATCTAGTAGTTTTGAGGAATTTCTCTCAGGGAGGGTGTCTTGTGACCACCCGAAAGAGGATATCTGTTATCTTTTCATTTCATATCTTTATATTTTACCTATTTTAATATTCATCCCTAGCTACTGCGTAGTCTCCTTTTTCTACTACGTTATTTATGTATTACTTCTACTACTAGTTGCAGATCTCTCCTTGTACTTGTTTATGGTGATTGAGGCTTGCCTCTCACCATGAAGATTAATGAAGTAGCTTGCTGATATCTTATGTTCAGATCTGATGTATATTATGAATAAATTCATCTTCATAAATTACTGAAGCTTTCTATAGTTATTTTTATAAAAAGTTAGATCTACACTTTGCTATCCAGTATTTTGATGAAATTCCAAAGGGATATTGTAAAGAAGGTTGTGTAGTTTCCAGATCTGGTATGGATCTGATGTTTCAGCCATAGATCTATTGTAGATCTGAGGTTTAATTTCTAGCTACTAAAGCACACTTAGTAGAATTTTGTTCAGTTATTTCTGCAACTTTTACATATATTGCACCTCCTAGATCTGAAGATTTCTTGCTTATTTCCTCATGCAATTCACTGTACTTCTTAAGGAACTCATTCAAAGTCTGATTTGCTACTGCTATACTATTATATATGTATGATGGTTGTTTTCCAGTGACTCTCTGTGTTGAATATTGCAACAAGAAACAGTGAAGGAGGCATCCTGAAACATCATTCCTGATCCTAGTTGGAAAGTGATCACCTAAACTAGGTGGGGCCCACACAGGTGATTTTTGTCGCAAAGTCTATTTTTAGACTATGTCTATTTTTAGACATGTCGATCATATTCTATGAGTTTCGGGATGCTATTTGTGGATGGTTGGTCAAGTTGTAAAAGTAGATGGACTTCTATTTTTAGACATATTGGGCATAATCTATTTTTATATTTCCAGTCTAAAAATAGATATGTCGAATATTATTAGCTCTTAATAATATTTGGACTATAAACATTATATTATTCTCTTGGAGCACTTCAGTTAAGTGCAAAGATGTGGTAGAGGAGCTGACAGAAGGAATTACACTATTCCTGAGGGTTATGTGGAGCTATTGCATGGATACTTTAGTTAGAACTCATGTGACAGAGTTTGGTGGAGTTGATTGAGGAAGTTAATGGAGTTGTGTTTAGTTTAACTAATCTAAACATAGTTGAGCTATTTGTATCTAGTTTAACTGATTGATACAATTAGTGAGAGTGGTATGAATTAATTATTAATTAATTCACTAATTATAAACTCATTAATCAACTAAATAATACATCAGTTAACTTCAGTGCATGGACATTTTCAGTGGAGACCAGTGCAGAGATAGGTGAAAGGGAAAGTATGACTATCAGTTGTGACTATAAGTGATGCATGGTTTGCATCCAACACTCAATAGATATGCCTATAAAGACTGAGTGAGAAATGCTAGGGTAATTGGAACTCATCAAGAGCCATTCTTCAGCAGGGATTGTGCAGTAGAAGCAGGCTAAAGGCTGGCAAAGATCGGTGCATGGGATTTGCAAGATCGGACCTGATTAGTGTGTAGCAAGTAGAGATTATACTGAGAGCTTGTGAGGAGCTTTGTATAATGATTTTACCATGATCTCTATGACATATATAATATACATATAGTTGGGGTTTTTCATATTTAAGCTTTCCCATTACATAATGTGTTCATATGTGTGAATTTTTATGGCTTTAATGTGTGCATGCAATTGATTTTATTTCCGCATGTAATGATCAATGGTAGAAGAGATTTTGTATTGTGCATGAAGTTAAAATAGTGTGTTATTAGGAGAATCTCAGTGAATAATATATCAATTATTTGAATTTCTACACTTTTCGGAAACTGCGCAATTCTGAAGTGGGTTCTTCTTCATTCCATCAGCTCTTCTCTTTAGCTGATTTTTAACTAGTCAGCTTCGTGGGAGATCTATTTAAGGCCCTTAAACCCATTTTTTTTTTGCTAAAACTCTGCATGGAGGTCCCACACAACCTATCATAAGGGAACCCATCCCTGAGAAGCGTTATTCTTGCACCATTTTTCTTATATAGCGTTTTCCTTGAGCCTCTTGCAGTTTTTCCTAGTAGTGGAATTTCCCGCTTCTCTCTTGTTTGGGATTTTCCTTCTCTTTGGATCCATTCTTTATATATATAGATATAAGGTTCCCAAGGGAAAAAAAATCCAAGGGGAGTATGTCATTCCCATGCTTTCTATGTTTCATCAGTCTTCTATAGACAGAGTCTAGAACAGGCCAGGAAGCCTCTGGTTTTCATCCTCTCCTTAGAGGTGATATAACTAGTAAATGCCCTACTAGTCTATCTCTGGTTTAGAATTTTCTGGTGTGTTTTCCATACTACTTTGATCCCATAGTGGAATATCTTAATATATTCCCTAATGAGTCTAATTTTCCCCATTTGGAATATTACAGTGGTATCAAAGCATGATCTCTGGCTCTGCCTGTGAGATCAAGCTATCAGTGAAATCAAGAGCAAGGGAAACATGAAGAAGATGAGTTTAATCTCATATATTTTCAGATTTAATAAGAGCCTCCCCAAGGAGGATGTGCAAGAAGAAAAGAGAAGTAACAGTGAAGCTCCCAAGGAGTTTCAAAAGAAGATCTTCCAATCAGATCTACAAGATTTGTACATGAGGAATAATCTGAATCCTCATCTCATGGATATGAGAACTCAGCCATATCATCAGAGCTTCAGCATTTTTCCAGTGATTCCTTCATGAAGGGGAAGAAATAAGGTGTGATCTTTATTGATGCATTGCCAAGGGCAAGATCTCCATTTGGTGAAGAGTCCTCATCTCAAGAGGAAAGCATGAAGGTTTCTCCTTCAATGGTTGATCAAGATCTATTATCTCTCATTGATGATGGGACAATTTCAGTTATTGAAGAGGAGGAGAAGGAAGTGGAAGATGAGGACGCGGTCACCTCAAGGGCACCTCAAGCACTTCATGAGGAAGAGTTTGTATCACTTGCTCCAAGAGAAGAGACTCTTGCACTCCTCCAAAGAGTCCCACAGGATCTCATACATGAGGAGTATGTACCATAATTTATTAATGATGAGGTCTTGGAGATAGGGGAGGAAGAAGAGAAGGAAGAGCATCACAAGGTGGAGAGCATGAACCCTTCTCTACTTCACATCTTGGAAGCACAAAGAAGGCAAGAGGATTTATGCATTGAAGGTAGGGACAAATCCGTTTGCCTACATCCCCATTCTACTCTCTACCTTGACACTTCTTTGCATGGGAATCCTCCACTGGGAGCACCTCTTGATAGGAGGAAATCTAAATTGTTCTCTCAACTATGGGCTGCATATGCATACTTGTCTAAGGAGGGAGCCTTGGGAGAGGCTAGCACAACGCAGAGAAACTCTCAAGCATTCAGGAGAGAGATGAGAAGCTTCCTGAAAGGGACATTGCAAACTCTCATTCAAATGTTTGCGCTAAGGAAGGAGAAATTATAGATCTATGATGGCATGAGCATGAGGGCACATGGAAACTCCATATATTTGGGGCAGCCATGATCTCTTCATTCACAAAGAAGATTTCTTAAGATGGCAAGGGGATCCTAACCCTTTTATATACATGGGCCAAAAGGAGGAGATTTTGGAAAACCAAGACTTTCCAAGGGGAATTTGATTTCCATATGATCCAATCTTGTCTTGTGCAAGAAAAACTGCAAATGGGGAAGCAAAAGGAAGAGTATGATGCTCCAACATGTGATCTTGATATCAAGGATGTCAAAGATGGGAGCCATGAGAAGACAGGGGCTTCATTTCAAACCTCTACAGTGCTGTCATTCTTGGAGAGCTTGGATCCTTGTTGGGATTCCCAACTCACAATGGAATACTCCAAGGACCTTTTCACATGGGGGGTTCTTGAAGGGGAAGTAAAGGATGAAAATTTCAAGGTGGTAGATGGAGTTATCTATTTCTACAATCTTATTCTTTTGGCTGGTGACTCCAAACTCAAGGAGGGACTATTTGATGCCATCTATGAAATCCTGCTTTCCAAACCCACTGGTTTTGTCAAAACATATCATACTGTCTTGGTTGGATTCATATGGGAAGGATACAAAGAAGATGTGTACTCTAATATGAAGAAGTGCATGGACTACTTGGTAGAGGAGGAGGAACATAGCTCTCGGGAGGAGCCACCGTTCACACCTCCTTGTTCTTTGAGTGTGAGAGGGAACTCATCCATGAGTTGCCCCACTGATGTGAAACAAGTATATAGAGAGGCTCATCCTCTTGAGCATTATTTTTCATCTCCTATATGCTTATATTTTTCTGACACTCATTTGCAGGGCATGGTTCCAAGATGGGGCACTAAGTATGATGGGTTTCATGGGCCATCTAAGGCCATGAACTATGTTGATGCAAGCCATTCCTTGGAGAACCTTGGGAAGCTTTTATATTCCTCATGTTGTGATTCTTTTACACCAACCATGATGTACATTCTCCAATAATTCCAAAGACATGAGGCAGAAAACAAGTGTTGGGAGTGGCACTTGTCATACCTTATTCTATGGCAATTAAGGATAAAACTGCACTGGTTGCACATGAGGGAACATATTCCTTCTTATATATCACACATGGTAGCTAGCATGCTTCTAATCATGATCCCACAAGCTTAATATGTTCTTACCTTTGTTGGGGGCATAGTTGGAGAAAAGGCACACTTGTTGAATGTGCCCTTGGGGGAAGGAGTTCCCCATTCTTATTTCATTGCATGCTTCCATGGGAGCATGAGATTTTGTATGGCCACTATGATTAACACTTGTCTATTTGTAAGGTGAGCCATATGTTGGATGGTGACATGTCTCTCACATGTAGTGGGGAGGATATATTCTATGGATTGCCAAGATGGGAGGTAATCCACTTCATTTTGATAATAGCATGGGGATGGGAGTCTTTTATGGATCATGAAAACTCCATGATAGACATCACTTCTATCTTGAGGAGGCCATGGATCAGTAAGAAGGTTTCCACAACAACCTTCCATTTCTTCATGATGAGAGCCTTTGAGTTTATTCATCAAGGGAAAACTTGCATCTTAAGGAAGGATCATTGGGAAGACAAAGATATTGCAGAAAATTCAGAGCAATGGAGGAGACTATTTGATGAGGGGGCCCCAAGAGAAGAAGGAGGAGTTTTGCAGAACCCTTGCAGTTGCTTGAGGACAAGCAACATTTTGGAGGGGGAGACTGTAATGTTCCTAAATTAGCTTCAGCTAATTTGGAACATTAATTTTTGCTTATTCATTTTGTATTTCATGATTAATGAATAAATTGTAAGGGAGAATATCTAATCCTCTTGCAAATCAAGAATAAATCAGTGCCTATGTGAAAAGAGACATATTTAGGCCATTGGAATAAAATCTTGCAGGTATGAAAGGGCCAAGACCACCAAAGGAGATCCTATTTGACCAAGTCAACAGCGCTGTCTAGGTTCATTGAACCTCCTTGATGGATCACGCAGTTCTAGAAGGGGTTTCCAAGTGTGAAAAGAACCAAAGGATGAAAGTGGTTTAGGGTTTTTCAAGAGACTCAAATGTTATAAAAGGAGGATGAAGGCTCATGAGGAGGTTGTTGATCATATTTCATTTTCTGAGCTTGCTAAGGCAACTCCATTTCTCTTTGTTGTTTAGTAAGAGAAAGAGAGGATATCCTGTTTAGGAATCCTCTATTCTTCTTTGAGTAGCTCTTGGAGGGAAGTGTGCTAGATTGAACCACTATCAGGTTGGAGGCCAAGCTATGCTTTCATTTACAACGCTGGCTCATTGAGGGTTTTGCAGCTGCAGCAAGTGTAGTAAGTGGAAATTCTAGATCTGCAAGGATCTAGTAGTTTTGAGGGATTTCTCTCAGGGAGGGTGTCTTGTGACCACCCGGAAGAGGATCTATATTATCTTTTCATTTCATATCTGTATATTTTACCTATTTTAATATTCAGCCCTAGCTACTGTGCAGTCTCCTTTGTCTACTGCGTTAATTATGTATTACTTCTACTGCTAGTTGCAGATCTCTCCTTGTACTTGTTTCTGGTGATTGAGGCTTTCCTCTCACCTTGAAGATTAATGAAGTAGCTTGATGATATCTTATGTTCAGATCTGATGTATATTATGAATAAATTCATCTTCAGAAATTACTGAATCTTTCTGCAATTCTGTGTATAAAAAGTTAGATCTACACTTTGTTATCGAGTATTTTGATGAAATTCCAAAGGGATCTTGTAAAGAAGGCTGTGTAGTTTCCAGATCTGGTATGGATCTGATGTTTCAGCCATATATCTGCTGTATATATGAGTTTTAATTTCTAACTACTGAATCACACTTATTAGGACGCTTTTCAGTTATTTCTGCAACTTTTACATATATTGCAACTCCTAGATCTGAAGATTTCTTGCCTATTTCCTCATGCAATTCACTGTAATTCTTAAGGAACTCATTCAAAGTCTGATTTTCTGCTGCTATAATTTTATATATGTCTGATGGCTGTTTTCTAGTGACTCTCTACTGAAACTACGCAATTCTGAAGTGGGTTCTTCTTCATTCCATCAGCTCTTCTCTTTAGCTGATTTTTAACTAGTCAGCTTCGTGGGAGATCTGTTTAAGGCCCTTAAACCCATTTGTTTTTGCTAAAACTCTGCATGGAGGTCCCAAACAGCCTATAATAAGGGAAACAATCCTTTAGTAGTGTTATTCTTTCATAATTTTTCTTATACAGCGTTTTCCTTGAGCCTCTTGCAGTTTTTCCTAATAGTGGAAATTCCCGCTTCTCTCTTGTTTGGGTTTTTCCTTCTCTTTGGATTCATTATTTAGATCTATAGATCTAAGGTTCCCAAGGGCATCAAACTCAAATGGGATTGTTTCATTCCCATGCTTTTTTTGTTTCATCGGTCTTCAATAGAGAGAGTCTAGAACGGGCCAAGAAGCCTCTGGTTTTCATCCTCTCCTTAGAGGTGATATAACCAGTAAATTCCCTACTAGTCTATCTCTGGTTTAGAATTTACTGGTGTGTTTTCCATACTACTATGATCCCATAGTGGAATATCTTAAGATATTCCCTACTGAGTCTAATTTTCCCCATTTGGAATATTACATCTGCAACCAACTCCACCGTACCCTGCTGCTGCCAATTTTTCTCTTTCATCACCTGGTTGAGCACCTCCAAATCATGGATTTATTGTTCCAAGTCTGCTATCCGAGTGTTGAGGTAGAGGGTAGAGATTTGTGTGTCTAACTGACCAGGTGGAGGCACCCTTTCTGCAACGGATTCGAGGCATGTACCATCATCTCCATGATCAAAATGATCTTGGTTGTCCAGTGTCTGCATCAAGTCAACAAAAGATTTTGTGCCAGGAATTTTCCTGGCACCAATGGTTTCAGAATCCTCCACGTCTATTGTAGCAGGGGATTTAGTACCCTGTGCTTTTAAATTCTCAGGGGCTTCAGTACCCTATTTCTCCAACTCATCAGGGGTTTTGACACCCTATTCATCCAATTCATCAGGGCCTTTACCTTGTTCATCCAAATCATCAGGGCCTTTATGCTCCTACTGATAAAAATTTTCGAGGGGGTCTCCATACTGCACCACATCATCTTTTGGACCCTCTGGCAGGTCCTTATTTGTACTCAAGATTGCTTTCTTTTGCCTCAGTTTTTGAACGAAGTCTGACAAAAGGATGTTGTATTCTCTTTCTTCATGCTCTTCACTTACCACGGTGTGGGTTGCCACGTCCGCAAGGACTGAGAGATTGTGATCTTCGGGGGAAGCTTAAGGTGACTCATATATAAGAATCAGGGAGCTTGACCAAGAAGAAACCTTCTTCTTGGTCGAGGTCTTGGTCACCTTCCTTTTTGCTGAGGACAGAGTTCCTTCTTCAACCTTCTCCTCTGCCTGTACTCATTGAATTTTGTTCTTTGTCTTGGAAGGGGTAGGGGTTTTTGCCTTCCGCTTCTTGCTTTCACTCCTCCCGGTAGAATTTTCTGCACACTTCCCAGCAGATTTTCTCGTGCGAAATTCCTTTAAAAATTTTTCCACAATATATCCTTAGCCTCCAATTCCTGTAATAAGCCCATGGTGGTAAAGTCTATATTTGGCCTGGCTTGCATTCCCATTCTACACTCCTTTTTCCATCTTCTCCAAACTCTGGAGCAGACAATGCGGGAAATTAATGTACTTCCTGGACTCAAAATGTAGCAACAGTCGAAATTGATACACAAATGTAAGGGAATATCGTCCCTCACAGGTCAGGAACTTCTATAAAATGTAGAGAAGGTCTCGCCACTTACCAAGCAAGGCACTACATGTAATTCCCTTCTTCCAATCAACCTTCATTTTTTTGTCAACCAATAACCGACACCACCGATTCTTTTCAATCCTTTCCTTCGTAAACCATTATGGCTTGTGTTATGGAATCCTCTGTAATCAAACTCCAGGGAGCCGACCTTAACTCAGCCATCCTCGAACATTTTTGCGAACTGTAGGGCCACGGCCATATCATATCCATCGAACTTCTACAAGAACAGGAGGAATCCCGATTCTTGGAATAGTGCAATACTGTTCATGTACTTTGTGGTTTTTTCAATTTCCTTCAAGGATGATGGCTCACTTCTCACGGGTGCCATCCTATTCGAATTCTCCTCAATTCCCTATCACAGTCTTAGAATGATTTCACATGGTAAAGAGACAAGATATGTTGAGAATTTTATGGTGGAGACCTGGTCATCCACCGCCCAATTAATTCCATCCATCCAATCACCATTAATAATTACAAACGCCCCTTCGAAATGGACGCTGACATGTACCACTCTCCCATAGGCGAGTGAGAATAATTGGAGGATCGGGTTATGATGAATGAGTAATGGAAAGTCTTTTCAGAAGGGGTAATCACAGGGTTACGAACAGTCTTTACTATTCCACATTATCTCCATGATTCAGTTAAGATGTACTTTGGCATTCATTAAAAATATTAGATTTCTGGACCTAAACATATTTCACTTTAATAATTTCTTCCTAACTAATAAATGATAACACAAAGTAATAATTGAAATGGAAATAATATATGTTATGATCTATCATGGTAATCCTTTAGCTGCAAGAAAAATAATTTTCAATAATCATTTCACATTAGCACTCATGTATTGTGCTAAGCAGTTTCTTGCACTGTGTATTTACAGTCAAGCGTGTGCTTGCACCGATCCTGCTTGCACTGCAACGTGCCTGCATTGATCTACTTGCACCGATTATGCGCATACCTGTACTAAGGATGTTGAAGAAAGGAGGAACACAAAAATTCTGATAGAACTCGGTTCTTTGGCTAGACTGGGAAAAAAAAAAATTACCTGAATGTACAAGAGGTTTTTATTCGCCATTTCTTTGGTGTTTCATGAGCATGCCTTTCTGATCTTACCGCATCAGATCTTGCAATGTATCCATGAGGGAGCAATGAAGTGGGAAAGGGAATTTTTTTCAGAATGGGAAGGAACATTAGGATAGGGATTCCAAGAACAGTACCACCAAGAGGAATAAACGAAAATGGGATTGGGAAAAAATTTCGAGGAGAAAGAGTGATTTCACGAAATCGGATGGGATAGATCTTAGAAGGAAAAGGGAAGGTAATAATTAGGGGACTAAGAAAAGAAAATAGTGGAAAATTATGAAACGGGAAATAGAAGAAGGGCAGAATTTTACCTATAAAATCTGCCTACACTGGTCCGGAAAAGTAAATGCAGCAGGAATTGAGTGTTACTTTAGTAAAAATCTCCATGCTAGTTATCCCAAACTTGAGTAAGGGCTTGGTTCATCGAACCTGCTTCTTCTTGGTGACAACCATCATATCTAAAGATCAAGCAACATTCCCTTTTTATTGAAATTTTGATCTCCCTGCCAGCAAGCTGGTTTTCAGGTTGATCCTTCTACAATCATGTCAGTCAATTGATTTTCATAATTACAGGAAAAATTTTTTTTTTCGTTTTTGTCATTTTTTTCATTTCATTTTTATTTATTATGTTTTTTAGGGAAAGAAAAGATCATGTCTTCAACAGGTTGGTGTTACCACCTACCATTTCCTTCCCAAATTTTCGTTGGACTTGTTGTGTAAAATATTTCTTGGCAAGGGGCTGAAATATACCTTTAATTTATGCCCATTTACCAAGAATACTGAATTCCGTCCATCAATTGTTTTGATCTCTACCGCTCCATTCTCAAATACTCTGACCACCTCGTAAGGCCCCATCCAGCGTGTATGGAATTTTCCTTTGAAATATTTGAATCTAGAATCATAAAGGAGTTCCCAATCACCTGGTTGGAACTACTTCTTCTGAATGGACTTGTCATGCCACCTCTTATGCTATTGTTGGATTAATATGTTCTTCTGAACAACATCCCTTCAGAATTCATCTAACTTGTTCAACTATAGGAGATGTTGATATTGTGATTCAGAGAGATCAATTCCCAATTGGACTGCATTCCTGAAGGTATTAATCTGGAATTATATCGACATTAAGACTTGTTTTCCGTATACCAACTCATATGGTGTGTGTCCTGTGTTGTTCCTCCAAGTCGTTCAGTATGCCCACAAGGCTTTTGGCATTCTGTTAGCCCAATCCTTTCGATGCATATTGACTGTCTTTGTGAGGATGGACTTGATCACCTTATTTGTGGACTCCACCTGACCATTTTATTGCGGGTGATATGGTGTAGATTTCCTGTACCGAATCTTGTACTGCTCCATCATACCCTGTACCGGATTAGAAATAAACTACGGACCATTGTCAGAAACAATTTCTCTAGGAAAACCAAATCTAGTAAATATTTCAGTAAAAAGAAAATCAACAACAAATTTTTCTGTGGCAAAAGAAACAGCTTTAGCTTCTACCCATTTTGTAACAAAATTTGTACATACCAAAATATGCTTTTTATTTAATGATGTTGGATTTATTGGTCCTTCGAAATAAATGGCCCATTTTTCAAAAGGCTCAATCATAACTTGAGGACATAAAGGCATTTCATTGGTTTGATTAGGCTGGCCTACTCGCTGACAACTATCACACCACTTGACATATTGTTTGGCATCCTTGAACAAGGGTAGCAAAAAATAGCCAGCACGTAACATTTTATATGAAATCTGCTTATCAGCGAAGTGACCTCCACAAGGTTCATCATGGGCAGATTTTAGAATATCAAACACTTATTCCTCTCTTACACATCTACGGATAATGAGATCTGGTCCAATGTAAAAGAGGTCTCCTTGAACCCAGGAATATGTATCACTTTTTTGAATAATATTCCGCTTTTCTCAGGAAGATAAGTGAGGTGGTGTTTTTCTAGTGACTAAATAGTTAGTTATGTCAGCGAACCATGGGGAATCTGTTGACACAGCAAAAATATGTTCGTCAGGAAAATCATCGTCAACGGGAATTACTTCACTAGGATTATTTAATCTCGAAAGTTATCTTGCTACTACATTGGATTTCCCTGGTCTATCAACAATAGTAATATTAAATTCCTGTAATAATAACAACCACCTAGTCACTCTACCTCCATTTAATGATTTATTCATCAAATATCTTATTACGGAATGATTAGTATGCACAAAAACTTCATATCCATAAATGTAATGCCTGAATTTATTAATTGCAAAAATTACAACTAAAAATTCTTTCTCAGTAATTGTGTAATTCAATTCGGCAGGTGACAAGTTTTTGCTGATAAAATAGATGGCATAGGATTTTTTTTCCTCCTTTTTTCCTAAAGCTGCGCCAATAGCAGTATCTGAGGCATCAAAGGAAATATGAAATGGCAGGGACCATTTTGGTCCTCTCAAAACTGGTGCCTGTACTAATTTTTCCTTCAATGTCTCAAAGGACTGTTGGCAAGCTGTGGACCAGAAAATCTCACTATCCTTGGCTAAAAGTCAGAAAAGGGGGGTAGCTATCCTGGAAAATTTCTCAATGAATCTCCTATAGTAGCCCGCATGTCTCAGAAAACCTCTCACTTCTCTTTGAGTTTTGGGTGCAGGAAGACTCAAAATAATCTCTATCTTAGCAGGGTCAACCTGGATACCTTTGTCAGAAACAAGATGGCCAAGCAACAACCCTCCCTTTCACATTAATCTGCATTTCTTATCACTCAAGGCAATATGGGCTTCTTGGCAATGAATAAGCACTTTTTCTATTTTTTTGAGGGCCTCCTGAAATGAATCACCAAACACATAAAAGTCATCCATATAAATTTCTACACACTCAAGATCAGCAAAAATAGCCAAGACTTCCCTTTGAAAGGTAGCCACGGCATTACATAGCCCAAATGGAAGAACTCGGTAAGCGAATTTACCATGGACATGTAAAAGTGGTTTTGTAATGATCCTTGGGTGCAATCTATATCTGGTTATAACTACTAAAGCCATCTAGAAAACAAAAGTACTTCTTACCTGCAAGGGTATCGAGCACCTGATCAATGAAAGGAAGGGGGAAGCAATATTTTAGAGAGGATTTTTTTAATTCTCTGTAGTCAATGAAAATGCACCATCTCCCATATTTCTTCGAGACTATATCAATGGAGAGACCCACTGGCTATCAGAAATGGGATAGATAAAATCAACATCCAAGAGTTTCTGCAATTATTCCTTTACAACATCTCTTAGAGTCGGATTCATATGCCTTTGGGGTTGTGAGATAGCTCAGGATCCATCTTGAATATAGATATGATGTGTACAGGTTTCGGGAGGGATTCCTTTAATATATTCATAACCCCATGCAAAGGCATCAAGATGGTTTTGTAACAAGTTCACAAGTTTCTCTTGTTGTGATGAGTCCATATCTAAATTGATATGCAAGGATTTTCCCAGAATAATCTCAACAAGAGTGGTACCAAGCTCAAGAGCACTCAGAGGTGTGGTTAGAGACAGTGGTGAGGAAGTATGAGAGTCGTGACTGTCTTGAAAATCTAAACTAAATATTTGGCTCAATGGCTCAAAATTAAGCATAGTGCCTAGAATTTTCAGGAAGTCTTGAATCCCACCTTCATGCGAGGACTCAGCATAATGATGTATCATGGAAACAGATTGATTCACCTCATCACTGTTGTAATCTAACCACAAAGTGTCTCGGAGGTCCTTAATGAATCTAGCAGGTGGATACAAGTTTACCTTTTTCCTAGAATCTCCATGGGAAATATACATGTCACCAGAACGTCATCCAATATAGGCATCGACTGTAGCAAGCCATGGTCGTCCCAAGATAAAGGGATGCCCTCCCACTAGATTCTTTGGCTGAAGCACAATGAATTATGTGGGATATTCCCAAGAATCTAATGAAATGATCACATCATGCAACACCCCTTCTAGCTTGATTTTAGATCTGTCTACCAATTCAAGCACAGTGGGAGTAGGACGAAGATGAGAAAATCCAAGTTGATCCATGGTTTGATTGGTCATGACATTAATGGCTGCCCCCAGTTCTATAAGTACATTAAGGACAAGGAAATCACCTATCTGAATAGAGACAATAGGGTTTCTAGGATCAGTATATTTCTCCATGGACACACATCCCGTCAACAACTCTGCTCCTCTACCAACAAATTGAATATTTTGAGGCTCCAATCTTCTCCTTCCTAGCTTCTTGAGGCAGATTTCCCTAATGACATTGGTATAGATGGGAATATCTTTGATATCTTGGAGCAAATGTGCCTTTATGAAAAGGTTCCTAAGCACAGAAGCCAAGACAGACTCAGGAATAAGGTCATTCTTCTCCACAACTAGCCTCTCTGGAAATGGAGGACATTTGGAAGAGGATGGAAAAGACTGAGAAGGTACAACTATAGGATGAATGGTGACACCTCTCGTAGATCACCATGGTCTACTTCTCCGTTTTTGAGGTTACCTTCTTCCCCGATCTCAATTGGAGATCATTGACTCCAACTAACATAGACTGGTATCCGAATGATGAAATCGGGTTCATGGAATGGATCATTTGTACCGCTTTTTTATTAGGATTGGGTAGAGGTTGAGCAAACAGCTGAGGAGGTCGAAACGATGGAGGTAAAGGCAATGGTGGTGTAGGCTGACTCAGCTGAGGTAATGACGATTGAGGCATTGGGTAAGGTGCATATGTAGGTGGGTATGATTGCATACGTGATGGATAGGAATGGTGTGAATGGTTTGTCCCTCTCCATCCTTGTTGCCAAGATTGAGAGCGTTGTCCATATTGATATTGGTTCACATGTTTCCAATGCTGAGAGTGACTAGCGTTAGGATAGGAATATGAATTTTCATTATAAGCAAAAAAATGTGGTGGAAGTTTAGGAACCATACCTGCACTTACCTGAGGCCAGTTTCTTCACGCTTCCATAGCATACAATAGTTTGGCTTCAGGTTTCCCTCCCTCAATTACATCTTTCAGCCTAGGTATGGAGGGACATTTCTCCATGGCATGGTTCTCTGCACAAATCGCACATTTATTTGTTTCTTTTATATAAAGAGGACACTCTCTCAAAGGATGTCTTTTTTAACATTTAGGACAGAAAATGGACAATGACTCTTGTTCCTCTACAAGTTTTTTCTGAAATTTTGAAGAGTCTATCTGCTTGCTAACAGTATTCATTATCTCAATTTTCATGTTATCCATTTTATTTTCTAGTCCAATAATCATAGTGTTATCACAAAATTGGGTCTAATAGGCTGCTTAATCAGTCAACTTCATGTAACTATTTCAAACCTAATATTTTGACTAAGGCTTAGCCTCCTCAGCCTGAGAGGGCTCTCTCAAGGATTAATGATTTAGATAAAAATATAGATGGCTAACTCTATGTGGAGTAATAATCAGATAGATGATAAATGTAGGTTGAAAATTACATCATCAAGTACACATTAGGCTTATGGAGTCAAGATAGTTTCAGTATACTAATAAATCTACTTAACATGGAAGTTGAGGCATATCAGAGTTTAGTCAAGAGATACACATGTGAAACTGTAAAAAACACAATTAGTTCATTTATATAGGAAGTTAGAGCATCAAAGATGAATTCTGAGTAATATAGAGAAACTCCACTACAATGGGATAATAGAGAGATGAAAAATAGAATAAGAACACACTAAAACGCCTTACGAATCTGAAGTTGGTTAAGTAGAAATCTCCTGTATTAGCTGAAAAATAGTCAATTACAATAAACACAGTCTTTTGCCAAAAAATGTCCAACCCATGGCATATTCAACTTCTTGATATTTTATAGACCATTTACAACATGAGATAACCTTATCTTATGCTAGATACATCAAACTCCTGACCCTTGACACCTTGCCTTACCATATGACATGGTATTTATTACAAAAAGACAACTAATCTACTAGACAATCCTATTACAAATAGGATTCAAACTTCTTATCTCTATCCATAACAACCCTATCTAAATTAAATTACATCATTTTCCAAGTGTATCAACACATGGTCGAATCTGTATTATAGGCTTCAACTATTCATGACCATATTTCTGTCCTCCACCAAAGTAGGAGACAATCCCCTGTTTTTTAGGCATAGGGTCCTTTGCACTCTTGGAACATTCTGACCATCATGAACTCATTATTTCGAGGTCCTTAGCTATTGGAAATTGAATTAACACATTCCAAAACTCCTCCTTAAGCTCCAGTTGTCCAAAACCACCTTCAAACTGTTCAAATGAGTTGTAATACACTGTGCTACGAAAATAAAATAGTTTCGTAACGCCTTTCGTAGCGCTACCCTTTACCCCTTTTTTCTTCAAGTTTTGACTTCTATCCTCCAAAATTATGTTAATTGAATTTAAATACACCCTCCCTATCAATTTTAGTTCTTGATCCATTTTTTTACCCCTCAGAATTCGATGAAAAAGGGCAAGAAAAGCTGCTACAGCAGTTTCGTAGCACTTTTCTCCTTTTTTACACTGTATACACTATGAAACTGCTGAGTGGGCAATTTTGTCAAAAAATTTCCAAAGTGAAAATTGAAAATGTGCCAAAAACTCAAAATCAATCTGATTTCATCATTTAAAAAACATGTCAGGTGAAAAACATAGTCATTACAACCTTCATGAGGTCCCTTTCTCATTTTCATTTGATTTAGCTATATGCTCTTCTATGACTGTTATCTTAATACCTCTGCTTTTTAACTCATCATGAATCAAATTCATCTGCTGCTCCAAGTCTTCCAATTGATCTTTAATTCTCTTGTTATTAGCTCTCAAGTGAGTATTTATTACTCTGAAAATTTTGGCTTCCTTTATTATTGGGACTGTCCATGTGAAAAACTGCTCTGCACTACTTGGAGTTTCAGAAATAGAACCAGTTTGACCTTCCCATAGTGCCTTCATTCTTTTAAAATTTTCTTTCTCAATACTATGCTTTCTAGCCCTCTTTCTCATCGCATCAATTTCTTGGTTTTTAAACCTCAATTTCTCCTCAAGATGTTGAAACTCTCTCATTTCTTCTTTTCCCTTCTTTGTTCTACTAGCTTCATGCTTTACTGTAGGTGATGAGAGATCAAACACTTCTTCATGGGATTTAGCTGTCTCAATAGGTTCTTGAACTTCCTTTTTTCCTTCCTTGAGTTTCTTAGCATGCCTAGTTATAGGTTTTCTTGCTTGAAAGATGAAGGCTGCATTTTCACCCTCAAACTCAAGCTTCTTTGTAGACTTAGCCTTTTTTATGTTTATGCTCATCTTCTCCAATGAACTCAGCTTGAACAATGGGTGTCTCCTCTATGTCAATGGCATGCAGGATGTCATCTAAATTTCCTTTTATTACTAGGTTTTCCTTTGTAGATGTAGCAACTATCTTTCCTTTTAATGCCACAGCTTGGCTTCTTGTTACTCTTTTTCCTGCTTGCTGACAGCTTGTTTCTGTTCTACCTCTTTGACAATTTTTGACCTTTGTTTTTCAGGTGATGGATTTGGTGTGTCAAGTATTTGTGTCTTCTCTTCCCTTTTCTCAACCTGTTTCCTTAGCTTCAGTTTTGCAAATTTCTGTGGTTTTGCAACTATAGGTTGACTAGTCTCTGCTGCTGGTGATGATGGAACTCCTTTAGTTTTAGGGTTTCTAGCAGGAGTTAGGGTTTCCAACTCAAAACCATTTATAAAAAAAAAAGGATGACCATTCCCTGCCTATCTTCTGAAGCTCATCTAAAATCAATAAATTCATTAAGCCATGATGAAACAAGGATGTTTCACTACCTTCAGATTTGGCTTGTACCTTATCAGCCATTTTTGAAAGACTCCTATGCAGATAAAAGGGAAAATCAAGTGAAATCTTACCAGTGAAATGCAGAAGTAGCTTGAAATGATATGTGTAAACCTTATGATATCTACCTTCACATGTAAAATACCTCTGAATGTTGAGCAACAACTTTGCATAAGTGTCTTTGATGCAACTTCTAGGGATAGCATTATTGAGGTCCATATCTGCATACTCAGGCTTCATGAACTCTTTAAATGGCTCCATATCAAATTTGAAACCTTTGAACCAAGTTTCTTGACCTCTTGGTATCTCTATAACAGTAGTAATAATATCTTATGTAATTGACAGACCTAGCATCCCAACCTTGGTAGTTGTTCCATTGAAGTTCAAGGCAAATTCTTTAGATACCTGTGTGTGGCAACCCTGCAAATTTTCACAAAACCGAAGACAACATACTCTTCCAAATGCCTCCATCACTGTTGGGTCTTCAATTATGGCCTTCATATCTTCAGGCTCATGCCTTAAGCAGTGTCCCCCTCTGTGAACTTTCTTTTCCTCTACCATGCTTTTCAGAAATCCTGTCAGCCTCGCTTGATAAATTGAATCAGCCTCTCTTGAAAATGTGAAACAACAGCCTCACTTGATTAATTTATATTAGCCTCGCTTAATAAGGATGAAGAAAACCTTTGTATAAAATAGCCACAGGTTTGGCTTTAACACTTCAATGCTTAGACATCTCGAATGGAGGAAAAGGAAACGAGAATGACTAATTAAGAAAGATTTTGAATTTTAAATGTCATCTCATAACTGAATGATGCCTCATTCATACCCTATCATGACAATGATGACTGCAACGTGGGTAAGTACATTGAATTGCATCATTAACTGGCTCATCATACCACTAACTTACCAATTCCCAACAGTTTCTGACCTTTTCTAGCTCAGATGACAAGACAGTTTAGAAACCGCGCTTTCGTAGTGCCTACAATGTATTTTTCCCTGTTTGCGCTACGAAACTATTAGCGCTTTCATAGTGCAAATCAAATTTTTTGAACTAGTGGCGCTACGAAAACGAGGTTTCTTGGCTAATTGACCATTTTTGACATGAAACTTTGGGAAATGACCCACAAATGGAAATTATGGATATTTGACAATGAATGAACCTTAAAAAAGACGTTATTTGAACTTAAGGATGGGCTTTGAACTTATAAAAATCTAACCTACCCTTGATCAAATCCTAAATTGACTTCTAAACCCAATTTTTGAACTATGACCAAAAACAAACTTGACACAATGATGTTTTTTTGACATTTTTTTTTGGGTGATAACAGTGACTCCACTTGGGATAGTGTGCCACTGTGGTACACTAAGAACCAGTAGTTCCAGTGCTGCTATCCATTTTCTTGACCAAAACAGAAAAACTTTGAAATTGCAAAGCTTTCTCCTTAAGCTCTAATGGCCTTCACCTCAGGCTCAAGCTTACTAATTTAGCTTGTCTTTATTAGCAGAAAAACTCATAAAATGAAATATGTACAATGACATGAATGATCAATCACATTTTTAGGAAGAGTAATGCTTTAAAAACCTGCCATTGATAGGTCCCCCAGCATATGATTTTCCATCCATCTCCTGCAGTATGTAAGTATTGTTTCCATGAAAATCAGTTATCTTGAAAGGACCTTTCCACAGGTTCTCAAACTTACCATGTTTTCCTTTCTCTTCAATTTTGGCCTCCCATTTCAGCACTTCATCCTGAATTTGAAAAATTTCCTTCTTGATCTTCTTATCAAATGTCATCTTGATTCTATTTTGAGATTGTTGATTGTTGTTATAAACTTCATTCCTCTTCTCCTACAGAGCTATTATCTGATTGATTCTCCTCTAGACTGCATTTGGTTCCTCTTCTAACCCCTGAATCAACTTCATGATAGGTACCCCTGGAGATGTAGGAAAAATGGCCTCAGCCCCATATACGAATTCATATGGTGAGGTTCCAATTGACCTTTTTGTGCATATCCTATCATCCCATAAGGCATACTTTAGCTTCAAATTCCAAGCCTTCTTATTCTCTTGCAACACCTTTTTGATGATCCTCACAATGCTCTTGTTAGAAGATTTAGCAAGACCATTCCCTTGCAGATAGTATGTAGTAGAATGCCCAAGAGTAATATGATATTGATGACAGAAATTGATCAGCTTCTTAGACTTAAATGCCTATGCATTATCTGTTATAATCTTCATGGGGCAACCAAACCTAGACAAAATATTATTTTCCAAAAAATAAATAATCACATAATCATTTGCTTGCCTAGTTGGGATTGCTTCAATCCATTTGGTGAAGTAATCAGTCGCTGTAAGAATCCAGCGATGCTAATCTGATGATGATGGATGAATCTCTCCAACAAAATCTAGCCCCCACTACTCAAATGGCGCCTCCACATAGATAGGCATTAAAGGTAAAGGTATAAGTTCCTTCTTACCCTCAAAAATTTGGCATTCATGGCAGGCAACAATATTTTTGTAGAAATCCTTAATCATTGTAGGCCAATAATACCCTACTCTAAGAATATTGTTCACTGTGGCCTTCCAATAATGGTGAACTCCACAATCTCCTTTGTGGAACTCCTCAATTACTTTATCAGCTTCCTCTTCCAGCAAGCAATTCAGCAAATTTCCGCCAGTATCCTTCCAAAACAGATTTCTGTGAAAAATAAAATATCTCAAGGATTTTAGCTTTACAAACCTTGCCTTAGACTTTGTTAGATCAGCAGGTGCTTTATGATGTTATAGGACAAAAAAAACCTCTTTGTACCATTCTGAAGTGATGTATTTTTCTTCAATAGGAACTAGTTCTTCTTCCTCATCTGAAATTTCTGATATTTCTGCAATTAAGTTAATATCAAGACAGTCAAAGTTTGACTATGCCATCAACTTTGCTAAATCTTGCCCGTTGACCAATTTTTTTAGCTTAATCTCTATATAATACTCTATCAATTTAGTAATCCATTTTCCCCTCTTACCATCAGGATCGGCTTGAGTGAGGATGTCTTTCACAATAGTATTAGGAACAAAAGCCACAATATGAGAATGCAGAATATAAATTCTGAAATCTTTAATAGCCTTCACCAAGACATAGGCTTGCTTCTCTAAGATATTATAATCTAGCTCAGAGTTAGCTAATGTTATACTAAAGAAGGAAATAGGCTGCTCAATACCTTGTTGTCCCTTTTCTAGCAAAACTCCAACAATAGTATTCTCTGATGCGAAAGTAAAAACTAGAAATTCTTTTGAGAAATCAGGAATGATCAATACCGGTGCTTGGGTAAGTGCCCTTTTGATCTCCTAAAATGAGTGCTTTGCTTCTATTTTCCACTTAATGTCAACTTTTTTCTTCAGCATCCTTGTTATGTCCTTCACAACCTCGGCAAAATTAGGAATAAATCGCCTTACAAAATTTACCTTTCCAAGGAAAGATTGAATCTCCTTCCTGCTTCTTGGAAAATCCACCTTCTTAATTGCATTGACCCTATTTGGATCAATCCTAATCCCATATTTATAAATGATGTGTCCAAGTAGTTTACCTTAAGTTAAGGAAAAAATACTTTTGGTGGGATTTAGAGAGATGCCAAACCTTCTACATTTCAGCAGAATTATTTCTAGGTGTTTCAAGTGATATTCTTCCCCCTTTGAGAAAATTGTTATATCATCAAGATAAACAACCACGATCTTGTCCTTATCTTCAGAAAAATCAATGTCCATTGCCCTCTGAAAGGTATCTCCTGCATTCATGAGACCAAATGGCATATTGGCATACATAAAAGTTCCCCATGGTGTAGTAAAGGTTGTTTTTTCCTGATCATCCGGATGTACAAGGATCTGATTATAACATAAAAACCCATCAAGCATGGACATCCTTTAAGAACCAAAAATATTTTGAAAAATTTGGTCCATATTTGGGAGAGGATAATTGTCCTTTAGAGAGGCTTTATTCAAATTTCTGAAGTCAATACATATTCTGATTTCTCCACTCTTCTTTCTAACTAGAACCAATTTTGCAAGCCAATTTGAAAATCTGATTGGGACAATGATTTTAGCATCAAAGAGTTTTTTAACCTCCTTCTCAATCAATGGCATAAGAAGTGGGTTAATCCTTCTCAATTTCTGCTTGAAAGGCCTTTCATTTTCTTTAATGGGAATAGTATGTTGAATAATGGTGGAGTCATATCCTTTCAAATCAACATAATTCCAAGAAAAAAAATCTATGAATCTCTTCATCATTTCAATATACTTAAAATTCATATCAGCTAAAAGAAACTTTGAAAGTTTAATCGTTTTTGGCATAGATACCGTACCAAGGTTACAGATCTCAACTTCTTCATCATCAGCTTGTATCTTAGGAGATTTAAAAGCATCATTATGATCAAAAAAAATTTCAAGAGGTATGAGTCCCTTTGGTATGGAATTGTACTTTAGTTGCAAAACTTCATAATTCTCTTTAGATTCAGCAAGCATATTTTGTTGATCTACTTGTATATTTTCAAACTCTTCTTTCAACTCAATAAAGTTCTTCACTTGTTGGTCATCCTCAAAAACTTGCCAATGGGTAATATTATCAGGGATAGCTATTCTATGGCGAATCTCAACCTCATATTTTTCTGTGGAATGCATAGGAATAATGAAAAGACTTGCAGAGACAGCAAGAGAATCAGAAATGGAGTTTTGTTCTCTAGTTTTGACCATGAATGAATAAGCTTGAAATTTTTCCAACATGTTCAAAACTAAGCTCCTATATTCCCTCATCCTTATATCCTTTGTTTGATAAACACCTTCGACTTGTTTAATGACTAATTCTGAATCTCCAAAAACAAAAATGTTTTGAGCATTCATTCTTTTCAAAACCTCTAAGCCCAAAGTCAAGGATTCATACTCAGCCATGTTATTCGTGCAATCAAAGTTCAATTTATAGGAAAATAACTTACTCTCATCACTTGGACTTGTGATCCAAATCCCTGATCATGATCCTTATCTACCTGCTGATCCATCAAAATGCAATGACCACCAACCTTCCACCTCCTTATCACTCACTTGTTGATCTTCTGTTTGCTGATTTTTAGACTGCTAAATTTCAGAACTCTGATTTTCTGCTTTCCTCTCCTCTTCTGTTTCATTAGTCAACTCATTGAAAATAATAGCATAACCAAGTTCAGTATCAAGAGCATCAATTGGAAAATTTTGGGGTTTGTCTTTACTACTCACCATGTAGGCCATTCTTGTCTCTCGATACAATCTTTTTTTCTCACCAAAAACATGAATGGTAGCATAATTAAGGTCCATCTGCATTGTACCTTTCATTTTCGCTGCCCATGACCTTGATAATATCTTACCAAACTTTGGTGGAATTTCTGCTACCATGATGTCCATGACCACAGTCTTAGCAAGAACTTGTGTTAGACCAACAACAACATCCTTAATTAAGCTGATGCATTGAAATCTTTTCGAATCAAAAGAAAACAAGTCCTTATATGGTCTAGTTATTTCTAACCTCATTCTTTCCATGATTACTTTGGGCATAAGATTGTGAGAGGCCCCTGAATCCAACATAGCATTATGCAATGTCATGTCATGAATGTTAAGGCTCACATAAAAAGGAGGCACCTCCTCATTCTGTTCATATTCTAGTCTTGTACCCAAGTATATGGTTGGATGATCTTCTAGTACATTCAAGATATCAGCAGCTCCTGGTTGTGAATTCAACATTTTAACAATCCTGCTTCTATATTCATTTACCTTGAGAATCTCACCAAAAGGGACTAATATTTTAATCTTATAAATTTCATTCTCAAGGCTGAAAACGGAAATAGATTTTCAACTTCCTTGATAGGAGGAAGAGCTGGCATATATTTCTTACTTTTAATGACCTTATGAGCATCTTTCTTGCCATCAGCAACCTTAGGTGTATCTTTCTTAGGCTGTGTTTTGTTTGCAATGATAGGCACATTTCTATTTCTGAGATTGTGTTGTTTTTTCATCTCAAAAACAACATTTTTATACCCCTTTAGATAAGCTGATGTTTCCTCTCCATGATTACTTTGGTCTGATTGATCATGTTCTTCTTTAGTCAAGAAAATTCCAAACATTTCTTCATCTAAACAGTGAATAGACTCCTCAGGAATATCAGGATCATCTTCTTCATCAATCAATTTCTATTGGAAAGGAGGTCTCACTGGAGGATCAAGCTGTTGATTTTTGTTTTCCCTTGGTCTTTTTTGATTCTGAGGTCTCCTGAATTGAGGGTTTCTAAATTGAGGTTCATGTTCTACAGGAGGAGCAGAGGTATTCCCAAGGGCCAACCTATCCATCAACTTTTCCATTTTTTTCATCATTGAATCCAGCTTATCCTGAGAGGTAGAGGAGGAAGGCTTCTCTTCTTCTTTCAACTTAGTCTTACCCATTTTTTACTTTTTCGCTGCTATCAAATTAACCTCCACCTTCACTACATCATTTTGCATTTCAGCAAGTGAAGGTGATTCTCTTTCTCTCAGCAGTATAGAAAACTCATAGTCAAAAGCTTCAGCATATCTCATCTGAGCTAAGGCTTGTGGTGGTTTCAAATGGGCAAGAATAGAGTCATACACCTTATTAAACATTTTTGAAAAGTTTTGAATAGATTCATCAGCAGCTCTCTTCAAAGTGATATACTCGGTGAGGGCTTGTACTGGATTAGTTCTATTTCCCCATTTTCTCAAAAAAGTATCTTCAAACTCATTCCAATTATGAATACTTCCAGGATTAAGGGCTTTATACCACTTCCTAAATTCACCAGTAAAACTCTGAGCAAAAAACCTCAACTTAACATCTTCATCATCAACCTCCTTCCTGTCTATAAAATCATTAAATTGGTCCACATGTTCTTCAGTTGTAATGTCTTGATCACTTCCCCAAGTTTTGATTCCAGCAGCATATTTTCTAGGGAGGTCATGTAAAACAGCTGGAAGAACAAGAGGGGTGTATCTAGCAGCTGCAGCAGGTGGAGGAGGTACATTTGCAACCATGGTAAAAGGGATTGTGGCATCTTTTGGGATAGCAGTAGTAGAGGGTGAAGAATTGTTATGAGGAGGTTTGTTTGGTCTTTGTGGTCCAGTAACAATTAAACTCCAATCAGGAAGAGGTAAACTAGTTTTACTTTTCAACAAGACTTCAAAAGGGTCAAGCTCTTTCAACTTATTTAAAGACTCTCTTTCCAACAACAACTCAGAAGTAACAACTTCCCAAAATTCCTCTTTGTCTTCATGTGTTACTAGAGCTGAGGTATCAATGCCTCTCTTATGCAAGTCTAAGATGATTTCAATTAATTCTTTTTCACTTTCAGACCTAAACAAGATTTCCTGGATTTTATCATCAACTCTTTTATCTTCAAGACTTCTTAATATTTCAAAGGACAAAGATTTTGAATGTGATGGAGTACCTGATATTTCAGAAATTATTTGACTTCCTCTGGAAATAGTGTTTGGATTGTCCATGATGGTAGGTGGATCTAGGTCAGGATTACTCCTTGTGTATCTTCTTCTCGAAGCCACCTTTGATCATGTAAATTTTGAATAAAGTCACCAAGGTAGATGCAGCCTCGAAAAGCTTCCTGAGTTCCTACCACCTTCAGAAGTTCAGCTTCAAAATTTCGGGAAAGTATAATCTTCAGGCTCTCGGCAGACGCACCAAAATGTTATCACAAAATTGGGTCTGATAGGCTGCTTAATCAGTCAAATTCATGTAACTATTTCAAACCTAATCTTTTGACTGAGGCTTAGCCTCCTCAGCCTGAGAGGGCTCTCTCAAGGATTAATGATTTAGATGAAAATATAGATGGCTAACTCTATGTGGAGTAATAATCAGATATATGATCAATGTAGGTTGAAAATTACATCAACAAGTAAACATTGGGCTTATGGAGTCAAGATAGTTTCAGTAAACCAATAAATCTACTTAACATGGAAGTTGAGGCATATCAGAGTTTTAGTCAAGAGATACACATGTGAAACTGTAAAAAACGTGGTCAGTTCATTTATATAGGAAGTTAGAGCATCTAAGATGAATTATGAGTAATATATAAAAGCTCCATTGCAATGGGATAATAGAGAGATGCATAATAAATAAGAACACACTAAAACTCCTTATGAATCTGAAGTTGGTTAAGCAAAAATCTCCTATATTAGCTTAAAACCAGTCAATTACAATAAACACAGTCTTTTGCCAAAAAATGTCCAACCCATGACATATTCGACTTCTTGATATTTTATAGACCATTTACAACATGAGATAACCTTATCTTATGCTAGATACAATGAACTCCTGACTCTTAACACCTTGCCTAACCATATGACATGGTATTTATTACAAAATGACAACTAATCTACTAGACAGTCCTATTACAAATAGGATTCAAACTTCTTATCTCTATCCATAACAACCTTATCTAAATTAAATTACACCATTTTCCAAGTGTATCAACACATGGTTGAATCTGGATTATAGGCTTCAACTCTTCATGACCATATTTCTGTCCTCCACAAAAGTAGGAATCAGTCCCCTATTTTTTAGGCATAGGGTCCTTTGCACTCTTGGAATATTTTGACCATCATGAACTCATTATTTAGAGGTCCTTTGCTATTGGAAATTTAATTAACACATGCCAAAACTCCTCCTTAAGCTCCAGTTGTCCAAAACCATCTTCAAACTATTCAAATGAGTTGTAATACATTGCACTACGAAAACAAAATAGTTTCATAGCGCCTTTCGTAGCGTTGCCCTTTACCCCTTTTTTCTTCATTTTTTTTACTTCTATCCTCCAAAATTATGTTATTTGACTTTAAATACACCCTCTCTATCAATTTCAGTTCTTGATCCATTTTTTTACCCCTCAAAATTTGATGAAAAAGGGCAAGAAAAGCTACTACAACAGTTTCATAGCGCTTTTCTCCCTTTTTACACTGTCTGTGCTATGAAACTGTTGAATGGGCAGTTTTGTCAAAAAATTTCCAAAGTGAAAATTGAAAATGTACCAAAAACTCAAAATCAATCTAATTTCATCATTTAAAAAAAATATCAAGTGAAAAACACAGTCATTCCAGCCTTCATGAGGTCCCTTGCTCATTTTCATTTGATTTAGCTATATGCTCTTCTATGATTGCTATCTTAATACCTCTACTTTTTAACTCATCATGAATCAAATTCATCTGCTGCTCCAAGTATTCCACTTGATCTTTAAGTCTCCTGTTATTAGCTCTCAAGTGAGCATTTATTACTCTGACAAATTTGGCTTCCTTTGTTGCTGGGACTGTCCATGTGAAAAACTGCTCTGCACTGCTTGGAGTTTTAAAAATAGAACCAGTTTGACCTTCCCATAGTGCCTTCATTCTTTTAAACTCTACTTTCTCGATACTGTGCTTTCTAGCCATCTTTCTCATCACAACAATTTCTTGGTTTTCCAACCTCAATTTCTCCTCAAGATGTTGAAACTTTTTCATTTCTTCTTTTCCCTTCTTTATTCTGTTGGCTGCATGCTTTACTGTAGGTGATGAGAGATCAACCACTTCTTCAGGGGCTTTAGCTATCTCAATAGGTTCTTGAACTTCCTTGCTACCTTCCTTGAGTTTCTTAGCATGCCTAGTTATAGGTTTTCTTGCTTGAAAGATGAAGGCTACATTTTCACCCTCAAACTCAAGATTCTTTGCAGACTTAGCATTTTTCTATTTATGCTCATCTTCTCTAATGAAATCAGCTTGAACAATGGGTGTCTCCTCTATGTCACTAGCATGCATGATGTCATCTAAATTTCCATTTATTACTGGGTTTTCCTCTGTATCTGTAGCAACTGTCTTTCCTTTTAATGCCACTGCTTGGCTTCTTGTTACTCTTTTGATTTCCTGCTTCCTGACAGCTTGTTTCTATTTTTCCTCTTTGACAATATTTGACCTTTGTTTTGCAGGTGATGGAGATGGTGTGTCAAGTATTTGTGTCTGCTCTTCCCTTTTCTCAACCTGTTTCCTTGGCTTTAGTTTTACAAATTCCTATGGTTTTGCAACTATAGGTTGACTAGTCTCTGCTGCTGGTGATGATGGAACTCATTTATTTTTAAGGTTTCTAGTAGGAGTTAGGGTTTCCAACTCAAAACCATTTATAAAAAAAAAGGATGACCAATCCCTGCCTATCTTCTAAAGCTCATCTAAAATCAATAACTTCATTAAACCATGATGAAACAAAGATGTTTCACTACCTTCAGATTTGGCTTGTAATTTATCAGCCATTTTTGCAAGACTCCTATGCATATAAAAGGGAAAATCGAGTGAAATCTTACCAGTGAAATGCAGAAGCAGCTTGAAATGATATGTGTAAACCTTATGATATTTTCCTTCACATGTAAAATACCTCTGAATGTTGAGCAACAACTTTTCATAAGTGTCTTTGATGCAACTGTTGGGTGTGGAACTTGATTATCTTGTTTATTTTGTATCACAACGTTGGACCCTTGTACCTTAATGGGGTAGCAACGCCGCCCGTAATTAAACGCTGCCTGGGGGGTCCAGGGGGGGCAGATGTGACTTTATGGAGCCCCCCTTGGTGTGGGGTTTCGGGGGCACCGCCCCCGAAGCTAAAAACAAATGTAAATTTGCCTTGTAAAAGTATAGAAATTTCTAGTCAATCTGGGCCGTTCATTAGGCTAATGATCTAACGGTAGAAGTTATGTTTAGTTTAGGTTTTTTTGCCCTAGAACGAAACCCCTCACTTGTATGAGGGTATTTTATTGCAATTTTGTATTGTATGTGTATTCTCAAAGCAAGAAACAGATAGGGAGACTGTGATAGAGAACATAGGATATTACAACGGATTTGTTGTAGATTGTGTCTCTTCATTTTGATGGATAATAGAAAGGAAGGACTGGTTGTTCAGGGTGGACGTAGCCCAAAATAGGTGAACACGTATATCTGTGTCTCTCTAGTTTTATGTGTTTTGTTTGCTTGTGTTTTCCGCATATTTTATGTGTTGCATTGCTTTGTAATATATAATTTTCTAACAATTAGTATCAGAGCCGAAGGTCTATTTGGACGATAAACTCGCAGGAAAGAAGGGTTCCTAGTTCGAGTGGGAGCAATGGCGGAAGATGGTAAGTTTAGGGTCAAGAAATTTAATGGCCAAAACTTCCCACTGTGGAAGATGCAGATGGAATATTATCTGTATCAAAAAGATCTGTACCTACCATTGAGCAGAAAAACAAAGAAGCTGATGGCTATGACAGATGAAAAATGGGAGATTCTCGATAGAAAGACACTCAGAATAGTACGGTTGTGCCTCGCGGCATCGGTAGCCTTCAATATTTCAAAGGAAACAACAACAGAGGGTTTGATTAAGGCATTGAAGAAACTATATGAAAAACCCTTGGCCTCAAACAAGGTATTTCTTATGAAATGCTTGTTTAAGATGAATATGTCAGAAGGTGGATCTGTTGCAGACCATTTAAATGATTTTAATACAGTTACCAGTTAGCTAAGTTCTGTAGGGGTAAAATTTGATGATGAAGTTAGAGCTCTTTTATTTCTATGCTCATTGCCAGAAAGCTGGAATGGTTTAGTTATGGCCATTAGTAACTCTGTCTCCGGATTTAGTACTTTAAAGTTTGATGATGTTGTCGGTGCTATCCTTAGTGAAGAAATGCGATGGAAAAGCTCCGGTGAGACATCAGGTAATGCTTTGAGTGCAGAGTCTAGGGGAAGAAAAATGGAAAGAGGAAAGAGCTCAGGATATCGCAGTAAATCAAGGAAATGTAGATTCAAGTCCAGATCGGGGATAGTGTGTTGGAAATACAGAAAGAAAGGACACCTGAAGAAAGACTATAGATCTCGGAAGGGAAAAGAAGGAGACACACAGCAAGAAAACAATCATGAAGAAAATGTGACAGGTGACATGTTGCAAGATGATTGTATTCTTTCTTTCGAAAATGTTACTGATTCCTGGGTGGTAGATTCAGGGGCCTCATTCCATGCCACACCTGATAAGAAATATTTTCATGACTATGTTCAAGGAGATTTTGGACAAGTTCGTTTGGGTGATGATAAACCCTATAAAATTGTTGGAATGGGTAAAGTTCTTGTAAAACAACATAATGGAAACCAATGGTTATTAAAGGAGGTAAGGCATGTTCTTGATCCGGATTTATGCAGGAACGCAACAGAATACAGAAATAACCATAAACATAGAAATACAATGGAAATGAGGCTTCATTTCATTAATATCAAATCACAGAAATATTCTTACAAACATGATGGAAATAAAATAGCTAGGGTGCTGGTAGCGAATCTCTAAGAAGAGATGTGGTAACTACAGACCTCTAAACTGTATTACAATGAGGCTTGAGGGCCTATTTATTATGGAGAAACAATGGAGAATTCTAAACGTCCAAAAACCTAACCCTAGGATATGAAGCACCAAAACTATGGGCCTCGTTTGGGTAAATTGGTGTTTCAACTTCCCAGGGACATAACTTTGGCATACTATCTCCGTTTGAGGCTTCAAAACGGCTCCGGAAGTTCAGGACCCAAAAAACTGCTAAAAATAGTAAGGTGTGAAAAAAAAACTGAAAGAGACAATGGTAGGGCCCCAAGTGGAATAGGCGAGTGGCCACCAATATCCACCTGGATCATTACTCCCCCCTTAGGAAGAAATGGTCCCCATTGCGTTGAGTTCCTCCATGAGATGAGGAAATTTCTGTTGAACTTGGTCCCTGGTGAACCACTTGCCTTGGTGCAGGAGTTGGCTAGCTTTGACAACCCGATACAGTTGGATCTTCTGTCGGTAAGTGTTCTTGATTTGCATGTCCATGATACAGTCTGTGGTGGCCTGTTCCATGTAGTCTGGGTTTAACTCTTTTGGTGTGATTTCTTCTGCAATGTCAGAGGTGTCCAATAGAGGTGGGAAGTAGGGACGAAGGCGGTCTACATTGAATACTAGGTGCAGACCAAGGAATGGTGGAATACTGAGCTCGAAGGCATTGTTCCCTATAGCCTTGGTGATGGTGTACAACCCATATCGGAGCGGGAAAATCTTGTGGTGGGGTCCAGTGAGGCGCTCCTTCTGCAAATGTAGCCACACTTTGTCGCCCACCTGGAAGTTGTGTAACACCCAATGTTGATCATGTTGTTGCTTGTACTTAGCATTGGCTCTGTCCAATATGTCATGAACCTGTTGGCGGAGGTGCTGAATGTTCTCGATGAAGTTGTTTTCTTTGTCAGCTTCAGACTGGACATGAGCCGAATCAGCCTGAGTAGCTGCAAATGGCATGGCTACTTCAATGGTACATAGTGGTTGGAATCCCAAGCCCACCTGAAATGGGCTGTGGCCGGTTGAGCTGTGGAGAGCCCAGTTATAACTATGTTGTACATAGGGAAGGCTCTCATCCCATGTGTGTGGATGCTTTGAATTGTGCATGCATAGAATGTGTACAATCATCCTGTTGATGACCTCTGTCTGACCATCAGTTTGAGAATGGAAAGCTGTGGACTTGGTGAGCTTGGTTTCCAACATTGACCAGAGGCTGGACCAAAATGTGCTGAGGAACCTGCTGTTGCGATCTGATATGATAGACTGTGGGATCCCAAAGTGCACCCACACTTGTTCAAAGAAGAGTTTAGCAGTGGCTTTTGCTGTGATATTCTTCTTGCAGGCCGCCATAATAGCCATCTTTGAGAATCTGTCGACGACCACGAAAACACAGTCATTTCCATGCTTAGTAGAAGGAAGGCTTGACATGTAATCCATGGAGATGGATTCCCAAGGTCGACTAGGGGTAGGTAGCGGAGTGTAGATCCCTTGCTTCTTGATGGTTGTTTTGGCAATGGCGCAAGCAGTGCAGAATCTGATGTACTTCTCGACATCCTGTCGAAGGTTTGGCCAATAGAAATACTTCTGCAGTACTGCCACTTTTTTCTCGACCCCAATATGCCCAACAACTCGATTTTAGTGTGCTTCCCATATCATCTTGGCACACTCGCTTGAAGGAACACAAAGGTGTCCCAGGTGACATAATAGTGCATCTTGGAGGTGAAAATTTGGAACTTTCATACGCCCCAAGAGTGCCTTGTATGTGTAGCTGAATTTTGGATCGCTCTTGTAGAGAAGCACCCAATTAGAAGTTTCATACCCATAAGAGTTGAGAACGGTGGTTATGGCCACGATCGGTGGTCAGCTAAGGCAATCTGCAACATTATTGGTGCTACCCTTCTTGTACTTGATGTTCAAATGAAATTATTGCAGATATGTGGACCACTTCTGATGGCGATCGTTCTGCAACTTCCCTTGTGTCTGTATGAACTGCAGGGGTCGGTGGTCTGTGTGGATGATTGTCTCCTTCCCCAAAATTTAATGCTTCCATTGTCGGCAAGCTTGCACAATGGAATACATTTCTTTGTCATAAGTGGGATATTTTTGAACTGTTTCAGACAATGTCTCATTGTGATATGCCATTGGATGCCCATGTTGAGTAAGAACTGCCCCAATAGCATAGTCAAAGGCATCTATCTCGATCTCAAATGGCTGTTGCAAGTCTGGTAATGTGAGCACTGGGGCAGAACAGAGGCAATGTTTCAATTCTACTAACGCCTTCTATTGAGATTTTGACCAACATATTTTTGCTTTTGCTCCTCCCTTGGTGACTTGACTCAAGGTCCAAGTGATATGAGAGAATCCCAACACGAACCTATGGTAGAAATTAGCAAGACCCAGAAAGTTGCGAAGCTCTGTTAGGGTGGTTGGGGCTGGCCAATCCCGAATGACTTGGATCTTGGTTGGATCCACATGCACCCCCATTTCATCAATAATGTATCCCAGATATTGAACTTGGGTCATGCCAAAAGTGCACTTCTCCAAATTGGCACACAACTTGTGTTGCCGCAGTGTTTGGAGGACTTCTCAGATGTGGTGGAGGTGCTCTTCCCAAGTCTCGTTGAAGATAATAATGCCATCCAAGTATACCACTACAAATGAGTTGGTGAATGGATGCAAGATGTCATCCATCAATCTCATGAAGGTTGCGGGAGCATTTTTCAATCCAAAAGGCATGACGATCCAGTCGAAAAGGCCCTCCTTGGCTTTGAAGGTAGTCTTCCACACATCAGAAGGTTCGATTGGTACTTGGTGATACCCAAACTTCAAGTCGATCTTGCTGAAATATTTTTCCCCTTTGAGTTGGTCCAGAAGGTCATCAATCCATGGGATTGGGTACCTATTCCAGACAGTGATCTTGTTCAGCGCCCGATAATCAATACAAAGTCTCCAAGTCCCATCCTTCTTTTGTACCAACACGATCGGGCTCCCACATGTCGATGAACTTGGTCAAATGTGACCTTTCTGCAGCAGCTCCTGAATTTTCCTCTTGATTTCATCATTCTCCAGAACAGAGTGCCTATATATTGTTCCATTGGGTAGCGGCGCACCTGGGGTCAGGTCAATGGGGTGCTTGACCTGACAGTGTAGAGGCACCCCTGTGGGTGAGGTGAAGATGTCCCCGTACTCCTCCACAACCTTGTCCATTTGTTGTTGTCATGCAAAGGATCCATGTCTAGAGGTTGTGGCCACAATATTCTTCTTGCCCTGGGGGTGGATCATCAAGAAAAAAAATTTCCTGGTTTTGGAAATGAGCTTACTGCATTTTTTTGCAGTAACCAAAGAGATAGTGGGAGTCGGTGGTACCTCTGGTATCCTATATAATGTATTTCCCAAAGTAACAATAACAGCGTGAGTTCGGGACTCATACATAGCATGTCGCTTCCACAAGTATATTTGGCCTAATAATACATCAAAAACATCAATAGGAGCAATGTCACACAATACCTCATCCATGAAGGGCTTGATACTATACAGAAGGCAACACTGCTAGCTGACGCGGAGATCCCATCCTTGGTGAAGCCACCCGATGGTGTATGGTTGTGGGTGTGTTGTGGTCGGCAAGCCCAACCGCTTCATGACATCTACTGAAATGAGTTTCTTTTGGCTCCCATTTTTTACAATGAACCATAGCAGGGAACCCTTTACCCACATCTAGGAGTGGAAGAGACGCTCTGCCTCCTTTGGATCTTCTGGTTCCTCCTTCTGGATCTTCGTAGTGGCAACAGTGGCGTTGGGCTTCGCATCAATAATCTGCTTCCCTTTTTCATTCACCTTGTCAAGTTCTGATTCAGAGTCGGAGCATGCATCTGAGTCAGAAGCCCTCATCTCGGCCACCAGCGACTGCTTGGCTCGACACTCACTTGTGTTGTGAGTGGAGCTCTTATGGAACTCACACCACTTCCTATGTCCTTCTTTGGCTTCGCGGTGTTGTTATTTGCTTGTGTCTTTGGCAGGTTGTCTTGGGCTACCATGCCTTGGCTTTGTTTTTTGTTTTTTGGTTTGGGAGCACCTTTCCCTTGCTTTTTATTCGCAGATCCAAAGTCTCCCTTCTTCTGTTTGAATTTCTGCTCAATCTTGGCAGCATACCGGTATATCGTACCATTCGAAGAGATGTCAAGGAACTCCATTTCCTCCTGAATGTATCTGTGCAGACAACTGCAATACTTTAGCACCAACTATTTCTCTGAATCTTTGATACCCAACTTTGTGCGCAAGGCATGGAACAAATTCATTAGCTCATGCACATCTTGATCCCTTTGTTGTCGCAGTGTGGTCCATTGTATGTACTTGTCCTCATAGCTCCCCACGGGATAGTATTGTTCCTTGATGGCATCTTGGAAAGAATTCCAAGTGGGTACAGCTGAGAAAAGAGAGGGTTATGTCTCGTTCGTTTTTCTCACAGTAGGTTTCCCACTAGTCCTTGACATGGGGGGTAGGTTTGAGGAGTGCAAAAATAATCTTCTCCCAGTCGGAAAATTCATGAACCGAGAATATCCTTCTAATAGATTCAACCATCTATCTACCGCATCTACATCTATTTGACCCTCAAATATGGGAATTTCAAAGTTTACTTGTACCTTAAAGGGAGTCATGCCTCCAGAGTGGCTGCTGGTTGCAGATGCGTCATCGGTGGGCAGTCGTTGAAGGATCTAGGCAAATTTATCCATCATCGCGTTCCTTTGTTTTTAGAGGGCCTCTTCGAGCAATATTTTGATAGGATCTCCTACTCCCGCATCTTTATTTTCTTTTCCCACGGGCGTCCGTCGGGGTTTGTGAGGCTGATCTTGCAAAGGTTCCACTAGATCGAGCCCTAACTCCTTATACCCCGACCTCGTTGGGGACATGCAAAGAAGGATCGAGAAAAATCAGACCGCTCTGATACCACTGATCTGGATTTATGCAGGAATGCAAAAGAATACAGAAATAACCATAAACATAGAAATACATCGGAAATAAGGCTTCATTTCATTAATATCAAATCACAGAAATATGCTTACAAACATGATGGAAATAAAATAGCTAGGGTGCTGGTAGAAAATATTTGAGAAGAGATGTGGCAACTACAGACCTCGAAACTGTATTACAATGAGGCTCCAGGGCCTATTTATTATGGAGAAACAATGGAGAATTCTAAACGTCCAAAAACCTAACCCTAGGAGATGAAGCGCCAAAAATATGAGCCCCGTTTGGGTAAATTTGTGTTTCAACTTCCCAGGGACGTAACTTCAGCATACTATCTCCGTTTAGGGCTTCAAAATGGCTCTGGAAGTTTAGGACCCAAAAGACTACTAAAAATAGTAATTTGTGAAAGAAAAAAAACTGAAAGAGACAATGGTGGGGCCCCAAGTGGAATAGGCGGGTGGCCACCAATATCCACCTGGATCAGTTCCAAATCTGAAGAAAAATATGATTTCAACAGGGCAGTTAGGCAGTGAAGGTTGTGTGACAACTTTCACAGATAAAACTTGGAAGGTCACCAAAGGAGCCTTGGTAATAGAAAAAGGCGAAAAGGTTGGTACATTGTATTTATGCAATGGTATTTCTAACTTTGTTAATGCTTTAACTTACAAAGGAGAAAATGCAGCATTATGGCATCATAGGCTCAGACACATGAGTGAGAAGGGGATGAAGATTCTTCACTGAAGAAATTTGTTGCTGGGTTTGAAGAATGTTGATTTGGATTTTTGTGAGAATTTCATTTATGGAAAACAGAAGAGAGTCAGGTTTCTCAAAGTTGGGAAAGAAAATAAGAGTGAAAAATTAGAGCTTGTGCATACAGATGTATGGGGACCTGCTCAGGTATCATCTCTCGATGGCTCTCATTATTATGTTACTTTTATTGATGATGCAACTAGGAAAACTTGGATTTATTGTATTCAGAATAAATTTGATGTATTTGATACTTTCAAGAAATGGAAAGCTTTGGTTGAGATTGAGACAGGAAATAAGTTGGAGTGTCTCAGATCAAACAATGGAGGTGAATATTGCAGCAAAGAGTTTTATAGGTATTGTTCAGAGCATGGAATTCGCAGAGAGAAGACAGTTCCAAGAACACCACAAGAAAATGGTGTGTCAGAAAGGATGAACAGAACAATCATGGAGCATGCAAGGTGCATGAGATTGCATGTAGGATTGCCTTTACAATTTTGGGCAGATGCCGTAGATACTGTTGTTTATCTAATACACAGAGGGACTTCAAGTTCCTTGGATGGTGGTATTCCAGAGGAAGCATGGACAAGTAAAAAGTTAAACTACTCCTTTTTAAAGCCTTTTGGTTGTGAGGCCTTTGTCCATATTAATAAAGAAAACAAAACAAAGCTTGGGGAAAAATCAAAGAAATGTACCTTTATTGGAAATGGTGTTAATGATTTTGTTTATCGCTTATACGATTATGAAAATCACAAAATCATTAGGAGCATAGATGTAATATTCAATGAAAATGTCTTTTATAAGAATCAATTGCAGGAAAAGAAATGGGAAAAATAAAAAAAAGAATACACAGTTCTTGATGAGATCACAGAAAAAGTAAAGGTGCCTGAAAATAATAATAATCAACAGCAACCACCACAACAGCAACAGGCACCTCAAACACCTGAAAGTGTTGTTAGAAGATCTACCAGGATAAGTAGACCGCCTGAACGATACTCTCCATCATTATATTATTTATTTTTTATTGATTCTGGTGAACCTGAATGTTATAAAGAAGCAATGCAGGTTGAAAGCAGGAAGAAGTGGGAGCTAGCCATGAAAGAAGAGATGGACTTCTTAATGCATAACCAGACTTTGGAATTAGTCAGGTTACCTGTAGGTAAAACTACATTGTAGAATAAATGGGTTTACAGGCTGAAGGAAGAAGATGGAGGAAAACAAAGGTACAAATCTAGACTTGTGGTGAAGGGGTTTGCACAAAAGAAAGGTATTGATTTTGATGAAATATTTTCTCCTATTGTTAAGATGACTTCAATCAGAACTATTTTAAGTCTTATAGCAGCGGAATATTTACATATTGAACAGTTAGATGTAAATACATCATTTCTCCATGGAGATTTGGAGGAAGAGATCTATATGGAGCAACCAGAAGGATATGAGGTCAAAGGGAAAGAGAAATTAGTGTGCAGGTTAAAGAAGAGCTTGTATGGCTTAAAACAGGCTCCAAGGCAGTGGTATCTAAAATTTGACAGGTTTATGTCTGAACAAGGTTATACTAGATGTCACTCTGATCATTGTGTTTATCTAAAAAATAAAAATGATGGCAGTTATATTATATTGTTATTGTATGTAGATGACATTCTTGTTGCGGGGTCTAACATGCAGGAAATAAATGTTCTCAAAAGAAAATTGGCAAATTCATTTGTAATGAAGGATTTGGGAGCTGCAAAACAAATCCTTGGTATGAGAATAACTAGAGACAGGAAAAATCGAAAATTAACACTATCTCAGAATGAGTACATACAAAAGGTGTTGAAAAGATTTAATATGCTAATTGTAAAACTAGTTAGTACACCTTTTGCTAGCCATTTCAAACTTAGTAAGGAGATGTGCCCCAAGACCCAAGAAGAAATGGACTATATGTCTAAAGTTCCATATGCATCAGCAGTTGGAAGCTTAATGTATGCAATGGTTTGCACAAGGCTTGATATTGCACATGCAGTGGGAGTTGTAAGCAGGTACATGAATAATCCAGGAAAAGAACATTGGATGGCAGTAAAATGGATTCTCATATATTTGAGAGGTACCACAAATCAAGCATTATGCTTTGGTGGTTCAAACATTGCTCTACAGGGATATGTTGATGCAGATATGGCAGGTGACAGAGATAACAGGAGGAGCACTACAGGATATGTATTTACCGTAGGTGGAACAACTGTCAGTTGGGTTTCAAAAATCCAAAGTGTTGTTGCACTTTCAACAACAGAAGTAGAGTATGTTGCTGCTACAGAGGCTAGTAAAGAAATTATTTGGTTACAAAGGTTTATGGATGAATTGGGTAAGAAGCATGATATGGGCACACTATACAGTGATAGCCAAAGTGCTATTCATCTTGCAAATAACTCAACATTTCATTCCAGGACTAAACACATACATCTCAAGTACCATTTCATACGGTCAGTATTGGAAGATGGAGAGTTGAAGTTGGAAAAGATACACACTAGCCAGAATCCTGCAGATATGCTAACAAAATTTGTAACCAGGGAGAAACTGAGAATGTGCTCAGTTTCAATTGGTCTTCAAGGATGACGATGAAGATGAGGAACAACCATGTCCAAAGAGGAGTCATTGTCCAGCAAATGAAGCAGCGGTGGAGTTGCTACAATCAGTCTCCAAGTGGGAGATTGTTGGGTGTGGAGCCTGATTATCTTGTTTACTTTGTATCACAGCTTTGGACCCCCGTACCTTAATAGGGGCGGCCGCGACTTTATGAAGCACCCTCCCCGGGCGGGGTTTCGAGGGCGCGCCGCCCCGAAGCTAAAACCAATGTAAAATTGCCTCAGAGAAGTATAGTGATTTCTAGTCAATTTGGGTCATTCACTAGGCTAATGATATGACGAAGTTATGTTAGTTTAGGGTTTTTTCCCTAGAAGGAAACCCCTCACTTGTATGAGGGTATTGTATTACGGTTGTGTATTGTACATGTATTCTCAGAGCGAGAAACAGATAGGGAGAATATGAGAGTGAACAGAGGATATTACAGTGGATCTGATGTAGGTTGTGTCTCTTCATTTTGCTGGATAATAGAAAGGAAGGACTGTTTGTTTGGGGTGGACATAGCCCAAACTGGGTGAACCACGTATATCTGTGTCTCTCTGGTTTTATGTGTTTTATGTGCTTGTGTTTTCCGCATATTTTATGTGTTTCATATCTCTGTAATATATAATTTTCTAACAAGAACTTCTAGGGATAGCATTATTGAGGTCCATATCTACATACTCAGGTTTCATGAACTCTTTGCATGGCTCCATATCAAATTTGAAACTTTTGAACCAAGTTTCTTGACCTCTTGGTATCTTTGTAACAGCAGCAATAATCTCTGGTGTAATTGACACACTTAGCATCCCAACCTTGGTAGTTGTTCCATTGAAGTTCAAGGAAAATTCTTTGGACACCTGTGTGTGGCAACCTTGCAACTTTTCACAAAACCGAAGACAACCTACTCTTCTGAATACCTCCATCACTGCTGGGTCTTCAATTATGGCCTTCATATTTCAGGCTCATGCCTTAAGCAGTGTCCCCCTCTGTGAACTTTCTTTTCCTCTTCCATGCTTCTTAGAAATCCTGTCAGCCTCGCTTGAAAATGAGAAATAGCAGCCTCTCTTGATTAATTTTATGAGCCTTGCTTGATAAGGATGAAGAAAACCTTTGTATAAAATAGCCATAGGTTTGGCTCTAACACTTCAGTGCTCAGACATCTCGAATGGAGGCAAAGGAAACGAGAATGACTAATTAGGCAAGATTTTGAATTTAAAATGTCATCTCATAACTGAATGATGCCTCATTCAAACTCTATCATGACAATGATGAATGCAACATGGGTAAGTACATTGAATCTCATCATTAACTGAGTCATCATACCACTAACTTACCATTTCCCAACGGTTTCTGACCTTTTCCAGCTCAGATGACAAGACAGTTAAGAAACCGAGCTTTTGTAGCACCTGCAGTGTATTTTTCACCGTTTGCGCTACTAATCTATTAGCGCTTTCGTAGCACAAATCAACTTTTTTGAACTAGTGGCGCTACGAAAACGAGGTTTCTTGGCTAATTGACCAGTTTTGACATGAAACTTTAGGAAATGACCCACAAATGGAAATTATGGATACTTGACAATGAATGGACTTTAAAAAAGACTTTATTTGAACTTAAGGATGGGCTTTGAACTTATGAAAATCTAACCTACCCTTGATCAAATCCTAAATTGACTTTTAAACCCAATTTTGAACCATGACCAAAAACAAACTTGACATAATGATGTTTTGAAATTTTTTTGGGTGATAACACATAGCATCCGTAGATTCGGTTTTCTTATTTCTATTCTGAATTCCTTTACCAAATCTATATTGATTCCTTGATAATTTCCTGCACAAGTCCCAGATTTGATCAAAAGGTTTTTGAGCAATATCTCCTTGTCCTAAAAAATTCAAATTATTCCTAGCATCATTATTAAGTCCATGTAAGAACAAGGTTCTAATGGTACTTAAATCAAATTTGTGCTTTGACGTTTGGAAGATATACAGGAATCTTTCTAAGTAGTCCTCTAGAGTTTCATCATCATTTTGCACAATAGTAAAGATTTCATCTTGAATGTGTCTAGTTTTACAATATTCCTGATATTTCGATAAGAACACTCTCTTCATCTGCTCTGAGGAAGCTATAGTGTTTCCTCCTAATCCCTTGAACCAGTGTAATGTTGTGTCCTTGAGAGTGGCTAGAAACAACTTTAATTTCTGGGCTTCAGTTGAATAATCATAACTCCTACACAAAATATCAAACTCAAATAGAAAAGAGTCTGGGTCTTCATGCACTTTACCGTAAAAATGAGGAAGAGATGATGGTGGATTATTCTTCATTTGTACAATGGTATCAGGATCCATAATTAGAAATCCAAAAGTGGATTGTTCCTCATTTAGCTGGTTTTTTCCAGTCCCTTTTGCATGTTATTCTTGATCTGCCATTGTTTTTCCTTCACGCAAACTGCTCTTAATAGGCTGAGAAGGCTGATTATGGGTTCTAATAGTCTCCTTATTTCCCTTTATGGGTTGAGTCACACCTAGAATGTTGCTGCCAAAGTCCAAGTAGATTGTTCCTACGTGATGAGTCTGGGTTTGTTTAGAATTCCTGCCTACAATAGAAGGCCCAATGTGAGAATTAATTTCATATTTACCAGTATTTCCTCGTCCCTTAGTGGGCTTTGGACCCTTACCTCTTTTAGGCATTCATTTAAAAAAAAACGACAAAACAAAATTTTCAATAAAATGCTGCAAACTCAAAAGAACAAATCAGCACCTATAAATTCCTTCAATCAATAAAACACGCTAAAAAATAGAAGCAAAATACAGAAAAAATAATAGCAGACTTACCCCTGTTGCAGAAAAAAAAACAGAAAATTCTTAACAATTCAAATTGCCTCCGCAGCAACGGCCCCAAAATGTTGGGTGCAGGAATTGCGCTTAAGAAAACTCCTCAATACTTAATTGTCAACCCGGGGGTTTGTAAAATTAGAGACGAAGCACAGGAAATGCCAGAAGTGGTATGGAATTTTCCTATTTTATATTCCTACTTCTTAATCGAAGTCTTGCAGAATCAAATAAAAAGTCTCAAACGAAACTAACACCAAAGCAGTTCTAGTGCTGGAATGTAAAAGAATGCATCTGTGGAAGAATTAAATAAAGGAACATTCACACTGCTTTTGATCAATCTTAACTGTTGAATGAAAGCTTATGTTTATCTCCAGTAGAGGTACTTGGAAGTTTCAACAAGTGGGCCCTTAAGACAACATGCCTTCTAATGATTTTCCTTCTCACATGGGTCATTCTTGCAATCCTGCAATCTGCTTGCACTAGTGCAGGCACATAACTCTTTGTGAAAATTATACTTTGTACCTTTACTGAAGAATTATGTCTTTGTGTAGGGGCTCAAAGCCAAAAGGGTTAGAATTATTTGTTCCTGTAACAAGACATTGGTTCTTGTACCGGAACGAAGCTTCCTACACCAAGTTATTGATTTCGAGAAAATAAAGAAGCATGTTAACTATAAAATAAATTTCAAATGTAAGAAAACCTTGGAAATCACTTGCACATGAAAGGAAATGATTTTAATTAACTGAACCTTGAAAAATGTAAATAAACAACTGAAATAAGAACAGGCTTTGAAAACTTAAAGCAAATCAATCTTCTATGAGAGGTACTTTGCATGAAATCAAATCCTACTTTAGAAAGTAAAGTTCACTATGATAACTTAAATAACTTTCAATCCTTTTCCTAGAAACTGTAAAGTGCAGAAATAAATCACGACTATGCAACAACATTTTCGTGCATTTTATGAAGTCATCTTTAATCATTTTAGGAATTTAAATTTCAATATCGGAGACACTTCCTTTTGATGTGAACATTTTTTGCAGAAATAAATTAAATTGCGTAAAGGAAAATAATTAAATTCTTGCTATAAAATGAACTATGTAAAAACGCAATACATAAACCAACATGCACTGGTGCAAGATCAGACTTCCTGCTAGATCTAGGCGAAAGCAATTTTGAAAAGGAAATTGTAGAAATAAATGAACTGAAATTAACTTTCACACAAACGAATCCATTCACACCTTAACAGAAGTTGAAATTCATGTTCGAGAAAAAGAACTTAACTCAAGCCACACTTTTGCAATTAAACAATTTAACACACCTTTCAAGCAACGAAAACGAAAGGGGTAATGACTTGGGTTGGCTAGGCCCTAGCCAACCAACTCGTGTCCCTGTTAAGAAACGAGACTCTTCAATAGCTAAATCAATGCATCAAATAGAAATTTAAACGCAAGATGAATGAAACATGGCGCAACCTCCTTCTATTAATTCAATTAAGCAAATAACATAATAAATCCGAGTCCAACCCAAAACTTGGGCGACAACAAAATTACAAGCTTATCACTAGAATTGTTATCAAATGCTATCACTAACCTTGTCCTACCTACAAATTACATTATATATAGTCCTCGGCTCATGGCCATAACAAATCTACGCAGCCATTTTCCAAATCAGGCCTCTTGGCTGAACTGCCTGCCAAACGAATTTACAAAATTAATCCTTTCAGCTATATCAAGATGCGAACAAAACGTTGGCCATGGATCGTATCTTCAACATAATCTTTGACAATCCTCCGCTTCAATTCGATCTTCGGATATCAGCAACTAATCTGAGCGACGTGGCAAGGTGCCCTCGTCGCATGAACGAATGGCTACGGAGATCTCGGGACAAGTGTTTGCTGGCGGAGGTGTAGGAAGGTTCTTGCACTAGATCAAGCTACATTATGATTAATACCTTAACCTTATCAAATACTTATAGGAAGTAAACATAAGTTACAAGAAATTACTAAAGGCACAAAATCTGTTAAAAATAATTAATTAAACACTTAATAAATCCTAAACATGAATAATGAAGCACTTGTGGAAATAGGTAGCTTTCCTTGGACTAGTGCAAGATAGAAGTGGTTTAAGGAGATGAAACAGAGGTAGAAGGTTGGGGTTTTATGATGGGAAAAGGGTGAAAAATAGGAAGTTTTGGGACACCAACCTTGGAGTACAAGCACCTACTCATTTGGTGGGAGAGTAATTTTTTTTTTTGTTGACATAATCATGACTTGTTGTAGGGAGTCATATTTTTTATTGAGAATTCTTTGTGTAATAGTTCTTGTTTGTAGGAGAAAACGATGCCACTCGCAGTCAAAAAATTTAATGTGCTCATTTGTTGTTGAGATCAATAAAGTGACCTAGACAATGGAGTAGGGCCCGAAGACGTAACCCAGGAGGGGTGAACTCTGTTATCACTTGCTTGTTTCTTCTCTGCATGTTTATCATATTGAGTTACATATGAATTTGTTTCACTTTTAAGTTCATGTGAAAACTTAACTACTCATCTTTGAAGAAGTTGAAAAGCTAATTTTAATTTTAAAGACCCAAGTTTTTCAGACTTGCAATGTGTTAGAGGACGATCAAAGTTTCATTTTTAGATCACGTAGTATCGGAGCCAAGTTCTGACCAAATTGCAAGTATGGGAAAGAAACTAAAGCATGCAAACTCCAAGAGTTGGAGGAGATTAATTTATCTCTTCAAATGGAGATTTTCGAGCTAAGAAGAATGTTCGAAGCTGTGGAGGAGGAGAGAAGGGAAATGTCACTACAGTTTAAACATATTGTGGAGGAACAAACTGGTGAGTGTTCCGTCTCGGAAGAAGAAAAGAATCCATCAAAGATGAAACGAATTTGTGGGCATTGTCAATACACAAGATATGGATCCTATAATGAGAATAGTGCTTGCGATATTTTCTAGCATCTGAAAGATTCTCCCCATGTTCCAATTGGTAAAAGTGGTTGGCTAGAGATATCATCCACGTCTTCATCAACACTTGAAATGAAAAATATGGGTTATTGGCCAAAGGAGGTAATTAGTATTTCCAGTTATACTCATTTAGTTAATGTTGATAACACATCTTTTACATCTTTTGAAAATCATACCAAGGGTATTGGTATGAAGCTTTTAACTCAGATGGGTTATGATGGAAGGGGCCTCGGAGTTAATGATCAAGGCATAATTAATCCTATCAAAGTGAAGGGACGAACACAATATGAAGGATTCGGTTATGGCCATGAAGAAATTGGAGGGTGCTCCAAAATTGCTGAGGCAAAGAAATCATCAAGTATGGAGTTCATGCTAAAGGGGCTCCTACAAAGTGATGGTACAATACACCATGATGGTAGTGATAGTGACAAATTGTCTCTGTAGAGAGATGAACATTCCAAAGGATATTCCAAGTCTAGCTCTTCTCATCAAATTCATATCCCAAAAGACAGGTATAAGTGTCATGGAGATTCCAGAAATGTTTGTGCTTATGATCATTTATGGGAAATGTTTCCTTGTGCATTTTGTGATGCATCTAACCATTGTGTGGTTGAATGTGAGAAATGTAAGGCGATGGTCAAAAAATTGATCAAATCCTTGGAACCTCTCCTAAGTATGAATATTTCCTTGTCAATGGGAAATCGTAAGCATTTTTGTACTCATTGTAGCATGAATGGGCACCAGATTGAAAAGTGTTGGAAACTCCAACGAAAACTTCGTCCCAAGAAGGACAAGGAGGTCATGTGATCCCATGCAAGGGAAGTGACCGGTGGAAAAGTGGAAACTGATGTAGATATTAAAGAAGCCTTTGAAGAAGAGTGGGTGTGGAAAGATAACCCATAAGCCTGGTTAGGCAAAGTATGGGTAGACTATTTTGTACAGTTAGCTTTCTTCGTAAAATTATAATTACTTGTTGTATATTCTCGTTTGGGTACTTTATAAAGTGAAGTCATGTACAAATGAATTATCTGCATCAAGTGTATTTCTTTCGCATGTTATGTTATTTTGGCTTGATGATGAGTCAATTTGTATGGGACTTTTGGGATGAGAATTTTCATTTCATCCAGCATGTCTACAATTGTGTCAAGCACTCATCTATACAAGTATTTCTATGTGAAGCTTTTTTTTGTTATGTTCCAAAGTTTTTTTGGATTTGATATTTGATAAAGATTGTGTAGAAGATAGACATAGTAATGTGGAAAATTTGAACAAATGTAGCCATTACATCAAATAGTACACATGCATCTTGAAGACAACAAAGAAAAGAGTAAAGAAATGCATGGAAAGCATTAAGTTGCTTATGATTTCCAAATGGAAGATCTAGCTTGTTTTCAACAATGAACGAATTGAAGGTGAAGATTATTTGAGCCAAATAAATATGACCTTGAAGAGAACGTTTAGATTACATCCATTTAATATTTCATTCTTGAATGCTTAGAAGAATTGTAGCAAGTCACAATTCTTGACAGGAAGATACAAACGTCATGCAGACACGATGTGGAGTACCTTGAATGAGGCTCAAAGGAACCAAATAAAACAAAACAAGAAGGATTGATATCGGGAATGTAAATGAGTTTTTTCTTCCCTTATTTTCTTAGTGAAGATATAATTTTGGAGGTATAAAAGTGCCTAGTGGGGAGGTATGATTCAGAGATCAAAAGAGGCTAAAAAATGAGAGTGCTCAGAATCTCCCAAAACTAGTTCTAAATTGTAGTTCTCATCGCCCCAATTACAATTCCTCTTGAATCAGCTAAATCTGAGATAGTATGAGGAAGTTATGACATTCTGAATATTTTTCCTAACACCTAAAAAGTCAAGCAGCAGGATTGACTAGGTTTTTGACTGGGTATCTCGTATAAGAAACATCATTAGATGACTATGTAGGGTATGGTGTGATACAAGTCAATCCCATGTTGACACATGGAAACACCTTATTGGTTGGAGTGGTAGTGTTTGATTGGTTGAAGGGTTTTAAGCAACCCAATGAGAGGGTGCCATGTGGCCCTCTGTGATTGGAAAACAAAATTATATAAGGGCCAAAGGGCCTCAGCGACGTTCAACCCCTTAACCTCCTGCCTCCCACACAAAATTACATAGACTTACCACCACGTTGCAGCTTTGGTTCTTAACATATTATGGTCGTGGGTTTTATTTAAGTTGAAGCGGTTTGTCGTTTGGAAGGAGGGTTCGGGTGGTTAGCCCTGGCCCCAAGTCACATTGTATACCACACGAATAGGTGGCATAGAGTGGAATTTATTTGGCAGGAGGGCTGGGGCACTTGGCCCTAGTACCTAGTTTTACATTCACCACGTGATCCATGATGAAAGGGAGTGTGGCGGGGCAGTTAGGCCCTAGCCCTAGGTCTCATTCATTACCCACACAATCATGGAAAAAGCTACAATGGAGGGGGATGGAAGCTGGATTGACCCCCCATCCTATTATTGGCCACATTACCATGTCAACTCGTGTGGAGGGCTAAGCCAGCAAGGGTGGTCGGTTAGCCCTGACCCCCGGCCACATGGCACTACACGTCCTCGACCCGACGCTTTGGGGTTATGGCACATTTTTAGGACTATGGAATGTGAAATAAATGGGGGCTTTCCTTTTATTGAAATCCTTATTTTAAAAAATGATGATGGATCATTTTCACACCAGGTCTTTCAGAATAAAACTCACATGAGGAGTGTCCTCATGCTAAGTCTCATCAAATCCCTTTTTAAAAGTTAGGTGTTCTCAACACTTTAGTGACTTGTGCATTTATATTTTCTTATGAAACTCACCTTGAAGATGAGAAAACCCATTTCCTCACAATTTTAAAAAATAATGGTTATAACAAGCTCCAATGTCTTAGGGCTTTCCTTAAAGCTAGCAGAGGTTATGTTGTAGCAGCAACGACTACCCTCCAAAACTTTTCCATTGCTTAGATTTTAGAGCCTAAATTCCCTTCGTAGGAGCATACCTTTCACTGCTATCAGGTATGTGTGCTTTGATTTATTCTTATCTTTCATTTTTTCTTGTGTTCATTGCTTTTCAACTTAGCAAATTTCTCTAAGTCACAAGCTGGCCTCTTGCCTAAGTCTTCCACAACAGTTTTGGGCTTGCCTCTAGAAACTGCACAATTCTTGAAGCCAATCTTGTCCTTGTCAATCATAATTGCACAGTCATGACTGGACGCCCAGCCTTGAGCTCGAGAACTATGCATTCATGACAAGCAGACCAACAATAAGCTCATAAACTGTGCAATCACTCACTGAGCTCAGAAACTGCATAGTGCACTGAGCCAGGAGCTGTCAGTTCCCCCAAACTATGAAATCCTTCCCAGTGAGGTGCAAGGAAATTTTTCCAGGGAAAAGTAGAAAATAAAAAAAGGTGAAAAAGCATCCTGAAAATCTAGGGATCTATTTTTAGCAGCCAGAAGGAAGCACGCTGCTATTTTTGGAAATGGCTGCCAAGTGTTGCTTTTCCGTTGATTTTTGGCATGCGCGTATAAACCCTGATTTCTCAAATCTATTTAATCACCCCTAGATATCATTCTTAGATTTTGTCTTGGAGCTCTATCTTTCCCTATGAGATCAAGGAACCTTCGATGTAATCATCGTTGCTTTTTCGGGTGAGTTTATTTCTTTTAATTGCGTTTTTTGTTTATTTTTTCCATTTGGCTTGCATGAGTGTTGTTTTTTTTGTTTCTTTACATGCATGCTAGCATTTTAACATGCTTTAGCCTATAGAAGTGTTATTTTAATTTTTCATTTTCCTTTCTCAAGTGTCTCATCAGTTTCTGCATTTTTACACTGATGGTCGTCATTGTGGTGACTCCACTCACCAACCTTTTTTACTTCTCGTTTTTCATTTTCTACACTCGATTTATTTTGTTTCAATACTTAGTCAAATATGCACTCATGCCTTCACCATCTCTCAGATCTTTTCATTTTTCACACTTCCCTTTAGCAGATTTTCCTTTCCTTTGGCCAAAACTTACTTTGCTCAACTGGGAATTGCGCAATACAGAATCTCAAGCTACAAGCTTGGCTTCTAGAACTATGAAATCCACAGTACTAGCTTCACTCATTGTGCATTATGCAGTTCCATGCCTCAACAAACAATCTTTCCCACTAAGACTGTGCAATGAGCAATCTTTTGAGGCTTTTTGCCCAAGGTGAATTTCGCATTGCACAGTTTCAAGCCACGGGCTTCATCACTGACTGTTGGGACTACACATTGCACAGTTTCCCAAGCTATTCAGACCCTCTTCTCACCCAAAATTGTACAATCCTTCCTTTCAGTTGCTCGGTGTGATGCATGAATAGGCCATGAAAGTTGTTTTCCTTATAGCTTCCATTTTCTTTCCATTAGTCTCTTTTTGGTCCCACACGTACATCAGTTGTTGAGAAACTCTCCAGCAGTAACATTCACAATGGAATCAAAGAGATATTCCTCAAAGGAAACCATTGAAATCAATACTAGGGAATTTGTTGATAAAGTCTCGGTTAATGTGCCAATTTACTTGGACACTCAGTTTTTCATTGAGAAAGGATCTAAACTAAAATTGCGACAGATCAAGGATGAATTCACAAATAAATTTCAGGCAGACTTAGAGGACCAAGAGGTGTATCTCAACATTATGCAGTTAGAACTTTATAATATTGCATGCAGGTATCCAGCCTTCCAATATGCGGATGTGATCATTTTGGTTGTTTCGAGCATTGATGTGGCAATCATGATATTGAACAACACCAGCATTGAGAAGCTTGCCACATTCCTGGCATCAAACTTAAAATAGATGTATCATCTTCCTGAGCCAGTGAAGAACATGGACTCGCTATTCTATGTCACTCACAACTACAAAAACATGAGATATATCATCAATATTTGGGTGAAGGAACCAACCAAGTTTATATAGACAACCACCCACATGTATAAGACAAAAGCACTCAGGAAATATTATCATATTTTGGTCATACTAGCTTGAAGGATCTATGGCCAATCAGATACACGTTAGATTAAATTTTAGCCTAAAATTTCCCATGAAATTTTCACGTAATTTCCATGTCATAATATATAAACCAATCAAAATACTTTAAATTTAAAAAGAGGTACGTGTAAATATTTTGGAGGGAAAAGAAGAAAAACTACTTTTTTTAATTGTATTTTTTGTTTATCTCCTTATAGTTTTACTCAAATTTCAAGTGTATACACTCATCGGATGAGGAATTAAATTTTGCATCCAAAAAGTACCCATTACGCATACTTTTGAGAGGACCCACAATGTAAAAATTTGAGATACATTAAAAAAGTGTGTTCAACACTTTTTTTCAATGTATCTTGAATTTATATCAATGTGGGTATTCTCAAAGTATGTGTAATGGGTACTCGTTGGATGCAAAATTTAATTCCACATCCAACAAGTGTCTACACTTAAAATTGAGTAAGCCTATAAGGAAATAAGTCAAAAATACAACTAAAAAAAGTAGTTTTTTTATTTTCCCTCCAACATTCATAACTTTTATTTTATTATTTTAACTATTATTTTATTATTTTTCCTTAAAAGGCCAGTTTTAGGATGAAATTTCCCCTAATGAATACCTTTCCTTGGGGGTGGTCTATCTTGTTGAACCAAGTAATGAAAAAGGGGAAGTTATTCAACTGTTCAGACCTATTGGTTCATCAGCTGAGATTTCATGTGAAAAAAGCTTGCAATCCACCCAAGGGCGAGCAAGTACGTGTCTACGTGTCCTTTCAATATCATTTCATTATCCCGCTCTACAGGCTCATCTTTCAGTTGGACCCACCTTGCATGTCACGAGCGGATATGAAGGCGATATCAGAAATTGTTGATTGGTTCGCCTTAGCAGATGGCACATTGATCAGAGTGTTCGACAAGAAGAAGTCGCCACATATTCTACCAAGCTATGCCACTGAGAAATTGGTCATGCAAGAGATAGCTTATCAACTCTCCATAGGATTTTGAGTAGCATTGGATAGGACGAAGAAGGCCCCATGTCCAGCTCTTCATGTAAAATTTGGATTATACAATATTAAGAATCTCAAGGTCAGTGATGCCAAAATCAAAGACATGGTCAAATTCGAGTTCGGCACCAAGAGTTACAATCTGTATGATCCAAGGGGAATTTTTAAAGAACATTGTGCGAGAGTGTACTTCAATTAGGTCTGCGAGATATATCAGTGTTCAAAGGAGGAACCATGGAATAACTGTTATAACTCTTCCCTACCACCTGAGCTTATCAGTGCGGCTTGGAATTCTCAAGTTGTCCCGCAGGAGGCAACATTTACGGAAGCAGCAACAATAGAAGAACTGGATAGGACGAAGAAGGATTTTGAGTAGCACTGGATAGGACGAAGAAGGCCCCATGTCCAACTCTTCATTTAAAATTCAAGTTATACAAGATTAATAATCTCAAGGTCAGTGATGCCGAAACCAAAGACATGGTCAAATTCAAGTTCGACACCAAGAGTTACAATCTGTATGATCCAAGGGGAATTTTTAAAGAACATTGTGTGAGAGTGTACTTCAATTGGATCTGCGAGATATATCAGTGGTCAAAGGAGCAACCATGGAAGAACTGTTATAACTCTTCCCTACCACCTAAGTCGATCAGTGTGGCTTGGACTTCTCAAGTTGTCCCGCAGGAGGCAACATTTACGAAAGCAGCAACAATGGCAACAGGCAGCTTTCTGTAATGTGCCAAAGCAAAGAGGAAGGTAGAAGACCATACGAAAGAGGATAAAATATGGAAAATGAAAGAATATCCTCTTACTGAAAAGGTAGCTTTGGTGATCAAATCCAAAAGGGAACAAAGGCACCAAAGAGCAGACAGAGGAAGAGAGAGAAAAAATCCTTAAAAGAAGAAGTGCAGAGAGCCCATAGGGATTAACAGGAGTTGAAGGAAGAATGAGAGATTAGAATAAGAGAACAAGAGGAGAGACAGAAGAAAGGAGAGGAATAAAGGCAAGGTATCACAATAGTAGAGACGACACCTATATAGATTGAAGAAAAAGTACAGGATCAACCAGCAGCAGAAGGATTGAGTGAACAAATGCAGGAACATGAGTTTTCTCAAGAGCTTGAGAAGTTAATCAAAGTGACGAACATGGAAGTGGGATTGGGGCAGCTAAATGAAGATTTCAACTTGATGCCCAGTGCACATCAACCCACCACTCAGACTCCACCACCTCCAGTCGCATAGCAAGCACCAAGTGAGGAAGTGGATGTGATTCCCCGTTATGATGATTCAGTCATGGACGTGTATAATCTATCATTTAATGAGCTACAGAAGAATATTGTACAAGCTAGAAGAAAAAATTTCCCAGATGATCATGCATCACCTACATTCATGAGAGAAAGGGTGATTGTGGCAGACACTAGTAGGAATTTGAATGTCATTTTCGATGCCATATGGGCCTTTGCAGGAGAAACTAGATCTAACACCCAATGTTTGGTTGTTGAGAACAATAAGATAGCATAGAACATATAGGAACTTTGACAAGAGAATCAACAACTATGTGCAACAGCGCAGATTGCACCATCCGCACAGGCCTACCGCAAGGAGATTACATCAGCGATACTTGTTGAAGTCTCCACACTTGGAGACACTATGTGGGACATTTATGAGGAGTTGGTAACTATCCATAAGACATTTTTCCACCTAAATGAATTGTTACAGCAGAGTAGAGAGTTTATCAGAATCCTTAGGAATATGTAAACTATCATCATCGTCATCCATGAGAGGATAATGCAATACAAGGCCACATCACTGACATTGGTAAAGACGATGAAGCCACCGGCAAAGTTGGAGAAAGCCAAAGTTCGGATGCTAATCCAGAAAAACAAGAAACTTGCCTTGTTCATTAGAAGCATTCAGGCTGCATATGAATGGATATACGGTAGCTTGTATTTTATGGTGAGAACCCACCAGATCCCATCAATTTGTACACTCATCGAGCCTACGCACAAGTAGCAAGTTCGATAGGAGATTGATCAATACCTAAAGTGGTTGGAGCAAGAGGCCACTGGGGAGGACATGGAGATCAACAGATAGACCTTGCATACCTACATCAGTGGCCCGATTTAGATTAAAAGCATGTTGCACCTGATTGAAGAATATGTGAAGACCAGTTCCAAGATATTGTACCCAGATTCATTAGAGGCAAGATTTCGCTTCCAACCTAACACTATCTCACGATTTGGGGAGACCATCGCATTGTATCAAGATTTTTATGAGTATGTGACAGAGAAGCACCAATTCCAAGATTCTCAACTTGAGTTCACCCCAACACCATCATACTAGTATTTTTTCTTGTTAGGTTCTCAAGTTGTCTCTACCCTATTTTGTCTTATATTGGTACGAGTGGAAATTGTAATATTATTTGTAATTAATATATGAAGGAAATTCCATGTGTCCATGATGGAATGTGAAGATTCATATGTAATGTCAGGAGAAATGAGGGGATTTGAAGAGTCAACAAGGGGGCATGCCAAGATTCGCCTCCCTTTGGTTATAAATACATCCTCATAACTCTTGTAAGGGGATTTTTGGAGCCAAGGTTTTGGCTAGGCTTAGGCTTAAGAAGGCTTGGGAGTTTTGTGTCAGCCTTGGCTTCTCTATAGTGTAGAGGGAGTATACTTCTTTGGAAGGATCAGGTGTTGTTGGCTTCACATTCCACTATTGGGGAAAGTGGTTTTTCATGATGTATGTATGAATGGAACTTTCACTTATAATATATAATCAGAATTGGCATGTCTTCATACATATATTGTAAATGTAGTTAGACTAATCTGGTTATGTTTGTGATGTATGTCGTTTAACTTACGCATATGCTTATGAGATATTTCATTTTCAGTTGTACGAATCATGTTGAATGTATGTTTATGTTTTAATCCATCACCTTTAACTTGTGGACTATTATGATTTTTATTTTGTGTGATGTCTTTTCATCTCGTATGTTACTTTCAAGTTGTGTACTATTACAGGCTTCCATGGGGCTCACTTCCTTCCCCCCTTTTTTGTTAGAACCACTCATGCATCATATTGACTTTCCATAAGGTCACCAGCTTTCTTTAACCAAATACATCGTACACAACTCTATGAATTTTTAAATCCAAGGTATATCATTAAACACTCCATTGTTGGGACTCCTACTCCAAACAGTGTGAGGTCTAGTTGGGACTTCATATCAGGGATATCCCCTGAATGTTGGCGGATCTAGTAATGTCAACATTTATGGTGCTAGAAGGAGGACCAGATGATAAGCTAAGCCCTTGAATTTTGTTTATAATTTCTGCACTCATTTTTAGGACTTCTTCCCAAATCATACACCTGGCATGTTTTTCCATAAAACAAAATTTTCAAGTGTCAATGGATATCATCAATGACTTGTCCTATCTTAAATTCAATGGTGAAGATGAAACAACCATCGTTGAGAATGCAGATTTGTTGTTCAATTTTGCACTGAGTGCAATATCCCTCTTGAGGATGTTGGTTGTTGGTTGCTTTTTCTCACGTTCGAAGGGCGTGTAAGGAAGTGGTGTTACACATTGTTTGATGCCTCTATCCTCTCTTTCAAATAGTTTGTCACAAAATCGTTTCACACTTTTGATGACTTTGATTATAAATGTCTATGTGACAGAATTATAGAATTGTGAAAATCACCTAACGAATATCTACACCATTTTCTTAATTGTTTCTTACATATTTGTTTTGAATTTCCATAATATGAATTTGATTGGGATTAATTAACCAAAATATTTTTACACCTTGTTCAGATTTCACTTACTTTGTATGAGTTACGGTCACTTAAATCACACATAGTGAACCTCACACGTAAATCTTCTAAATCTATGATGGATAGAGGTTTTGTTCCAGGAAACCTCTTGTCCACTTTTCATCTAACAACTTTACTGCTGCAATATGTGGTGGAAAATTTGATCCGGATTTATGCAGGAACGCAATAGAATAAACATATAACCATAAATACAGAGATGCAGTGGAAATAACACTTCATTTCATTAATATCAAGAACTGAAATTTGCTTACAGACAATGGAAATAAAACTAGCTAGGGCGCTGGTAGCTATCTCTGAGAAGAGATGTGGTGGCTACAGGCCTCTGAACTGAGTTACAATGAGGCTCGAGGGCCTATTTATCATTGAGAAACAATGGAGAACCCTAAACATCCAAAAATCTAACCCTAGGAGATGAAGCGCCAAAACTATGGGCCCCGTTTGGGTAAATTGGTGTTTCAACTTCCCAAGGACGTAACTTTGGCATACTATCTTCGTTTGACGCACATGATACATCATTAGAAAGATCTATCCGAGGACTACAAATTTCGCCATGAGTATCATTTCGGAACCGCGCAATGCCCAAAAAACGTCACTTAGGGCCTCAAAATAGCTCTCGAAGTTCAGGACCCAAAAAACTGCTAAAAATAGTAAGTTATGTTGAAACTGAAAAACTGAAAGAGACAATGGTGGGGGCCCAAGTGGAATAGGCAAGTGGCCATCAATATCCACCTGGATCATTCCTCCACCCTTAGGAAGCAATGGTCCCCATTGCGTTAAGTTCCTCCATGAGATGAAGAAATTTCTGTTGAACTTGGTCCCTGGTGAACCACTTTCCTTGGTGCAGGAGTTGGCCAGCTTTGACAACCCGATACAGTTGGATCTTCTGTTGGCGAGTGTTCTTGAGTTGCATGTCCATGATACAATCTGTGGTGGCCTGTTCCATGCAGTCTGGATTTAACTCTGTTGGTGTGAGTTGTTCTGCAATGTCCGAGGTGTCCAGTAGAGGTGGGAAGTAAGGACGAAGGCGATCCACATTGAAGACTGGGTGCAGACCAAGGAATGGAGGAATACTAAGCTCGAAGGAATTGTTCCCTACAGCCTTGGTGATGGTGTACGGCCCGTATCGGAGCGGGCGAAGCTTGCGGTGGGGTCCAGTGAGGCGCTCCTTCTGCAAATGTAGCCATACTTTGTCGCCCACCTGGAAGTTGTGTGGCACTCGGTGTTGATCATGGCGCTGCTTGTACTTCGCATTGGCTCTGTCCAATATATCATGAACTTGTTGGCGGATGTGTTGAATGCGCTCGATGAAGCTACTTGCTTTGTCAACTTCAGACTGGACATGAGCTGAATCGGCCTGAGCAGCTGCAAACGGCATGGCTATGTCAATGGGACATAGTGGTTGGAATCCCAAGCCCACCTGAAGGGGGCTATGGCCAATTGAACTGTGGAGAGCCCGGTTATAACTGTGTTGTACATAGGGGAGGCTCTCGTCCCATGTGCGTGGATGCTTTGAGTTGTACATGCGCATAATGTGTACAATCATTCTGTTGACGACCTCTGTCTGGCCATCTGTTTGGGGATGGAAGGCTATGGACTTGGTGAGCTTTGTGTCCAACATTGACCAGAGGCTGGACCAAAATGTGCTGAGGAACCTGCTATCTCGATCTGATATGATAGACTGTGGGATCCCAAAGTGCACCCACACTCGTTCAAAGAAGAGTTTAGCAGTGGCTTCTGTTGTGATATTCTTCTTACAGGCCGCCATAATGGCCATCTTCGAGAATCTGTCAACGACCACGAAAACACAGTCATTTCCATTCTTAGTAGAAGGCAGGCCCGACATGTAATCCATGGAGATGGATTCCCAAGGTCGACTAAGGGTAGGTAGTGGAGTATATAGGCCTTGCTTCTTGATGGTCGGTTTGGCAATGGCACAAGCAGTGCAGGATCTGATGTGCTTCTCGACATCCTTTCGAAGGTTCGGCAAATAGAAATACTTCTGTAGTATTGCTACTGTTTTCTCGACCCCGAAATGCCCAGCGACTCGACTGTAGTGTGCTTCCCATATCATCTTGGCACGCTCGCTTGAAGGAACACAAAGATGTCCCAGGTGACATAAAAGTGCATCTTGGAGGTGAAAATTTGGAACTTGCGTGCCCCCCAAGAGTGCCTTGTAAGTGTGGCCGAATTCTGGGTCACTCTCATAGAGAAGCGGCCAATCAGAAGTCTCGTGCCCACAAGAGTTGAGCACGGTGGTGAGTGCCACGATCGGTGGTCGGCTGAGGCAGTCTGCAACATGATTGGTGCTACCCTTCTTGTACTTAATGTTCAAATGAAACTGTTGCAGATATGTGGACCACTTCTGATGGCGATCATTCTGCAACTTCCCTTGTGTCTGTATGAACTGCAGGGGCCGGTGGTCTGTGTGGATGATTGTTTCCTTCCCCAAAATGTAATGCTTCTATTGTCGACAGGCTTGCACAATGGAATACATTTCTTTGTCATAGGTGGGATACTTGCGAACTGTCTCAGACAATGTCTCACTGTGATATGCCACTGGATGTCCCTGTTGAGTAGGAACTGCCCCAATAGCATAGTCAGAGGCATCTGTCTCGATCTCAAATGGCTGCTGCAAGTCTGGTAAGGTGAGCACTGGGGCAGAACAGAGGCGATTTTTCAATTCTTTGAACGCCTTTTGTTGAGGTTCCGACCAAAAGAATTTTTCTCTCGCTCCTCCTTTGGTGACTTGACTCAAGGGCCAAGTGATATGAGAGAATCCCAACACGAATCTACGGTAGAAATTATCAAGACCCAGAAAGCTGCGAAGCTCTGTTATAGTAGTCGGGGCTGGCCAATCCCGAATGACTTGGATCTTGGCTGGATCCACATGCACCCCCCTTTCATCAATAATGTATCCCAGATATTGAACCTGGGTCATGCCAAAAGTGCACTTCTCCAAATTGGCACACAACTTGTGTTTCCGTAGTGTTTGGAGGACTTGTCGGATGTGGTGAAGGTGCTCTTCCCAAGTCTGGCTGAAGATCAGAATGTCATCCAAGTACACCACTACAAATGAGTTGGTGAATGGCCACAAGATGTCTTCCATCACCCTCATGAAGGTTGCAGGAGTATTCGTCAACCCGAAAGGCATGACCAGCCATTCAAAAAGGCCTTCCTTAGCTTTGAAGGCAGTCTTCCACACATCAGAGGGTTCAATTGCTACCTGGTGATACCCAGACTTCAGGTCGATCTTGTTGAAACATTTTTCACCTTTGAGTTGGTCCAGAAGTTCATCAATCCGTGGGATTGGGTAACTATTCCAGACAGTGATATTTTTCAGCGCCCGATAGTCAATACAGAGTCTCCACGTCCCATCCTTCTTCTGTACCAACACGATCGGGCTCCCACAGGGCGATGAACTTGGTCTAATGTGACCTTTCTGCAACAGCTCCTGAATCTGCCTCTTTATTTCATCATTCTCCAGAACAGAGCGCTGATAGATCGGTCCATTGGGCAGCGGCGCACCTGGGGTCAGATCAATCGGGTGCTTGACCTAACAGTGTAGAGGAACCCCTGTGGGTGAGGTGAAGATGTCCCTGTACTCCTCCAGAACCTTATCCATTTGTTGTTGTCGTGTAGAGGAGCCCTGTCTGGAGGTCGTGGCCACAGTATTCTTCTTGCCCTGGGGGCGGATCATCAGGAAAACGAATTTCCTGATTTGGGAAATGAGCTTACTGCATTGTTTTGCAGTAACCAAAGAGATAGCCATAGGAGGTGGTACCTCTGGTATCCTGTACAACTTATTTCCCAAAGTAACAATAACAGCACGAGGTCGAGACTCATACACAGCATGACAC